>KL647318.1:1091796-1106369 GCA_000727475.1 Sarcocystis neurona | reverse complement strand
CAGCAGCAACAGCAGGAACAGCGGGAGCAGGAGCAGCAGCAGGAACAGCAGGAGCAGGAGCAGGAGCAGCAGCAGCAGGAGCGGGAGTAACAGCAGCAGCAGGAGCAGGGACAGCAGCGGCAGGAGCAGGGACAGCAGCGGCAGGAACAGGGACAGCAGCAGCAGGAACAGCGACAGCAGCAGCAGGGACAGCAGCTGGAGCGGGCGCAGCAGTTGCAGGAATCGCAGGAGGAGAATCAGCAGCAGCAGGAGGGACAGCAGCAGCATGAGAAAGAAGGGGAGAGGCGACTCCGGAGAATGAACGTAGCAGCAGCAGCAGCCGGAAAGGAAGGACAGAAGAAATAGCTGCAGAGGAACAGTATTCTGTGTAAACCAGTGGGAGGGGTGCTCGCAGCACCTGCAGTAGCATGGAGAACAGGAGGAGCAGCAGCAGCACCACGGGGCGCACGCAGGCTGTACGTATTTCTGCCCGGGTACGTACGTACCGGATACATGAGTATACGTAGACATATAGACCTGGTATCACGCTGTTTGTATACAAATCTGCATGAGAACTGCAAGGGCACCTACGCGTGAAAACTCGACCTTTTCTTTAGATGCAGCCCTGCGGAGGCAACCGCTGGGTGCGCTGCTACTGCGCCTATGGGGTCGCATTCTGCATGGGGAGTGCTGGGTGTGGGTGCTGCTGCCGTTTGCTGCGGCCGTCTGCTGCTGCGTGCTACTGCTGCTGCGCGTCCTTTTTCTCGTGGTGCGCCGCTGCAAAATCGCTGCGCCGCGTGTCCATTGCTGCTGCTGCTGCTGCGGGACGTGACGCAGGAATTTGAGGCGATTGCGACGGGGGGCAGCTGCGCGTTGGAGGATATGTTGGAGCAGCTGCAACAGGCGCATGCGGACGCGCTGCGTCGGCAGCAGAAGAAGCAGCAGCAAGGAAAGGCAGGCAAAAAAACGAACCCGGCGCAGCAACAGCAGAAGAACTGAACGCAGCTACAGACGCGTCAGAGTCCCATCTCGGGCAGCAGAAACCGCGCGCCGCAAAAGTCGCAGGCGCAGCCCACTTCTGCTACCTTGGCTGACAGACAGCAGTACGCAAGCACATCGCCACCCGCAGTGACTGACATACGCACACACACACACACACACATATCTGACTATCTATGTATTTATCTATACTATATCTATATATATATATATATATGCAGACATAGAGATATAGTTACGTAGGATGCCCCTGTGTTTTAAGATGTCGACATCGATACGCGCATACTTTCCACTTCTTAACATTTATTCTCATTTACACATATGTGTATATATATATATATGTATATGTATGTGCGTATGTATATGTGTTTCTGCTGCTTGTGACTATTCAGTGACTGCAGTTGAGAGGTAACAGAGTTGACGTCCTCCGTTTGTGTTTGTAGCACAAACACATGTGTGCGCTCCACTGTGTATACATATATCGATATATACACATACTTATTATAAGTGTGTGTATATATATATATATATATATGTATATATACTTATAATTGATAAGTGTGTGGGTGCGCGTGTCAGTACGTGTAGCGCTGTGGACATTGTAGCGAAGCGTATTAGTGAGTGAGCGGGTTATGGAGAGATTTGTCATTTCGAACCGGCAACCATCTGTTCTGCGTTATGGTGGGAGGATAAAGTCGAAGATATACCGACGGAGAGAAAGAAATTCAGAAAAGTGTGTATACACGTGTATGTGTGTGTGTGGGGCAGATACGTAATAGGATCGTCACACCCGTTAAAAAATTGACGTCCACAGGTACATCATACGTATGTGTATGGCGGTGTGTTTGTACGTGTCTAGGTGTTTGTAGAAGATTTGCCGGCGGGGGTTCTTGAAAGCGTCTCGTGTAGAGACGTTCTACCGTGTTGGTGTGAACCATCTGAATTTGTATATGTAGAGAGATAATATAATGCCACGCCGGTCTTATCTCAAAAGCAGCGTCGCCAGCGCTTCGCCACGTAAAAAAGTCGACCCCGACTGGGGAGGCACACGTTTTAGCGTACGCAACGAGGAAGTCTGTTGCGGCCGTGTCTGCAGTATTCTCTTGGACACCCGCGCGTCTGTCCGAAAGTCACCCGCTGTCTACGTCCCTCTTCGGCAGAAATGGTTATACGCAGAAGTGCAAGAAGACACAAAAATTTTCTTCGGCATACTGACTGTATCGATATGTGTACGTGTAAAAAGATACACAGATTTTATCGGTAGACTTACCGTATGCGAGGTGCGTGCATGTGATTCTCTGTATCTCTGTCTTTGTCTCTCTCTCGAGATGTTTGTTCGTGGCAACGCTACTATGCGCTACAACAGTGACGACGTTACTGCACCTGGTGCCTGGGGCCCCTGCTGCAGTAGGAGAGGAAGCAGCCAGTGGCTTGACACGACAGGTCCACGAGAGAACAGAACAACGCACAAGGAAAACAGCAGTGTAGTCTAAGTCACAAATACATGTATGTATTTTGACCGCGGAAGCTGCTGTTTTGTGGCACACACGTGCAGGAGCCTCACTGCCACCTTAAAAACCTTCGAGACACTGAACAGACGCTTGTGAGGCCAGGGACACTGCAGAACCAGTCAGCGGCGTCCGCGCTACTTCTATGGGATGTGATGCTCACGACAAAGTCGGTGCAGGCATTTCTCCTGTAGCCGCTGCAGCAGCGGCGGGCGCGACGTACGGCCGCACCAGCAGCAGAGGCAGAGCGTTTTCTGGGTGCTCAAACGTGCACTGCAGTGGCACTTGTGCTCCTCCGGCGTACTTTCTACGGAAGAAGCAGCCGCTGCAGCAGCAGTTCTCGTTGCGAGCGAGCGTCCTGCACTACGACGTATGTGCGTGGGTAGCAGCAGCGGCAGATATTCGCAGCAGCTGTAGCAGAAAGAAAGGCGTCGGCGGCCACAGCGTCGCTCGTTCCGTGTCTGGGGATGTATTAGCCTCGACGTACAAAGATATGCACCGTGATGCTGCTGTTGTCCCGTTGCTGCCACTTCTGGCCAGACTGCCTGCTGCTGCTGGTGGAGCCGCCTTTGTGCTGCTGCTGCTGTTGTAGCTGCCTGTATCCTGCTGCTGCTACTGTTGTAGCTGTCTGTATCCTGCTGCTGCTGGTGGTGCAGCGGCCTGTATCCTGCTGCTGCTCCTGTTGTAGCTGTCTGTATCCTGCTGCTGCTGCTGGTGTAGCGGCCTGTATCCTGCCACTGTTGTAGCTGCCTGTATCCTGCTACTGCTGTTGTGGCTGCCTGTATCCTGCTGCTGTAGCTCGCTGTAACCTCCTGCTGCTACTGTTGTAGCTGCCTGTGTGCTGCTACTGTGACTTGATGCGGCTCTGGCTCCAAATACCGACCCTGTGCGAGTGTGCGCTGCACGTACTGGCGCCGGTAGTGCCAGATTGGCGATGTTGCCTCAAAGGGCGCGGGCAGTGCTGGTGGTGGGGCTAGGCGTAGACAAAAAGCTCCATCCTGCAGTGTTGTAGCACTTCGTGCGACTGCTGGGTTCTAAACCATCAGATCGCGCTTCGCTACCTGCTCGTGGCGCCGACGTGTTGCTGCTTCTTCCTCTCCTCCTGCTGTCAGTACTGGTGGAGCACGCGCAGCTACAAGTCTACAGGTGATGCCCGTTTGCGTGTGCGATTGCAGAAGATGCTTTGGCACCTCTAGCGACACGCTTTTTCTCCTGGTAGTACAGTTGCTGCCGCAGCACGTGTTATCGCAGCAGGAGCTGCTGCAGGAAGATTCATATTTGCGGAGGGCTATACTACTACCACTACTACTACTACTGACTAGTACTATTTACTACTACTACTACTACTACTACCACTCCTACTACCACTAATACTAAGCAGTCCTATTTACTAATACTACTACTACTACTACTACTACTACCACTACTACTAGTCCTACTGCTGCTACCACTTACCAACTACTACTACTACTGAGCTACTGCAGGAAGATTCATATCTGCGGAGGGCTATCCTACTACCACTTCTACTACTACTACTAAGTAGTACTTACTACCACTACCACCCACTACTACTACTACTAACACTACTCACTACTACTGCTACCACTTTCCAACTACTACTACTTACTACTACAACTACACGCCGCTGCGCCACCATTACAAGCTCTATAGAAGAGTAACGTTGCTGCGATTCCTGCCGTCCGCACAGCAGTCGGCCTGTGTCTGCTTGAGGAAGTCGATGCCTGGCGACTTCCTCCGCCTATTCTCAGCTGCTAAAGCTGCTGGTACCGCGGGAAGGTATTCCTGCTGCTGCTGCTCCTGTTGAAGCTGGTCCTGCTGTGGCTACTATCGGCTTGGGTTGCTAATTCCCGTAGTGTTGCTGCTGCCTAAACGATGCATTGCTGAAGACCTGCTTCTGTGCAGATCTGGATGCTGCAACAGCACGACTACACGTGTTGCTGATATGAGCGTCTTATCGGCCAGTTCTTCTCAGTTTACAGGCAAACGCTCTCGCTTCTGCATCGCATGCTCCTGATCCCTAGCGCAAAACTTCGTTAGGCGGCTGCCTTTTTCACCCGGTGCTGCTGCAACTCCCACCGCTGCTGCTCCTGTAAAAAGTGCTGACTGCACATCCTGTTATTGTCCGCTGCTGAGTGATGGGGTCCACAGCGTGGTTAACTTTTTACTGCAAAAGAAAGAGCCGACGGCATCTCCCTGCTTCTGCCGGTTCCACCCCCGCATCTGTCGTTACGGCTTCTACAATTGCTGCTGCTGCTGCTGTTGATTTCCGTATGACTTCTACCGCTGCGACAGCTGTGACAGACGGTGTGAGGCGACTGCTGTTGCAGACGCACTGGTAGAGAGGCAGCTGGAACCGAGGGTGCTTTTCCCTGTGTACACACAAGCTGTGAGCCCCTGCGCGGGGCGCTGCTGCTGCTGCATCTGCGCCTGTGGTTGTTGCTGTTTCACACTGCACATGGCTGCTGCAGGAGCTTCTGTGTTGGAGGACTTACTTTTGCTGTAGCAGCCACGTCGTCGCTACTTTTGCTCCATCTAGCTGCCGTTGTGTTGCCGTCTCGGCCGAATCCTTGTTACTGCCGCTGCCGTCCCTATTCTCCCTCTCAGCTGTCTCTTCAGAGCAACTTGCTGGTGCTGCCGGCAAACTTGCGGCTACTGGCTTACACCTGTCTTTATATTTCGCGACTCCGTACCGTTTTTCCCCCGCCACTAACACGTCTGCTGCGGCTAACGGTGCACCTCCTGCTGCTGTTTGTTCCCCGTAGGTCCGGTGCAGCTTGCTGTCCTGCAGATGCAGCCATCACGGCTTTGTTTTCTCTGCTGTTCGCAAGACATACCATGAGCAACCATGTATCAATGCTGCATTAATCGACGGCGCTCGTGCTGCGCTGTATGCGTCTCCTACTGCCGGCCTGGTGCAGATGCGGGGCAACAGCAAAAGGCGAGGTCTTTGTCCGTATTCATAGCACTGGTTACTTTGTTGCCTGCTGCTGAAGATCTTCTCCACGACCGCTACGACGCCTGCAGTGTCTACGCTGTCGCTGCTGCTGCTGCCGCTGCTGCTGCTGCTGCTGCAACGGTGCTGTTGCTGCCGCTGTTGTAACTGCGAATCCCCCTGCAATTGACGCCGCTCTAGTTTCCGATACCCCACCAGCTGTAGTTGCTCTGTGACGGCTGCTGCCACTGCAACGAAGCGTTCGTCTCTGTCCTGCTGCCTCGGGATGAAGCCTCCTCTCTCCAGAGGATGTTGCTGTTCCAACCTGTGAGCTGCTGCTGCTGCTGCTACGGTGGGTGCGTGTCTCCTGCGGGATGCGTACGCGTGCCCTACCTTTTGAACCGTCTACGGCTTCCACCTTGTGTACGGACGTCTGCACTAATTCTACTTCCCGTTTTGCGTTCCCGCGTGTGCACCTGCTGCAGCAGGTCCCTTCTGCAGCTGCTGTTGCAGCTGTTGCAGTTATCGCTGCTGTGTCTTTCTGCTGGGTCGTACATGTCTACGCAGACAAAAATAGACCTGCACCTGCCCCCCACCGACACAGGTAAAGGAGGATGATTTCAGCAGTGCTGCTATATCTACAACAAGAATCGAAGGACGACAACAGACAGAGCGATGTTCACTGGGGCAACACATGTATATCTATACACAGACTGACATTGGCTTTTGCTGCTTCACTTGTTGAAGGGACTTCTTGATGATGAGGAGTCCACATCTTTCCGTGCAGGGTTGCTACTTACTTAGTCAGGAAGGCACGTGTGTATCTTGACACTGGAGGTACCCCAAGTGACTCGGAAAGTAAACAGGTGTCCTGTGCCAGTCCTGCTGAGACACATACGGAGGCTGCCTAACGGTCGGTTGATGTTTAATACGAAAAAATTGAGAGAGGTGTAGCAGTGGGCGGGCGCGCATACGGAAAAACGCGTCATTTCCTTTTAAACAGAAACGTGAAACAACAAAGGCGTGCCACGTCTTGATAATATGTGAATACTGCAGCTTCAGTGTGGGTGAACTGGCGGAAAACAAAGTCCAGGAAAGAGTGTTCCTTGCCGTGGATGTCGGAAATTTCAGTCCACGCGAATAAGGTGAAGAAGTGACGTGCGAGTGACCACTGGCCTATAACGTGAATAGAAGATTCTTGTGAAGGGAAGCGGTATAAAGGAGGAGGGTGGGACATCGCTGGCCCGCTTCTATTTGCAGAATTGACGTGCGAATGACGACTGGCCTACAACGTGAGCAGAAGATTCTTGTGAAGGAAAGCGACAAAAGGAGGAGGGGGGGACATTGCTGGCTCGCGTCTATTTGCAGAATTCTCCTCTCCCTACGTTTGGCAATCACTTTGCAGCTTCCTCCTCCCCTTCTTACTGTCGGCCATTGCTTCCTCGGTGTGCTTCCTTGTCGCTGACAGTGAGATACGAGGAAAACATAGACGGTGGTCGTTTTGACTCTGCGGTCTGCGTCTTTTGCCTATTCGTGCTGCTAACTTTACCATCAGCATGTTTCACAAGGAGAAACTGAGAAGGAAGAAACGGACTGCCGGCTGTAACACGCACGCCTACTCTTATCTTGTGGAGTTCGTAATTTTATACCGGCAGGGAACGAGCGAAGCGTGCTGCGGTCGCCGAATACTCTTCAACGTGTAACTGACAGCTTTCAACTTTTCTGAAACTGTGTGAGAACGCGAGTTCACCCTCCTGCAAGGAAGTCAGCAGACGCAAGTAGATATTCTCGGGCAGAAGAAGTGGTAGTGCGCAGACGGGGGTTGCAGCTCACTCCTTTTTCTCGTACCTGTGTAAAGCAGAACTCCACTTCTCTCTCGCTTTCTGTCTCTCTCTGTGAATTCACTCTTCTTGCTGGTGTGTGTGTGTGCGTCGGGGCTTCTGCGCGGCTACACAAGTTCTTTGTCAGCAAGCTGAACGCTTTTTCTTCTTTCTGGTCCCCCCACCGTGGGCCGGTCCTCTGACACACTTCGGACGGAAATCGCTGTGTCCCTGTCCTGTAATTCTTAAGAAATAATCTTCTCTGTCTCTCTCTTTCTCTCTTCCTCGCTTGTCCGTCGCCTCTCGCTTTCTTACCGCAATAACGTGTGTCTCTCCACGCCGTCTTGCTAGACTGCCCTCTCTTTCTTTTCGAATCTATCCTCTCTCTCTTGCGCAGATCATCCTTCCGTGCTTCGGATGCTGCTGGCGCTAATCCTGTAGCTGCTGCTGGTGTTCCTCTTCCTCCGCCTTCTCCTTGTGCAACAGCTACGCTTCCCGTCCACCTGCGGTGGGTGGAATGTTCTCTGGTGGGCAGAGAACCCATCTGTGGTTCTTCTTTCAGCTGCTGGCCACGGCTGCTATTGGTATTCTCCTCTTTTCTCCTGCTGGTTCAACTCTGTGAATTGCTGAGTAATCTTCGCATCCACACACCAGCCGCTGCTGCTCGTTATTTACCGTCGCCGCGTAATCGTTACACTCCCTGCTGGCTATTTACCCTCCCTGCTTAATTTTCTCCCTGCTGTTGCCAGCTTTACACTCGCTGCTGCTGCTGCTGTTGTTTATTCACTGTCCCTGCGGAACCTTTACACTCTCTGCTGCTGCTGTTGTTTATTCACTGTCCCTGCGGAACCTTTACACTCCCTACTGCTGCTGCTGATTATTGCCTACCGCTGCGTAATCTTTACCCTCCCTGCTGCTGCTCTTTTTTTCTGTTGCCGCTCTCTATTCTTCGTATCCACACCAGCTGCTGGTTACTTTCGCTGGTGCTGCTGCTGTTGCTACTGCTGCAACTGCTGCTCCTGCTACTGGCGCGCGGCCTCGATATTGTGGCGAAGGACGTGACCTCGCCGTAGGTGACGGCCGCTGAGGGAAAGAGCAGGGGCGGGTGGCCCCCAACGGGACTTTTTGACAACTCACCTTCTCTTCCCGCAGCAGCAGCAGCAGCGTCTGCGTGGGGCAACCCCATCCGAGCCACAGCAGCGGATCCGCGGCAGCAGCGGCAGCACGAGAGAGACGAGGGCAGCAGCGGCTGCGCAGTAGCAAGAAGGGAGTCGAGAACAAGAGCGGCGGAAGGCAGCAGGAGCCGCGAAGCAGCAGCAGCTGTCATAGCAGCAAAGAGAGGAACCAGCAGACATGCGCTTAGGTGCAGCGGAGCGGATTTCTGTGCAGGCGGGAAGAAGAAAGAGACGCACAGCAGCGGCGCAGCCCTCTTTGGCTTGTCTTTCCTCTCCTTTCCTCCACAGCAAAACTGGACGGAGCACCGAGAGGGGCAGGAGTAGTCCGCCACCATCGCACGAGCGCAGGGAGACTACTACTACTCTGTAGTTGGGCAACAGCAGCGCATTACAGCACTGGCGACAGACAGCAGAGCAGTAAAGCAGCAGCAGGGCGGCTGCAGCAGCGCAGCCCCCGCCGCCAGTCGCAGCAGCAGCAGTGGAAGAAGAGGCGCTGACGACACACCGCAGCAGCAGCAGCCGTACGGCAGCAGCAGCGAAAGCAACGGTGCAGCCGCCATTCCGCGCAGGAGGACGAGGAGGAGCGGCAGCAGCAGCGGACGAAGGACGTGCCGCAGCAGCTGCTGTTTTGTTGCAGCAGTTGCAACATCTGCGAGAGAGGAGGAACGCCGCAGGCGCACTCCCTCGCCTCTCTCCAGCGACACACATCGACGCGAGGGAGGGAGGCATCGCTGCAGCACCAGCGGCGCAGTGTTGGCAGCAGCAGCAGACACGATAGACGGCACGAGCCTCCTTCCGACAGGGGCCGGCAAAAGAGTCTCTACGGACTGCTGGCGCGAAGAAGAAGAAGCTTCTTCTCCACAAGGACCGCCTCGTGTGGGTTGAAGAACCTCCTCCACGCCGGGCTGCTGCTGCGGTGCTGCTGCTGCTGCTGCCTCCTTCCCGTGGGCTCTGGCGGTGCGACGGCGGCTAGCAACGTCGCAGCACCGCCGCGCGCATGCTGCTGCTGCTGCTGCTGCCAGGACATGGACCACCAAGGCACTGCTGCAATCATTTTCTTTTGAGTCTGCCGTCCTCATCTTTCTATCTCCTCGTTTCCTTCTCTTCTTCCCGCGCAAGGACTGCTGCTGCTGCTGTCCCTGACGAACACCGAGACCGGCGAGGACGAAAAGGGAGGCACCACCACCGCCTGCTGCTGCCGCGTCCGTTCATGTGTGGCACTTGTCTCAGGCGGGGCGCTGCCGCCTCGGCTGCCACGACTTCTTTTTCTTCTCCTGGCGCTCTTTCCTTGCTTTTGCTGGTGCTGCTGCATAGACCTCCCTCAGCGTCCTCTCGGCTGCTGAGCAACGCAGCCGCGCGCAACAGCGGCCACACGCGCAGCAGTTGCTGCAGCAGCATATGGCCACGAACGTACGCGCCGCAGCACGTGGGGAAAGGAACCGCCACAGCAGCGGCAGGGGTCTGCCAAGAGCCTCAGGAGAAGCAGCAGTCGGCGGGACAGCAGCGGTATCACGCAAAGAGCAGCAGCTGCTGCGGAGGTGGGAGGAGGGAGTGTACGTGTGCGTAGAGCTGCACCAGCAGCACTTCGTGAAGAAACGAAGGAGCAGCAGCAGGACATCCTGAAGCAAAACAGGAGCAGCAGCAGCACTTCCTGGAGCAGAACAGGAGCAGGAGCAGCGCGGCATGAAGAGTGGCAGAAGCAGCAACCCGGGGAGGAGGCGGCGGCGAAGCAGCAAGCAGCAGGGTCTCCGTGTGTAGGAGTGAGCGTGAATCGAGCGAGCTGCTGCTGCGGCTGCAGGTGGTGGTCCTGCTGCTGCGGTCGACGGTTGGCCAGCGGGCAGCAGCAGCAGCAGCCGTCCGCGGCAGTGGGCCACACTCGAAGAAAAGTGGAGCAGCAGCGGAAGAAGGTTCCTCAGGAGCGCGCAGCAAGCATTCTCAGCAGAGGCAGCCGTAGGAGCTGCACGGCAACCCGCAGCTGCTGCAGCAACCACCCCACAGCAGCAGGGGTTTAGCGCAAACCCAGGACGGAAGTGGCGTCGCGAACAGCAGCAGCAGCAGCAGCAGGGAGGAAGCGCGGGCACTGCGCAGGTGCAGCAGCGCAGGGGAGCAGGTTTCTGCTGCTGCTGCGAAGCTGATGGTCAGCTGCCCACAACCTGCAGCAGCGTAGCATGGAAGCAGCAGAAGTAGGCAGCCCCCACGGGCTTCGCCCACCAGCACAGCAGCAGCCGCAGCGAGGACCGCAGCAGCAGCATGAGCGAGGACCGCCGCAGCAGGGGCTGCTGTTGGAGCTCCGATATGAGCAGCAGGAGTTTGCACGTGACCAGCAGCGGCAGGGTTGCCGGCGAACGCAGGAGGAACAGAAGCAAGGGGAGAAGCAAGAGAAGCGGAGTCAGCAGCGTCAGGACCCGGGATGGGAGAAGGTGCAGGGCCGAGGGCGGCAAAATGCAGGGGACGGCCCGTTGGTGGCAGCGCCGTCGTTTTTTGCTGCTGGCGCTGCTCTGCGGACCCCACACGCGGTTGCGTTGCCGTCCCGGCTCGTTCCGCTGCGGATGGAATCTGTACAGCAGCAGCAGCAGCCGGAACAGCCGCAGCAGCAGCTGCATCAGGTAGGAGAACAGCTGCAGCCTCAGCAGCAGCAGCGGTTCGATGTGGGGCGCCTGCAGCAGCCCAGCCTCGGCCATCGGTGGCCAGGTGCTGCTGCGCGTCTTCGTCTTTCTAGCGTCCCCCCCGCCTTGCTCGAACCGCATGCAGCAGCTCCAGCAGCAGCAGCAGAACGGGCAGCAGCAGCAGGAGGAGGAACTCATGCAGCAGGAGAAGGAGGTGAGAGAGCAGCAACACCTTGCAGTCCCAGCAGGGTGGGAAAGCAGCAGGTCCGCATTTGCGAGGCTTTCTGCACGCCGTCAGCAGCAGCAGCAACAGGAACAGCAAGGGCCGCTGCAGCAGGAGCAGCAGCGAACCCCACAGCAGCTGCAGCACCAACAATTTCTCGTGGCGCCCCCGCCTCAACAGCAGCAGCAGCAGCACCGCGGAGGCAGCGTCGCAGTTCTTCAGCAGCAGCCGCAGGAGACCCAACTGCAGCAGTGTCAGGCGGCGAGCGTCTTCCTGCTGCTGCTGCTGCAACACGAAGACTTCTTCCCAGTGTTGCTGCAGCAGCAGGAGCCGTAGGGGGAGCAGTAGCCAGCCAAGCGGGACCGCCCGAGGGTTCTGCGCGGGACTCTGCTGCTGCCGACTGCACTCCGCTCAGCTGCTCAGCAGCAAGGCAGCGACGCACAAGCAGCAGCAGCAGGGACGCGTGTGGAGCACCGGCAGCCCCTGGGGCAGCAGCAGCACCTGGTCAGCCGACAGCGGCTGCAGCATCAGCAGCAGCAGGGGCAGAGGGGGCTGGAGTAGCAGAGTCTTATATCAAAGGAGCAGCTGCAGCAGCTGCTCAGCGCAGAGTAGCAGGCGGTCCTCATACAGCAGCAGCACCTGCAGGAGCAGGTACGGCAGGAGCAGCTGCGACAGCAGCAGCAGAGGGGGACTCACGGGAAGCGCTGGGACGACAGGGAGCACGTGCAGCAGCAAGGAGGGTGGAGCTGGGGCTGCTGTCCGCAGCTGCTGCTGAGGTGACCGCTGCGACAGCGTCTGTAGCAGACGCAGCTCCATTTGCTGCTGCTGCTGTTTGTTGCCGGGGACATGCAGCAGCTGCAGAAGCAGCAGCAAAGTGTCCAGAAGCAGCAGGCGCAGCCAGTTCGGCGCGAGAAAGAGGAGAAGAACGAGACGGAGTTGCTTCTGCTCCTGCTGTGACGCGGACAGGTGACACGGGTCAAGAAGACTCGCAACCAAGCAGAGGAGCGGCAGCAGCAGCAGCAGCCGGCCAAGCAGCAGCCGCAGCAGCAGCACAGGAAGCAAACGACGAAGAGACAGCAGTCGGCGCAGCAGAAGCGGCAGCAACGGCAGCACTCGCACCAGCACGGGCGGCAGACGCAGCAGCAGAAGCAGCAGCAGAAGCAGCAGCAGAAGCAGCAGCAGGGGCAGCAGCAGAAGCAGCAGCAGGGGCGGCAGAAGAGGGAGTCCCAAGTTTGTTTCTCTCCGCATCTGGGCTACTGAGAGAGCGAAGGAAGAGCCGCAGCAGCACCGACGAAGCGTCGCCGTGGTTCCAGGTGCAGCAAAGTGCGCTACTGCAGCGCAGCAGTGCCGGCAACGCGTCTCCTGCGGCGGCGGCAGCAGCAGCGGCAGCGGCAGGTACAGCGCGGGAGGAAGAGGAGGAACTGTTTTTCGTTGACACGCAGCAGCAGCGGGGCTTGCATGCGGTGGAGGAGGAGACAGCAGGAGCAGGAGAAGAGAAGCAGTTGCTGGGACTGGCGGAAGAGCGGGTGCCCGTGCAGCAGCAGCAGCAACGTGGGGGCAGCGACGGGAGGGGGGGAGGATGGGAGCCGCATGTCAAGCAGCAGCAGGGCGAGCAGCAGCAGGAAGAAGAAGAAGGATGGAGGGGAGAGCGGAAGCTTCGTGTGCTTCGACAGAGCGGCAGCAGGAGGCAGCGGGAAGACTATCGGCGACTGCAGCGGAAGAAGAGGCGGAGCAGCAGCAGCACTTTGACAGCAGTAACGGATAGCAGCGACACAGAGGAAGCAGCAGCAGCAGCGGTACTGCAGCGTCACCAGGAAGAGGAGAAGGCAGCAGCAGCACACCGCTGCAGACGAAGTTGCTCAAGAAGAACGGGCAAACGTTTCAATCTTCTCACATTACTACACATCGATCCTCCTGCTGTTAGTCTCTCTCTCTCTATATACATATATATATGTATATATATATGTATATACATATATGAATATGTATATATGTATATGTATATATGTATATGTATATATGTGTATGTATATATGTATATGTATATATATATATGTATATATGTATATGTATATATATATGTATATATGTATATGTATATATGAATATGTATATATGTACATATATGTATACACACACATTTCTCCCTCTCTCTCTACATATATATATGTGAACATACGTATACACACGCATTTCTCTGTGTGTCTCTATCTATCTATATATATGTATATATATATATATATATGGAGACACACACATATCTCTTTGTATCGCTCTCTCTCTCTCTATATATATATCTATATATATATGTACACATACGTATACACAGGCATTTCTCTGTGTGTCTTTATATCTATATATATATGTACACATGCGTATTTCTTTCTCTGTCTATCTATCCGTGTATAGATATATATGTATAGACACACATGTATAGACACACACATTGGTCTGTCTGTTCTTTGTCTCTCTCTCTCTCTCTATATGTATAGACGTGTGTATAGACACATACATTCCCCTCTCTCTGTGTCTCTCTCTCTGTACATATGTATACACACACATTTCTCTTTCTTTTGCTGTCGGTTTCTCTATCTATCTATATATATATGTATACAGGCACATTTATCTATCTATATATATATGTATACACACACATGTATACACACACCTTTCTGTTTGTTTCTGTCTCTATATCTCGGTGTCTATCTATCCATCTATATATATATGTAGACACATATGTATAGACACACATTCCTCTCTGCTTCTCTATCCGTATATATATGTCTACAGGCACATTTTCCTTTCTATCTATCCATCTATATATATACATATGTATAGACACACATTCTTCTCTATCTGTCTATCTATCCATCTATATATATATCTCTATGTGTATACACGTATGCGTAGACACACATTCCTTTCTATCTGTCTATCTATATATATGCGTACACACACATTTCTCTATGTCTTTCTCTGTCTATCTACCTATATATATATATACATATATACACTTACGTATACACACGCATTTCTCTCTCTTTCTCTATCTATCTATATATGTATACACATGCATTTCTCTCTGTTTTTATCTATCTATCCATCTATATATATATGTATACGCATGCATTTCTCTCTGCTTCTCTCTATGTATACATATATATATGTATACGCATGCATTTCTCTATGTCTCTCTCTGTCCATCGATATATATATGTACACGTATGTATACACATGCATTTCTCTCTGTCTTTCTCTCGCCCTCTCTCTGTCTATATATCTATATATATATGTGCATATATATATATAT
>KL647318.1:1031332-1065046 GCA_000727475.1 Sarcocystis neurona | reverse complement strand
ACCATACAGCGGGATACATGCGTATACTCGTAGCCCTTCAAATATTCAGAAGCGTAACGTGCGCGGGCAGGCCTTCGAGTGAGTGGCATCACACCACATTAGCGCAGACCCGCTCTAGGCTGCAGTTGTTGAAAACGATACCGCGGAAAGAGGACAAGCGCTGCAGCCACAGGTATTTCTACTAATCCGTGGGCGCGGCGTTGGGGATTATGTGGATGTAAAAAGAGCGGACGTCTCCTACTTACAGTTCGGCGTAAAGTGTGGGTGAAACTGAGCACGGCTACGATGCTGAGACAGGCCGCGCGCCAATGCGATCCATACGAAAGTTGCACCTGGGTGGTGTAGGCATGTCCAATCCGCCTAACTCGGGTTACGTACTCTTCGCGATAACCACCGTGAACACTGACTCGCACTTTTCTTTCCAGCATTGCAATTTGTGTACAAGTCTGTTCAGCTCGCTGATATATTTCTTGCAGGTCTGTTTTTGGAAATTGATGCGGGGATATGGAGTGCACAGATTCTGCGACGTGCGGAAATAAAATAGCAGTTTAAGTACTGTTCTACGATTGTTGTTTTACGTGTAATGCATATCGTTTGCTACGACCTTCTAATGGAAAACGTTACGTTCTGAACTATTTAGCGTATATCTATCCCCCTCCAGCTCCGGTTTACGTGCTGTCTCGTGCACCGCTTACTGCACCTATGATGGAGACGAATGGCGATATGGGAGCGATGCGAGAGAAGTTGCCAAATAGTGGGGAAATCTGAGCCCCCTATAAAGCGTGTAGTGTGTGCCACTATAATCCGTCATAGGCTTTACCATGTCCATTATCTCGCGACCAGGCTCATTACGGGAGAACTTGCAGACATGAATATAGATAGCGTTCCTTCCAGAACCCACGCTTGCATGTAGGAGCATGTTGAACTGGTGTATCCTTCTCTGCAAGTGTAATATAGATGAATACATCTATGGCGGAATATAGTCGTGTCCGACTTCTTGTGGCTTTCGAATCCTGCTAACTGCGGTATTTTCAGTCGTGCACTTCGGGGCGGCAGAGGTACATGAGGCGTAAATGAGAAGGAGACCAATCTGCATAATCGGTGACTGTTTTTTTTATGGAAAGGAGAGTCAGTTCGTGTATCTCTGACACAGCCTCTGACACTCCTCGACTGAATTAGCAGAATTCTGTCCTGTAGGTTGGCAAGTGTGGACGGACTGTCCTGTTGGGTCTGGACACTTTGCTCAATACTAGTATCGATGTTGCAGGACAGAAGCTGTGAGACGACGCCTGGAACTCTGTCAAGTAAGTTTACAAAGTACCACATCCTCACGGATCGAAGTTCTGCTGTCAGAGAGCAACAACTGTTTTTCTGCCGAGTGAACACAGCTGGGTTTCAGTGTCCACAACTATCTCCACTGGGCAAGGGTCATTGCCGTGACACATTTGTCAACGCTCCTCGTCTGCTTATCTGGGAACACACTTGTTCCACACTGCGACTGTGTTGCACGCGTTTGCTGGCACTCCATATGTGTATCAACTTTGTGGAGTCAGTTTCTATTCACCAGGAGTAAAAGGAGGGACGGAGTTCAGACAGCGAACTGACATTTTACGTCCTGTATATGGTCCGTTAGAACGTAACACATTTATGCGGGTACGTCACACGAAGTGGCGTTCCACAGCACATCTTTCTGGCAAGCTTTCACAGGCTCGCATCACCGCACGCAAGGCACATATACAAAAAACTGCTCTCTGCCATAGCCCAATTTCGAAATCCCTGACAGACGCGTGGGCCTCCTGGAGCATTGACACGCACTAAAAGAGCATGCAGGTATAATGGGCTGCGTCGTCGGAGGAAAATTTGCAATAGTAAGGAGACGCGCACAACAGGAATAACTTTGTAAGATGGTTGGGCTATCGCTCCTCTGCACTCAATTCCTTTCAGCAGAAAGAGTCTGCTCGGATGCGACATAAAGATGGTCGCAGGAAGAATCTCTACGTGCTTTCACATGCAATACTGTGCTTTGCACTCGCCGTTGCTACGTTTTCCTCTTCCGACGACCAGGGATAGGGGCTCTGCACAATGTCGTCTCCGACAGGGAAGGTCGCATACATTGCACAGTGGACTGGAGAGCAAAGGGACAAGATACTGTTAATACTCACAGCGAGGCGTAAGGGATGAAAGTGACACTGTTTGTGGCACGTGGCGAATGGTGTCGTGTTGAGGGTCTTGCCGTAGTGTCCGACATACTTGAATCCGCACCATACAGCGATCAGCAGGACTTGCGGCCCCAAGAAAAAGCACCTGGGTGATGGAAGGACATCCGCGGAGTGGAGTTCAGCATGCACTTCTCTTGCAGCAGAACGTGCGAGAATCCTCTGCAGAATGAATGATGCTGACAGAGATATTGTCACTCTGTACGTCCGCCAGCTGGTGTATCTACGGGTGGGGCCCAGAAAAAAAGCACATAGGTAATGGAAGGACATCCACTGAATCCTCTGCAGAATGAATGATGCTGACAGAGATACTGTCACTCCGTACGTCCGCCAGCTGGTGTATCTACGGGTGGGGCCCAGAAAAAAAGCACGGAGGCAATGGAAGGGCATCCACTGAGTTGTATCTAGCATGCACTTCTCTTCCAGCCGGAGGTACGGGAGTCCTCTGCGCGCTGATTGATGCTGACAGAGGTACTATCACTCTGTAGGTCCGCAAGCGGTTGTGCTCACTTTAGTGTTCGCCGCACTGCACAAGACGGAGTGAACGTAACACCTGTGTTCATAGGAATTGCGCACATTTCGTGCCTGATCATACCAGTCAGATAGCAAGGGCGACTCACCGTTGAAGCCCGGTGATGCTTCCGGTCGTGGTTGCATCCGCGAAAGCGTGCTTCTTCTTCAAGTAACCATTTCGTTTGGGAGGTGGCGCACGTTCTAAAGAGGCGCGTCGGAAGGCGAGACAGAGGAGATGACATTCTTCCGTGGATCTCACGCGGCGGTCAACAATCTTCTTCTCACCCCAGGCAGACTAGCCAAGGTCCGTGTCATACGAGGATTCGCAAGGACGTGGACGTCCCAGCGGGATCGAGGTACCCGAGGACCTGGGGATTCTTCCTTGACACGCACTCCTACTTTTCATGTAGCAACCAGACATCCTCGATGTGTAGGTCTCGTATGCACAGTCTGCAGTCTGAGCACACATTTTTTTGCAGGCCTGGGACTGTTAGTCCCTGCTGTCCTCCTGTTCCTGTGTCTCCGAGCCCTGGGAACCAATGTCGTACTCTAGCCGTATTGGTGCTCTGAATTTCCGTGCGGGTCTTCCTACGAACGAGGAGTATATTATCTCCCTACTAGATCCACTCATATTACGGCCTGCGATAGAGTATGCTTCGAGCAGCTACCCACTTGAAGAGATAGATCTCTACCACTGACAGGCATTTCCATCAATGCTGACCATGTGGGGATCGCAAGGACAAAATAGATTGCACAAGGCTAGGTTAGGACGCGCAACACGTTGGAGCTGCAAACGTAGCAAAAGGATACAGAAAAGGGAACTTGCGCAGGTTTTTCGTTGTCCAGCCCGTGTTTTATACTGTAGTCCTGCTGCACTGCTTGATTTGATGCGATCCACCCAACACTCGACAGCGACGGCTGCTGCGTTTATCTTCTGTCATTTGACGTTATTCCTTACTGCAAGGGCGGGACGACACCTTAGAGATGAGGTGATGAGTGTGCAGCGCTGGAGAGTGTGTCTCTGCTGGAGTCTGTCCAAAGTAATGGCCAGCGGGTACACTGCCTTTTGTGCACGCCTCTGTGGTCGATGTGTATGGTTGCGGACACTTCTCTATACATATGTTGCAAAGACGAAGTTTCGCAAGGCTCTTCTCCGTGTATATGGTGTGTATCCAAGTGCTCCATGTGCGTCGCATAGAGCATCCATTCTTTATCATCCCACATCCCTGTTTTCTCGCTATACTTTCTTGCTGTGACGTTGGGAACCGTAGAAATCTGACAGGTTTCCAGTCTGGACTTTGTTGGAGTTCGCGCAGACGCAGCACCAAACTCCCTCTGAAACGAAAAATATCACGCCGGTCTCAGTCCGCGCAGACGCAGCACCAGAGTCCCTCTGAAACGAGAAACATCATGGCGATCTCTCATCGGGGGGCAACCCTGGCGGTAGGTGGCAGAAAGCAAGTCGCAACTTTAGGCTTTCCCACTGCAGTGACAGTCGTACATCGCCACTGCATGGTCGCACAGTTTCTACAGAGTTGGCGTATTAACCTCTGCGCAAAAGATCGCAGAGCTCATCAACATCAGACGGAGAAAACGTCTGGAGAAGGATACCGGGACTGAGCTGCCGGTCTTCTGCAGTGGTCACAGGGCGTCTGCCTGAAGTACTTTCCATATGCATCCATTTACAAATTCGCATTCGTGTGCCCCTTACACTCACACTTAGAGATACGTATAGATGCGTATTTGCGTAGATGCACACAAGTTGAACAATATCTGAACGTGCGTACCTACACGGGGCTTTTCAAACAGGTAAGTTTCCACGAAGTGAGGAATGACTCGCTCTCTTTTCTCTGGCCGGTTAGAGTAAAAGCGGTCGTGACGCGTCAGGATGCACAAAATGTGTACGCTAACGTTCGTCGTTGACAGACCAGGACCTGTTGTCCAACTCGACACTTTGCGGCATGAACCCCAGAAGGAGCACACTTTCTCCTTCAAAAAATTCGCCAGTCAGGCACACCCGCCGAACGCAGCGGGAGAACGGTTTCTCTTCCCACATGTATCTATGTCAGGAGTGCCTGAATGACTTCTGCATACTCTCGTGTATGGCTCCTTAACGTCTCGAGCACACAGTTAAACTTCTTGAAGAAGAATTGTTAAAAATATAGGTTTTACATCTTTCTGCACATGGCCGGCTCCACAGATCCCTCACGCGAGCATTCACACAGTATCTGCCCCAGATACTGCTACGGCCCTGATTACGTTCTTACGGTGGACTTCTTCACTCTTTTAGCAGTCCAGCATCTGTTGCTATCAATCCGGCTTAATCACCTTGTCACGGTTTGCTGTTATTGCTTCTTGTGCACGTGGCTGTGTTGGCCGTCGGTAGGTGGCTGCAGCTTATTTCGTCCTGAAAATTTTTCGCAATTTAACTGTCCTCGCCGCATCACACGCATCTGCTTTTGCCGCCCGCCTCTGTGCACTCCTAGAGAAAGCACGTTCTCCAGAACATTCTCCATGTGTCTAACGGGCTGGTAGCGTTGCAGTAAGACACGACCACTTCCTTGTCTGCTTCGTTGTCTGTTCTGCCGTCCTTCCTTGGGATTTCTCGAATTGTGCATTTACCTCCTTTTGCAGAAGTTTACCTGTCAGCGCGACTGCGTGGTAAACCTTCCTGTTCGTGCGAGCTTTTGAGGAGTTCCTACTCCCAAAAGTAGAGAATAGTGCAGCTTTCTCCCCGTCAGGAGCAGCTCAGCATGGGGAATGCAAAACTCAGCATTTATGTCCTCCTCTCCTTGCAGTTCCCCTCATTTTCCAGATTCCCTTGTTGCCTCTTGGTAAGGCGCAGGTGCGTCTCCCTCTCAGCGCGGCTAAGACTGTGACACTTTCTTTAGTCTCGCCTTCTTTTCCAGAAATGCCCCTGCCGCTACCCTCTTGGGGAGCCTTCAAGCACCTGACTACCTACTCTTTAATACGTCACCTACGGGCCAGGACAGCAGCTTTGACGGACCACTGAGACCTTACTCCTGTAGCGTTGTATTTACATTAGACTTACACGGTTATCTCTTTTCGAACCAGAGTACACCGTTTCCTTTAGTGTATACAGTTTTTCGGTGATTGCCGGAATCTAGATGTGTAAAGAAAAACATTAATGGCACAAGAGCTTCGAAAGCCGTTTAGCGTGTGCTTCTTCGTGACCAGAGACGCAATGAGGCATTGTACGTGGTCATATATAAGGTCTGCTTTATCGTGACCACAGACGCACTGACGCATTGTACGTCGTCATATAAAGTGGCCGATCGAATGCAGAGCAACGAGAGAAGAAGGTCAAATTGTGTCCTGATGCTTGTCAGGTGTTCCCATCACTTCACGCAAATAGACACACATCTTTATATTGGAGCACCTGGATCCCGGATATACTGGTGACCAAAAGCGCCTGTCACTCTGTCACCTGACCCTACAAATACGTATGAGTACAGGGTGCTTGCAAAAGGATGCATCAAATTTCTTCATTGTCGCCGTGGCAAAAGCTGTCTCTACGACTAGAGCAGTATAACTACACACGTGCGCACCTGAGCAGCCCAGCGCCGGCACTTTTCCTGTCGTTAATTGATTGTACGCTTCACAGTGTCGAACACCCGTCGAAGTGACGTCTACCCCTATATGTGCGATCTCCGGATTCACAAAAACGTAATGCAGGCAGACAGCCCTTCACGCGAGCGACACTGCACCACGACGACGCAGCCACACTATCCGCTACACCTGATAACAACATTGTGGAAGTTGGACATGCGGCGCGTCCGAGCATAAATTTTATATTCGCTGGAGTTTGCAAGGTGGTTTCAACACCTGAAGCAAAAGTCAACGCCTTCTGTGCTTACACTGTGCTTGACACTGGATAGGGCAAGCGCGCTGGAGGAGGTCGACGTGTTCTATGATATGAAAGTGGTTGGTACATGACCGGCGTAGATATGTCCATCTAATCCGCGGCATGTGTGACCCTCAACGGCGACCCACAACAGTGACTTTGTATCTATCTTAGGCTTTGCTTGGTGCGCCGAGCTGCTCACACTCGTGCAGAGGTACTGTTTTATAGGAAGTGATGCGAAGGATACACTTCTCTGGCCCTTTTAGGAAGTCCTAGTTGTCCTAACGGTTTACTGCCTGTTACTACGCTTCAGGTGCATGCTTCACGCTGCCGTGTCCTGCGTAATTCCTTCTGTCTCCATCTCAACCGTCGTTGTTGTCATGTACACAATTGATTGCAGCTATGATGTATACGAGTGACGTTGTGGGGGGGGATGCGGCTCAGGTGGCTCCTCACAGTAACAGCAGATTTTCTGTTTCCTTGGAATGAAGGACTACTAAAATAATGTGCGCATATCAAGCGCGTCTTGGTACGTATTATGCTTCAGGGAAACATTGCTCTACATGTACGCCTACCTATGCATATATATATATATATATCTCTATCCATATACATATTTCTTTCTCTCTCTATCTCTATCTATATATATATATATATGTTTAGATGCGCCTTACTCCTCAACACAGGCACTCCAGAGACAAAGTTTGGAATAGTCTTGAAAATGTGGATGACTTTTCTGTCGGTTCGTGCGCGAAAGCGCAGAATTGCGGATCTGAACTGGGAGGAACTCCGCGGTTAAAAACTGTATACGTGGACACCTGAACAGCAAGTAAATCTTCGACACTGATCCACTACAGTACATAGAGTAGACTGCGCAGGTAGGCACTCTTCCGTAAGTCAAGATTCTACGTTTCTAGCAGCCCGAGGACCACCTGGGTGATCTCAAAGAAACACCACGGCGCGGAATGGAACACACTCTGAAATGCAGCATATCCTTATATGCATCTGCGTCAATGGTGAAATTACTGTCTTATAAACACTAAAGTAGGGCTGTCTTAAGGAAACATATCGGCTGCAGGATCCTACAGGCGAGCAAAAGATCACGATCTCTCGTAAAGGACTTCATGGAAGCAGTTTACATCTGACGTTCGTGTATCGGCCTAAGGACCTGGCAGCCGACCGTGAACTACGTGGCGGATATTTTTTGTCTCTATCGAGGTGTCGTACGAAAAGCATACTTGTACTTACTGGAATGCTTACGTGCTGTCAAAGCATTGTCCGGTATTGAAGTACACTCTCGAATTCAGCAATGTAGTGCCGTTTGTTAGGGAAGTCAGTTCTCTGATAAGGTTTTGCACAAAGTCGAAGCAGCCTTCCTTCTTCGCGAAGAGAACATGCGGTCTACTGCGTGGGAGGTGTACCAATATATCTTGTAGCTAAGGTAAAGCACAGAAATAAATACGTAGGAACACACATACGTTGATATATGCACTTCTTTTCAAATTACACGTAAATACACCTGCACGCCCTTCACCAAAGTACGTAGGCATGTTGTAGTCGTAGCGACGGACTACCTGAGTTGACGCACCCGACCAAGGGAGTGTCAGAGTCTGCTGCTGCAGGGAAGGGACTGAAGCGAATGCAAAGCTGTGGCAATAGTGGTAATTGTGATACTGCTCGGAATCTTGTCGTCAAGAGATGAGGACTTCTTTAATTGTTAGAGATTATGAGACTTACTCGCACTGGGGCAGGAGCAGAAGAAAATGCAAATTTCATGAGCTCGACAGACGTGGGGTAGAGACTGGCTTCATTTCGTACACGTGTGCCCTGTATCTGTACATATTCATATGCATATGCATATATAGAGAGAGAGATACGAAAGTATGTAGTTCAGTTTTCATGGAGGCTAGTACATCCTTGTGTGTGAAGATATGCACCATTCTGCGTCGACCTGTGAAATCGCAGCGCTGCAAAATGGTGGTGCACTTTCGACCACGTTCACATGCACAGATTTGCGATCTTACCACGAGTCGACGTATGCAGATTTTTTCGCTTACCCGCTTTAAGACCGAAACGCAGCTCAACAGTACAACGCAAGTGCAACGGTGTAGTAGCGGTCAATAGATGTGAACGCTTGTCAGCAGGAAATGATGATGCCGCATTCGCGCCTGTGCATTCACCCAACGAGGTGAGCCTCTGAACTAATGAAGGCCTCCCCACGCGAACTGTTACCACACGAACACACGAACGGGATGTACCAACACATATTCACATATACATATACTTTTTGGCATAAGTCTATGTCCACGTGTGGGGATGTGTAAATCTGGGACACAAAACGAACGAGGGACGCATGGTGGCCTGCGTCGAGTGCGGCAGCACATTGATCTGTTGCATGTGTTCAGCTCACCTCTAAGTGTCTACAGCGCGGAACAGGCGGGATCTCGAGCGAGAGCGCGTGCTGCTGCGACTTTTTCGTGTGCTACGGTGGCCCCCAGCAAAAACTTGAGAATAAACTGCGTGTTTTCCCTCCCGTGAGATGGTCAGCCAATCCAAGCGGGAGGCCGGGAGTCACGCATGCAGCAAGGCCACTACGGTCAGCAGCAAACGGTTGTATTGTCGCTACACTCTTCTACGTTTGTGTGAAGGTCGTGCTGCGACGTCGTCGTTGTTCGTTCTGTAAACTACATCCGGACCGCAGTGGATGCACCTGTTGATCTGCTATAACATGCTGGTGCTGCTGTTGGTCCTACTAGTGCTGCTGGCGATCTGCGGCATCCTGCTCGTAACGCGTGAGGGGATGCTGCCTACTGTGTGAGGAGGTAGGGTTGCTGTGCTTCTGCTACTGCGACCGTCCACGACGTGCTGCCCGCCGTGGCTGTGGGTGTCGTTTCACCGACAGCGGCAGACTTCGTCGCTGGTGTCTTCCATGCTTTCGTAACTGGCCTCTGAAGCACTGACGGAGGTGTTGCTGCCTCCGCGTGAGCAAAGTGAGTACAGTTTCAACATTTGTTCTCCCCGCAAACAGTACGCCTGAAGCCCACAAAGTGCTGCAGTACGTCTTGCCAGCTCCTTCTGTCTGGACAGCGGCTCCCGGGGCTGCCGCTGAAGGCGGATGCAGCAACCGCTGCTGCTGTCGGTGGAATTGGTGCTAGTGAATCTGAAGGTGATGGTCCTGTTGCTGAGAAAACTGCTGCGACGGTAAAGGCCAATGTGTTTGCAACGAGTCTTGCTGTAGCACTCAGTGCAAGCCCTGTTGCTGAAGAATATGCCTGCAAATGACTGTACACAAAGGTTACTGCGGTGCCACGACAGTCTCATCATTCTCTAGTGGTAGCGCGCAGACGCAGAAAGCTTTCTTGATGAGGCATTTGCGGATCTGCGTGCAACAACTGCGTCAGCAGCGCGACCGTGCAGCGCTACTCAATATGCGTGTGGCACCAACTGTTTGTGTGTCTGCAACGGTGTGTGCCACTTGAAATACCGCACCAGTATCTGAAGTTGGCGCTCTGTCTGCGGTATCATGCGGCGTTCTCCAGTGGCAGCTGCATTCGCTTTCCTATAGTTTTGTTTGTTCTTTCTGTACCGGGACGCCTCAGCTGCTTCGTTGACTCTGATGCTGCCGTTTGTTGCCTGACGTACACAGCTTCTTCCATCCCGACCGTAACACGTCTTCTGCATCGGCAGGAAGCCTTGAGGCTGTCGTCACCCTGCTGCTTGACACGCAACAGCGGTCGCTACAGTCTGTGTACTACAGGTCTAGCTCCTGCCCGAGAAGATGAATCAGGAGCAGCTGCACGTGCAGACGCTTCGCGCGTAGGCGGCAGCCGTCGACGGTGTCTGCGAAGGTGTTTCAGGTAAACTTCCTCTCGACATCAAGTCTCCCACATCGCAATCATGTAGACGTTTTACTTGAACCAATGTCCGAACCCAGGCATAGACTAACTTTCACATTCTTACTGGCAGCTTTAACGAAGCGTTTTGGCCCTGCTTCTGAGAGACCTCACCAGGAACACTTTTGCTGTTACAAGGCCTATCTTGACATCCCCCAGGCAGAATATATACCAACTCCATATCTTCGCAAAAGCACCTGTGTGCCCCTCCTTCCGAACTTTTACAAGTGTACGCAGGTCAGCTTCATTATTGACAGGGCATGCGAAGCGCTGTCGACACCCAGTGATTTTCACTAAACAAGACCATCGTCGTCAAATCATAAGTTCTCTACAGGCAGAAAGACGCACCCTTCGGAACTAGCTGGCTCGCAGACGAAAATATACTGCGAAGTTTCGTCACAATCCTTGCTTACAAAATTTTGCCAAGTTATCGTCAGCTTGTCGAAAAGCGTTCCATCCACTGCCCTTATCGCCTCCGAAGCACCTGCGCCGTTGGACAGGGGAGTTCTTCCATAATTCAGTTGCAACCCTGGCTCGCAGCTTTCTTCAAACGATACCGCAGCTTCAGTGCTCCCTGTGGCATGTATTCTACATCTTGCTCGAAGTTGTGATTGTTTTTTTTCCCCGTGTGGTCGTGCGTCGTCCGACTTCGTTTGGACCCCCGAAGTGCGACGTTTTCTATTCCGCGTCCAGAGCGCCACATGATAGAACGCCACCAAAGGAAATATATTGACCAGTATGTGGGCAACCTTATACACGCGTACGCATACAGAACGCAGTGGAGTACCTATATGTGTATAATGGTTGCGAGACTAATGAAGACGCAGCCTGCAGAACTGGGCCTCCCGCGTACAAAATCTACTTCGAAACTGGGTTGCCGTTGTTGCTCACAAAGTTGCACGAAGTTGCCTTCGAGCTGCCACAACGCATTCTCTTGGGTGCCCTCAGCTCCTCGGGGAAACGTCTTCGTCCTTACAGCGGCACAGGTGTAAAATCTGGCTGCACCTCTGGCTCGCAGTTTTCAAACGCTGCTCCATCCAGGACGCTTTCTTTAGGAGGCAGCTTTAATTTGCGCGAAGCGGGCGATGATTTCATGCTCACTCGGTGACGAAGGACTTTCTACGTTGCTTGGACTCAAGAGATTGACGACGTCCCCGTCCCCATTCGAATCGCCAAACGGTGTAACACTATTAAAAGGCTCATGGACGAACACCTACGCTTGCAGATACGTAGGTGTGTACAAAGCAGCGGTGTACATAAATATATGCTGATATATGTCTACATATAGCAATGTACAGATATGGAGGCACGTGCGTATACCTACAGCTGCATGTGAGCAAACATACATATATATATATATATATATATATATGAATAAAGATGCGTAAACACGTGTGCATGCACTTCGTGGACTGTGCTGGTTGGCGTTTGTGACGTTTGCGTGGTCTGCACCGTAGTTTCTCCTGTCTTTTCGATTTTCTGTCAGTTCCAACTGTGCCCGCTCCCCCTCCTATGGCTTCATGGTGGAATATGAATGCAGCATTACAGCAGACATCTCACACTTCAAGCGGCTTTGATTTCTTGCAAGCTTGTCGTGTATTCAGCCCTCCTCTACGTCAAGTAGTTCGCTAAGCGCTGATAAAATAGGAGTTTCTTTTTCCCTGCAGGGTTGATTCTGCTCTCCGTATTGTTCCCCATGCGTTTGTAAGAAATACGCGCTCCTGGCGGTCGTAGAGGAGCTTCCAGTTCAGGCAGCCTCACGACTCGTTTGGAACGTATACAGGCCTTGAAAGCTGTGTCACGCGTCATTGCAGATTTCGGGTGAAAGCCACAGGTGCAGTGGCCCGTTGACGTGTCGAACGTAAAGTACGTAGAACCAGGACTCGCTCTGCAGAGGGTCACGCAGGCTTCAGGCGTCTGCGTCTCCCCCTCCATGGTTCCTTGTCCGTATACAGCATGGTTTTCAACGATGCAGTTGATGGGGGGAGGGGTGCACCAGGCGGGGGCGGATACGAAGTCGGTCTGCGCCATCGAGGATATGTTTGTTTCGTACAGATGACACTTCCTGTCTGTCCGGCCGTATGAGAAGAAGCGGCAGCTCGGGTGCCTCTGACACATCAACTGACAACTGTGGGCAGAAGCTGCAGAGACCTGTTCTATAGATGGGCCAGCGTATCTGAAGTTATTTTGGAAGCAGAAGTCAGTACTCGTGACGCCCTCATGTGGCGTCTGACCACCCCATAGGGACGTCCACATTACAGCCGTTGCCGCGCTGCAGGATAGGGGCCCTGAGAGGACACCTGGCGTCACTTCGAAAAGAGGGGCAAGATAGCATTTCTCTGTGGACGGGTCATACGATGCGACTGAGCACTCATCGGTCTGGAGGCAGTACGCGTTGCAGGTGTCGAAGTCTGTCATGTCAAATGAAAGCAGCGCATAGTTTTCGACGTCCAAGTCGTTCTCCATTGCACACGCTTCAGCATCAGGGCACTTCCGCCAGCCACTGGTCGCCTGCATGGCCGGAAGAAGACGTGTTCTACTTTTGAAGAGTACGCAGGTCCTCTGATCTGCCGCGTACGTAAAAAATCTGCATTCTGGGTTTGCCGTACAGAGCTTTTGGCAGTCCAAAGGTGACTCAACCTCCTCGAGAGTCTCAGCTATTTCACCAACATACCGAGAAGATTCGTTGAGACAATGCTCTGCGTGATATGAGACACCACAGTGGACTGCCCCCGCTATTGCGCCTTTTCTGTCCACCACCGGGGCTCCTTGCTCATGCAAGTGACATGTTTTTTCGTCTCCAATAAACGAGAAGAACCTGCAGGTTTTGTCTTTATCGCACAAACTGTAGCATTCTGGGTAGCTCCTCGCTGGTATCATCCTAGATTCAGAATTGTACATGGTATCGACGTGGAAGCATGATGGGTCAAAGGAAGGAGAAAAGCAGTGCTTGGCACCGCAGACCGCGGAATCGTCCCTTTTGTCCTTTCTCGTGTTTTTGAGAAGGGAACACATGTTTGTGATTTTGTCATACGAGTAGAAACTGCAAGATACATCATCTTGGCAAGCGTCTAAGCAGTCCTGCGCAGAGTTCACCGTTAGTACAGCCGCTTCTCGACCTTCACATCGAACACCGTCCTGAAAACAAGGGATCGCCCCTGTTGTAGCACAGTATCGCGTCCCACTGACAGACGTCACGGCGTTTCTGAGCACGTATACTCTATCGAACATCTTGCACAGAAACTGGCTGCCGTCGTAGGTGAAGAATTTGCACTTTTGATGAGCTACGCACAACAGGTAACACTCTGTAACACTGGTGGAGGGGTGCCCGTCCCTATTTAATCCCTTGCCAACGTACTGTCCTAGGACGAGACAGTTCTCACTTCGAGACTTCGCATCGCATTTCCAAGGGCCACTCACTGCCTCCTGCTTTATCATTTTGTTGCCCGCCGTGACGTGCAAGGTGCACCTGCCACTGTCGCGGAAGAAAGAGAAGAAGTTGCAGAGTTTTTCCTCATGACATTTCTTCTGACAGTCTTCTGTGGACCCGGCCACGGTGTCCTCGAGTGCCAGGCTGTCGTTGTAAGATCCAATAGTGAAACAGTCACTCTGCAGAGGTTTGTTATTGCCCTCCTCAACCACTTCAGTAGCAGAAAGTTGAGGTGATTTGTCGAGTTCCCCCGCGTCCATCTCAAGCTTGCCAATGCCCAGGGAAGCTGGTGTTCCAGCTCCTTGTGGAATTGTTTCAGACGTGTCAACAGCCGATGAAGCAGGCGCGTCGTTCTCTTTTGGCTTTGCATCAGGGAAATCACGGCCGGGTGCCTGTGGACTCGCACCTTCGTCCAGATATATATCAGAAATGACTACGTCCTGTTTCTGAGTTGTACTGGCGCCTTCCCCCCGACCACCATCTGGCTTAGCAACGCCAAGAGAAGCTGACCTCCAGCTTCCATCTGGAATTGCATCAAACAAGTCAACGTCGGGTGGATTCGGGCCCTCATCCTCTTCTAGATTTGCATCAGGTAAGCCAACGTTCGCTACACGTGAAGTCACGCTTTCGTGTAAATGTTTATCAGATACGAAGGCATTGCGTTTCTGCCTTGTACCGACGTTTTTCCCTTGTCCCTCACCAGGCGAACCAGCAGGAGGCTTTTGAGGACTGTGCGGCTGGTCGCTCTGGAGATTTTCGAGTTGAATACGTTCATACTTCACATGATGAACTGTGACGTCATCGTCGGGCATACCGCAGTCCACCGGTGCTGACGTGATGCCGTCAGCAGATCCGCGATGTTGCCTATGCGAACAGAGTTTGGACAAAATGTCGTAAGCAAAGAATGAACAGTGTGTGTTGTTCTGGCAAGACACTTGACAGCCTGCAGCGTCTTCCGTGGCACAATTCCCCACCTCTTTCCCGTACACTTCAAGATTTCCATGAAAGCAAGCAAAGGGGGGACAGAAACGCGGTCCGGATACTGCGGTCTCATTCGGCAGTCTTTGTCCTTCAATTTCGTGTAACAGACATGTCTTGCCATACAGAAAATAGGTAAAGAATTTGCAGCGGGGCTGCGCTCGGCAGTGCCTTTGACACAGCTCGGCAGAGTTGAGGTGTCTGGACGAGAAAGGCATACTAGTGTACGCGACAGCAGGGTCGTAGCAGAAAGAATCCCAGAGTTCTGCTACGTACGCAGTTTTGGTTGCAGTTGTGACTGCTGCGTTGGCAAGGCTCTGATGACCAGACGCTCTGCACCACTTCGGCCCCGAAACGAACCCTTGGGCTGGTCCTGCGCGTTGAAATAGCGAGCAAAACTGCGAGGTGTCTTCGAACGACACAGCGGAGCAGAGATGATTGAGCTGACATCGCTTGTGGCAGCTGGCGAATGATGACGTGTGGGTTGATTCAAGGGCCTTGCCGTAGTACTCGACGTCTTTCAATGCGCATTCAGGAATAAGGCAAAATTTAGGCCCCGAGATGGCATTCGCCATCGTGATGGCCTCTCCGTGGATCGACTTCAGCATGCACTTCTTCTCCGGGTGGAAGAAGGTAAATGCCCTGCACGCGGGATGCTGCTGACAGAAGGACTGACACTCTCTCGGTCCGCACGCTGTCATGTGCATCTCAACGTTGTCTCCATTGTACACGACGTTGTGGTCGTAGCAACCGTCTTCGTAACCGTTGTCCTTATTGCATCCCTGACCGAAGCATTTGGTAGGTGGTGGAGGGGAGACGGCGATGCACTGACGAGGCCCACTGATGCTTCCGGGTACGTGGATGCGCCCGTGAACAGCGTGGTCGTTCTTCAAGTAACAATTTCGCTGCGACGAGACCCATGTCCAAAACTTGCAGCGTGGGAAGGCAAGACAGAGGAGACGACATTCCTCTGGGGATCGCACAACGTGGTCGACAAACTTCTGCTCATCATGACCATAGTAGTCAGTGTCGATTTCGTAGCAGGACGCATGAGGAGGAGGACACACCCGAGGACCGGAGATAGCCGAGGAGTGACAGGTTCTTCCTTGACGAACAGCTTCGCTTTTCAGGTAACAGGCAGACGTCTCTGTTATGTAAGTCCAGTACGTGCAGCCGGGGGTCTGAGTACACACTTGCTGACAGGCCTGGGGGCTGCGAACCCTGCCGTCTTCCAGTTGCTGAATATTTGAACCAGCGTAATCAATGTCGTATTCGAAGCACGTTGGCCTTGAAAATTCCCCCCAAGGTCCAGAAAACGACTTGGCGTATGCTCGCTCGCTACCAGGTCCATTGCTCATCACTGCTGACAACTTGGAGGTTTCAAGAACATGATCAATTCCAAGGGTCGATGCTAGCACGCGGCGCGTTGTGGAGCTGTGAACACAACAGACAGACACGGAAAACGAAGTTCTGTGGTTTACCGCAGAGTTTCATGTTCTGCTTCTTTGCGATAGTGAAGTGATAGTGCAGTGTTCGTCGTGGTGTGGTCATCTCCTATAGGTTTCGCTCACTGCGCTTATTTTCTCTGCAGGCAACAAGCTGCCCACGTTCTTCTGCGGAAAAAAGGCGTCTGAAGATCAAGCTGAAGCGACGAATATGCGCAGGCTTTCTATCCTTCTCTGAAGCCTTAAGAAACCGTGAAAATATACTCATCTGTGCTCGTTTGATTCACCCAGTTTAGGGATTGCAGTCTCTTCGCTAAGTTTGTAGATCTGGGGGGAGTGTAAAATTTTACACAGCAGTATATGTGCAAGTGGTGATCGACGAAAGCCGCGCGTCGTTAAGAGCTTTCACGCTCTCCCCCTTTTCACCTTCGTCCTTTCTCTCTCTCCCCGATGCAGACGTTAAGAATTCGGTGAAATTTCTCTGTGCGTGTTGTTCGATCGTGTGCCCCCCCTCTTAAAATGCAGCAACAGAGACTATGCGTTGGCGAAACAAAAAATATCTTTTCAAGCGCAACACCAGCGTCTCTGTGTGAATTAAACAGTGATGCTCCTTATCCTCACATAGTCAGAATGCAGGCGGCAAGCGCCAGGTGCAGAAGGGCAATCCAACGCTTTGTCATCGCGTATTTAGTTAAGCTACCGTCGCTGAGTGCTCCGTGATTCGTAACAAGAGAGCTCACGGACGAGTATTCGGGAGGCTCAGCAAGAGCAGATTGGGGAAAACAGGCCGAGAAGTACGGTAGTGTAAACTATCGCCTGAATACAGGGGCGGCGAGCCAGCGGTAACGACGATTCGATAAACGAATCCACCTCCATGCGCCCTTGCACACAGGTATATGCATACATATATATATATATATACATACATACATACATAGTTACATACATACATCCATACATATATATATATATATTCATACGTACATACATACATACGTACACACGTACATACATACATACATCCGTACATACGTAGATACACGTATGCGTGACCACGTATCCTAAAATATGCAGACTCAAACGTAAGTACGTGCTGACCCATTGACGCATACGTGAATATCGGACGCACGGAAACGTCCGGCTTTCTGTTAATCATACTAGCAACAAAGGGCACCTTCCAGTGCGTGGATGCACAAGACGTGCGTGTTACCATCCGTTATCGACGTGGAAGATGACGATTGTTCCTGCTAGTGCACTAGCGGCACAAAGACGTAAAAGTCCGGGCCGGCTCACCAAAAACCTCTCCCGTTAACCAGTCCCAGCCGCTACAGCAGCAAAGAGAGATCTCTTCGTGCTGCCTTGCCCGTCTCACAAGGTCTGCCTGGCTGGCTCTGCTAGTCTTGTGTGCTGTTCCTCGAAGTTTTGAGAGCCCTGTTGATGTCTTTCAGTAGACGGCATAAAGAGATGAGGACGGCCTTTTCTGTGAAAGCGAAAATTCTAACTTTTCTCCCAAAAAGCTCCCGCACATTTAGGTCCGCCTTCAGTGGACAGCCAGTTTTTTTCAGTGGGCTTTTTGCTTGAATCAAAAGTCCCACTGTCTGCTGCAGTGGGCGCGGCTTCTCCACGTAAGCGCATACTGAAGCAGCCTACTTTTTTTCTGTGTGGCTGTGCTGCCTGCCAGAATTCAGTTTTATCGATGGTGTCCACAAGCGGCAACTCGGACGCGTCATCTGCACGTGCCGTCGCCGTCTTCTGGTGACGTACTGGTAGTCACTATCTTGAGCGTCAGAGATCACGTGGCCACGCCGTTCCGACATGTATCTGTCGGACTGGCAGTGTTGCTCTCAGAGGCTTACGGTACACGGTCACTTCTCATTGTGCTCCGTCGACTTTCCTGATGTCTATCTATGACCTTCACCGAAGTGCGAATTTCTTCCTTCCTTTCCTCTTCGGCCTCGGCTGGTGGCTTTGTCGTTGCGCATTGACAAACTATGTTCACGCAGATATTTACATGTCCCTGGCACAAGGGCAGGCGATACGGGACAACTTGTTTTCTTCAACAACAGTTGCAGCAGGAAAGCGAAGCAAAAGTCCTCTTTGCGATGTTCTCCTCCAATAATACTGAAAAATACCATATCGCGACAACCAGTGGAGAGTGTCGCGTACGTCACCCTTTTCAGGAGTGTCAGCTCGTCTGAACCCGTTACGCACACCGGGCTACGGCTGTAACTTCTGCTGGTCACGCTGCACAGGTGTATGTCACGGAAGCTGTGTCGTCGCAATTGCTACAGGAGATCTCACGTCTTCACCGATGTCGAAATCTCGCCTCTTTAGCTTTGCGTTGCTTACAGCATAAGGTGGCTACCCCCTTTAAAATCGCCTAACTGACTATCCCCCACACTATCAAGTGCAGCTGTGATTAATAGAGTCGGTGACGTACGAATCCTACAGAAGAACTGGCACGAGGATTGGCTGAGGTATGCCAGTCTGCCTGTTTTCGTGTGTTTCCATATTATCCTCCACTACCGTGGCTTCCGTAGGTCATATCCCCGGCGCGTTACATGTACGTACTGAACAGGAATTTTGTACGCGCGAGAAAAGATATGGCTGAGAAACACCTAATGACATGCAGGCGTGTCTCGAAGTAGTACACCTGTTGCTCCACGGGTGCAGATAGGTCTTTTTGTACACGGGTACGTGTATGTCAATAACATACGTATGCGTCTTCACGACCGAGTTCCAGGGACCTTCAGCTGCCTTAAGCTGCACGGCGTATCCCAAGAGTCTGCATGTGAAGAATCCAATGAGCTACACCCAGGCTATCAAACACAGCGTTGACTGTTTGCTCGCTAAGCAAACGTCTGGGCAGCAGGTAAACCCGCAACGACTTTCAGGGGCAAGATATTGAATCAATTCTATCTGTACACACTTTTCAAAAATTTAACTCTCTGGGATCCCAAGCGATCTCAATGCCTACACGCTTCTATGCCGATGCCTGCGAATCCGCATGTCTACGTCCACCGTACCCGAACACATAGTTGGATGTATGACGCACATATCACCTTACACAAGTATGCAACTGGCCTTTCTGAACAAATCTGTACGATCCGGACTTTCAGGTAAGATAAAAGCATAAGGTGCGTGGCAGTCTCTTTGGGATGTGTTCTGCTGGGACATTTCCACACCATTTCTTCCAGACCCGAGTAAAGGCTTCATTGCGTGAGAACTAGCTGGGGAATTACGCTGCGCACAGGCTCAGGCTCGCGGGGATCTTCGCAAATACCCCCGCACCGCACCAGGTATCAGCGACACCGAAACAGTACTGGGGCAGTCCACTGCAACATTTACTTTCTTTTCCTGACTGTACGAACTGATGATTGACACATACGTGTACAGATATATTTCCATCCACATACACACGGCTGCACTTATTCGAGGACATATCAGTATACACGAAGCGATTTGAAACAATTTTGAATGTGAATCTATACCTGGACCTCTAAAAAATCCTTCCAGATTACATGTCACCCAGGTCTTGGAGCTGCCCCCTACACGTTCCTGAACTAGACAGAGGCACATGCCTGGTGAAGATGCCAGGTCTTTGATATCAAAGGAAAACTCATCTGTGTCGTAGGTTGTACGTGCAGAAACGGGACAGGTACGTAGATCTTGGATCCACAACAGCATTGTATATACACATCCAGGGCAACAGCAAAGTCGCGTGCAGAACATCACACTTGAAGACACAAGGTACAATAACGTAGGCCATGCAGCAGGGATGCACAGCACCACACCTGCAGCCACAAAGCACCAGACTTGCAGCCACAAAGCGTGATTATGAATCTTCGCGTCTGACAAGCAAGAGAGCTGTGGACACGTCAAATGTACCGCGGTATACATTGCAACTCCATAACAGCAGAAACGCATGTATATATATATATATATATATCTGGTTGACTGAGTCACACTAAGCGTCTGTATCGATGGAATCTGTAGAACACTGGAGCCACAAGTGAACAGATGTACACCCGTACCCATACAAACGACTCTGTATCTCAGACTGCACGGAAAGCAGAAATGTCACACTATGTATCTATGTGTAGCGACATTGACATCCTGCAAGCAGAACATCGACCGAATTACAGAGAAATATATCAATCGGTCGCTGGAAGCATGCTGTACCTGGGAGAAATACACATGGATTTCAGTGCGGGCTTTGCGCGCTGCCGTGAATTTTGCCATAATGTATACTGCAGGAGCCATGGTGTCTAGCAACGCTACGAATGGCGTACGGATACTGTTGTCTCATCCCTATGCTAGTGAATGGAGAAGAGATAGAGTGTCACACTGTCAGCCTGCGCTCTGCCGTGGGGTAGGTGTTTGTGTGTAGGTTTATATCTCTTTGTGTACGTGCACGCAGATGCATGTGTTGACGACAAACGCGTGTGTTTCCAAACAGCTGTATACATATACGAGGGCATTTTGCATTAGGTGCCTTCGGCGCACCGACTTGCCAACGCAGGCACTTCATCAGCCACAAGAGTGGAAGCTGTCTCCCGGAAATCCGCTAGCACCTACAACTTCACTTTATCGGTGATAATATGCTGGGAGCGGGACACGTCGTGAGACCACGCAACATTGTTTTCGACAGCTCAGTGAAAGGAAGATACCTTCTTCCAGCGTCACCTCCAGCCCCCATCGAAAGGATCACTGAGTTTTGTGCAGCAGCCGTATCTCAGCTTCGAGGGGATATAACGTCCTACGTAAAATTTAGAGAAACACATTTCCTCTTCACACGACGAAACACAGGCCTGGTGCCAACGCAGCGCTCTATCAGTCCGAGCTTGAAACTGCTGTGAAGTGCACAGCAAAACAGGTATAGCTTCATCGGACAGTACAATAGGCTAGTGTCTGCGTGTGCAACCCGAAGCCAGATCACCGTACGAGTCAGGACCTGGCTAGCCGAAAGGAAGTACCGAACGACGCCGTACACGCACGAGGTCACACGTATTATAGTAACTGAAGAAAATAGCTCTGAGAGAACTGTGAGAGCTCGTGTGACTTCGTCGCTGGTGATCACGTGCTACAAGGCGACTGGTCAGAGAGCAGTAAAATCACCTAGCGTCAGGGCAGCCTGCAACTTCTGCTTAAATAAGTAACAGGTCAGTGACCAAACCACAGTACTGACGCGAATTCAGCGTTAGAAGAGACACTCTGCTAGCTAAAAGCTAACAAACTCGCCTGCCATCATGGTTGTTGAGCAGCAAGGTTTACTGCAAAATGTGCGACGTCGCTTTCACTCATACAGATGCTGGTAGCGGAACACCTGGAAACCACAACCTTTATATCGTTGTGAAGCAAGAAGTAGGTGCCGGATTGCCCGTAAATGAAGCCTTTGGCCTCAACTGACAAAAGGGTGAGGAGTACAAATTAAAAAAGAAAAGCATTCGCTCTCGATTAGCGTCAAGTGAAGAAGTGGATGTCAAACGACCACGCGATTTCTTCTTCCCCAAAAATGGTACTTCCAAGACGTGAGAAGTTCACGTGTTCTGCTCAATAACACGCAGAAGAATTATTGATACAAATAAGCTAGTGAAGCAGTTTTTTCTTCAGTCACGGTAAATCCAGAGCTGACGTAAGGCAGCTGTAGGTCTGCGCCTTCACTGAAAACGTAGATTCGGCAACAGTGCACCACAGTTCGGAGTGCATAGGAGAGATCAACTGGTTCATCAAGTTACTGATGTGTGCAAGAACGTTGATCGAATATAAGTGAGTACGCAACTTGTTGTGCAGTCACCACGCGCTTGATTGATAAACAACAGGGAACCGCAAGCCTTCATGAGCAGCAGAACGCAAGCTGATAAGGTGAGCAAAACATTGTGCATCATTGTATCCAGAGAACAGCACGACAGTTCCTGACCAGCAACAGGGGTTTAAATTCAAGCTTTGTCGGAAGGCACCCTGATCAACGGCTACGCGCTCTACAGTGCTGGTACACGTTTTATCATATACGGTGGAGAATCTCGTTTATCTTCTTTGAAAGATAAACTCTCGAGGTACCTTCGACAAAGACGAGACTGGAAAATTGGTCGGGGAGGAATTCATATGACTTCGTCTATAATACGTGCGTCACTTACGTTGAGCAACTTCCTCTTCAGCGCACAGCTGAATGTAGAGCGAGATTCCAAGAAACTACGAAGGCGAGTGGTTGCATTTAGCCTGAAACTAGCGCAGCAGATTCGTAGTCTCTTTAGAGTCGGCGAACAAAAGGACCCCATGTCACCCTCTTCCGTAGTGCCTAAAAATCGTGTGAAGGTCCCCTTCACGACTTTCCAGATCTACAGTTTATACTTTTGCGCAAATTTCTGCCATGTGTAGCATTTACGGCAGCTACACCACTTGCGTGTTTGGACAGGTACGTGCGCCTACTTACGGACGGAGACCAGCCCATCGCCAGCGAACCAAGTATGGTGTGGACTCTGGAGCTCTTCAGTAAATATACGTGTGCACATATAGAGGTAAAGTGCGTGCGAATTTGTGTTGGACCGAAATTATGCAACACCGTGGAAGGCCAGATATGTCAGGTTTCTTGCCAGCGTCGGCCAGTTCTTGTCAGCGGAACTTCGCCCTCTTCATCAAACGCACACAACGTATGCGTGTACACGAGTGTACGTAAGAAGACGTAACAGCGCAGCTGCCTGTGTTTCTCTACGCGCCCTTGTGCCATTAATTTTCGTGCGTCTACACCGATAAGTATGGTAGAGTCTTCATGAAGGGAGAGTTGACATCAATGGGGGCCGATCTTCACTGGTGTGTACCTCATCCTTTAAGCCGAGAAGATTTGCATGCTGACAGTTAGGCAGCAAACGTGTTCGTCCAACGACGAACAGCGGGAGGTCAAACGTGGCCCCTCGTTTACGGTTCCTAACACGTGTGCATTTCCCCCGCTTTCTGACATCTTTCTTGCCCACGAATTTCACGGCAAACCTGAGAGAGAAATAGGGCTCTAGCCAGACATGATTGAATGCATGTACGTTTTCAGTAAGCGTAGTGAAACATGTTTGAATGTGTGTACGTGCAGTTGCACGTGTATCCTGGCGCGTACAGGTAAAGGTGTGCGTTGTGTCCGTGTGTAGACCACCGCAGGTAGAATGCGCTGTGGGACGCATCCACTTATCCCTGAATCTACGATTGAGACTTTTCTCCAACAAAGTGGGCAAGCGCAGAAAGGGCTTATGGCTTCAGCAACTTAGCTGTAGCCACCAGTGCGTTCCAGGTGCATGAATCAAGCTTTACGTGTGTAAGCAATCATGAGCAGGTGGCTGCGGCGTTGCCTTAATACACATACGACAAGGCTGGGATGTGCACCCAGTGCCGCAGAGGACTGTGTTGGCGGTGAAGCGCGCGAAATTCAAGCGAGAAAACGGAACGTGAGGCAGCTTTAAGGGATTAAACCCCTCGTCGTCAAAAGAGAGCCATGGCATGGAGATTTTAACGCTGCGTTTTGCTGTTTTTTCGTTGCGATAGTGCTTGCAGATAATACATAAACATTCGCATAAATATGTCAATCTCCCACATTCACATTGAGGCAGGATTCCTGGAGCGAAGGAGGCTGCCTTTTCCGACGGTGCACTAGAGTGCGGAAGGCACACACGTTTGTGTACACGCGCGAGCAAATAGCAACGTATTTGCGAGCGTGAATTCGCGAGCGTGGGTACGTACGCTGCATGTCGCTTTGGGGGAAATGAGGGCTGCCTTTTTTTTTGTCTTTCTGAATGCGCAGTTGAAAATCCAGAGAGACGTCGTGTCAAAAGCGTTCCTGTGTGCTCAGTTCTTGGGCCTGCGTTCACGGGCACGCAACGCGTCCTCTTTCGAACTATCGCAACCCAAAAATCCTCGTAAACCTGCGTCCCAGAAGGACTGTTAACCCAGCAGGTTCACAAAAAGGACGTGTTCTCCCACGAACACGGTGCCACACGTGTAGTTCTTGCTGCAGCTTTTCTCGGGGAAAATTTGTGGGAAATCACCTATAAAGTCGTTGGCTGGCGTGGCTGTGTGTATTACGTCTACGGTGCATACCAGCTGTTCGTTTGATGAAGTGCTCTCGTCGAAAGATTCACACTGTGTTTTGATCTCCGCAGTCTGCAGTTGTCTGCCCGTGCTTAGTGGTGAGTTGGTATTACACGTGTGCGCCTAAGTTAGTCTCCTTAAGAGTTGACGCAGACCTGGCAGACGAGTGCCACTTCTGCCCTTTACGGCAACTTGAAAAATCGTTCAGAGCGTCCCAAAGTCTCTATCAGTAATTTGTTAGTGCTTGTCCATGCAGGCACATCTGCGCAAGTATGAACTGCACATACGTCACATATGTGTCTTGTCCTTTGCGGGTAGCGTATGTGCTCTACCCCATGTTGGGGAGAAAGATCGAGGTTCTAGTCACAAAAATTTTGACTATTCATGTCTTGCTCTAACTTACGTGTGGTGCGTATGAGTGTTGCGTCAACGACTCTTCCGAAATGGGGATCTTCGTCTAATGTAACGTGTGAAGACGGTAGACAACTTATCACAGAGCAACACTTTTTTCAGCACCAGTGTGTAATACTTCGCCGCCTCAAATTTGCTGTATTATGTAGGTGGTGCCGACACGCAGATTGTCTGCTACTAGTTCGTAGTATGTAGGTCCGACGACGTCCCGAAGATCTTTTACCACTGCTATCGACCGTTAGTAGGACGTTCAAGAGCTCCCAGTCAGCAAGTCGATACGGTGGAGTATTATGCTTCTGTGTTGTCAAGTCATCTGTGTAAAAGTGGCTCTGATAGCAACCCACATGTGTACCAGACAAGTACTTCTTTTTGTAAGCCCGGCTAGTAACAAGTGGTAAGAACCAAGATCGCGGACAGACCTACGTGATGTGTGACCATGTAAAAGAAAACTGCAGAACTTTACGATCGGCCCAGGTTCGGCGGGCGAGAGACCTACGGTTATCGAAGAGATGGAAAAGAAACTTGACCCCACGGACGCGCAGATTGTTGCACGAGACAAGAAACGAGGCCGTGCCAGACTGAAGCGCATCCACAGCTGGGACCGCGGAGAAGTGTATTCAAGTTGAATGCACGCCTGTACATCTCTAGAAAAACGGACGCGTATTAAGAGCGCGGGTAGTTTACACCACGCGTGATCGCAAGCGTGGGAACTTTGCCGCCTGTTCCCTTACTTGGACATATTCGTTTGAGCAAGACCCAGGTACGAGCCTTTGAACATGTACGCAGGTGGAAGAGTACACATACGAATACACTTGCGTTTATGAAAAAACTAAGGCACTCGAAAGCGGCTCCACGAGTGTGTCTTTACGAAGGACGACAGCTTGTGTGCAGCCTTCCGGCTAAGTCCATGAAACGAAAGAATACTTACGGACGGACAGACATGCGTCCACTTGTGTCCATACACTTTTACGTTCGTACAGGCACGCATCTAGGTGAATGAGTGTGCATTCATGTGCACATGAGTTCTTATGTGGGTAAACGTGTACATATGTGTCTTCGTACGTATGTACGTTAAAAGGTATGTTTCGTGTATATGTCTATGCAGGACATACGCCTTCACATGTGGACAGGTCATATATGCGCGTGTGTACGTGTATATATATATATATATATATGTATATCTATGTGCATGTGTGTGTGTGTGTGTGTGTGTGCATATGCGTGTATCCGTCCTCATATACGTGCAAAGGGACGCGCGTGTGTGTGCAGGCAAATGAACCTGTGTATATTGCACGAGTGAAAGCACAAGTAAGTGCCAAAAGTCCTACTACTTCTCTAAACAGCAGAAGCTACTATTTTGGATATCCAGCGGAATTACTGTATCGCATCCATTCTGGAATCTATTTGGCACGCTGGTTTCTCCGCGTACATCCGTCCGTGTGCGTTACGTGCTGTTCTGCTGCTCTTCAGCAGAGCAACCGGCGCCAGATGAGGCGCATGCGTGGCTAGCAGTAAAGTCCTTACGTAGTGCTGGCCGGAACACCCCCTCGTTGAGCAAAAGGTTGAAAGGATAATTCAGAATTCTCAGTATACGCAAGTGACAGGGGAGCCGTACTACTTACTGCTTTGGCAGGGACGTAACATCAAGGAAGAAGCGGAACATCGAGAACTCAGAAACAACCGCAGAAAGGATTACGTCTAAAACGTTTCCATGTGAAGGCGCACAGGAAGCCGCAGCCACCGTTGAACAACGGGAGGCAAAAGGAGCAATTGTGCCTCCGTGCAGGTGCAGCGGCTTCTTTTCTCGTGTATAGACAGAAAGCAGGTGTACGCACGCGGTTGTCTATACACAAATACGTGTGTAGTTGCATTAACGCGCATGGCACGGATATCCTTTTGCATAGGTAAACACCGAAGTAAGACCTGTCTCTCCTGCCTCCTCCCTCCGTCTCGCTCTGAAAATATATTCCCAGATAGATGAAAGTATACGTGTGACTACGGAGAAGCGCGCGTATGTATGTGTACACAGTTTGTCTCAGCACGCGCGCCGACTCAGCAGGCATGCGTACATTTCTTCCTAAATCTGCATGGTTTTTTTCTTCAGTGTACGCGGGTAGACGTACGTAGCTAGATGGCACCCTCTGTAAAAAGTGGCAAGATGTATACACATATATATATACATATGTATATGTATAGGTGCACTTGCTGGGACGGAGTGATGGAAGCAAAGAGGACACAAATACTTTTTTAGAAATCTGCCCATGCTACCACATCCTTTACTGAACATCTGAATGCTTAGAGGTGGACAGGCGGACTCACGGACGCCTAAATACATGTGCATCTCTGAGGATTGCGTGCCTCTCTGGTTTTACATGAAAAGGAGATTCATAGAAAGATGTGTGAAGCTAAGTGAAGACGTCCTTCACGATGCTTGCACCCAGCAGCGATAAAGGCAGAATATGCAGGAAGCACTGTTCGTTGAATCCTCTATTATTTTCGACTTGTCCAACTGTTTCCAGAGCACGCACACACCGCAAGGATTTCAGTTATTTCGCTGTTGTTGCTATTCCAGCTGCAAAGATGGGGGGCATGCGTTCAAAGAGGCTTAGTCGGCTGCAAATAACAGCAATAGTGTGTTAGAAATTAAGTCGCGAAGAGCAGCAGGACGAGGAGGAGGGACAACGTGAATGGCAGGTGCTGCTGCCAGTGTTATTACTCCTTGTTCCACTGGTCTACAGGGGGGATCGCCAGGCAAGTCAGTGCCACTGCAGCGACCGGAACGTAAACGAGCGAGGCTGTATCTGTGTCGCTTGGATTGCAGGTACTCTGCCGATTGCTGGCGCTGGTGCCCTGCCACGGGTGTCAAGTGCAGCTGGATGGCGTGCTGTGCCAGCAGGTGTGGCCCGTGACTGTCATCTCTCCCGTATGCGCAGCTGTTGTGTGGGTGCTGCTGCGTAGACTGCTGCTGCGTAGACTCGTGCTGCATAGATTCCTGCTGTGTGTTTTCCTGGTGCATAGATTTTGGTGACATTTGGTGTGGCTGTTGTTGTTGCTGCTGTCGCTGCTGCGCACGGTGCTGTTGCCCCTTCGTGGCGTGGGCCCGTGTTGTTGCCGGGCCTGTGCGCCAAGCTATGGCTCCTGCGTCTTATGCTGCTGCTGTTGCTGCTGGGCGTGCTACGCTGCTTCCGTGTGCGAGAGGAGTGCAACTGCATCGTGTGCGCCGCTACTACTGCAGTGGTACTACGACTCCTTTGCACATGAGAGGACGCCAGGGCAACCTTCGAAGCAACGACGGTGCTGCAGATCGCGCTGCTGCGGTTGTTGTCGCTGCTGCTGCTCTGCTGCTACGGAGTGACCCTTCTGCGCTTTTTGCTGCGTTGCTGGTGCAGGTGCTCCACGTTGGGCGCGGCGCGTGGGGGGAACCAGAACATGTGCTGCAAGTGCTGCCCATATGTGTTGCTGCCTGGTGCAGTTGGTGGGCGTGTGGAAGTGCTGGTGCGGCGAGGGGTGTTGCTCGTCCTCTTGCTGCGTTGTGCGTGAGGAGCTGCGCATGCGAAAGGACGCGACTGTCGGCAGAGCTGTCCAGCAGCGCCGTGGAGGCCCGCCGCAGTAGCACCGCTTGACGGTGTTTGTTCAGCAAGCAGTCGCTGTTCTATCTCAAACAGCAGTCCGCAGCTGTCGAGTGTGACGCGGCGCCAAGCCCGCTGCTGTTTAATCTACAGAAGCAGCATACTAAGCGTTGATACCTGCACCTGAGTCGAGCGGGAGTAGGAGCAGCAGCAGCAGTAGCATCTCAACTCCTCGTGGACGCGGCAACGTCGCCCGGGCGACTCGCCATGCAGCAGCAGGTGCGTGGGGTTTGAAGCAACTGCGACGTCCCGTCCGTGCTGCTTTTCTTCCGAGATGCGGTCCGTGGGTTACGACGCGGTCAGCAGCAGCGCAGATTGCTCCGGCTGCTCCAACAGCAACTACCGAACCGCAGCAGGGCGGGTGGACAGTAGAAGGCAGTGATGGTGCGTCGTCAGCAGCAGGCAGCCGGAGGCTCCATCAGCAGCAGGAGTTTACGTGCAGCTGCAGACGACGACGTGTTCCTTCTTGACCGATGCGTGGCAGCGGTGTCCACCCCTTCCCTCGCTGGGACGACCTGTTTTGTCGAGCGTGCCTTCCTTCTTGAGAGACGGATGTAGTGGCAGAGGCTCCTCTTTTCTTCACTTATTGCTACTATCACTTTCCTTCTAGAACAGTTTCAAAATCACGTGTGCGTACCAATATATATATATATATATATATGTGGCGACGGGCTGCTGCCCGAGAGCCACAGCAGGTATGCGTGCTGCTGCTGCTGCTGTCGTCGTGCTGCGAGGAAATAATGGCTTGAGTTTTGCTGCCCCGCCACGTTTGCTTCCGCGCGTTTGCAACGTAAGAGACTCTTCCGCTGCGCGCGGTGCTAAATCGAGGCAGCAACATCTGTGGCCGTACTGCCGTGCACTACGCTCGCCGCTCGGCAGCCCGTGCCTGCAGCGTCTGTCGAATTGCTGCTGTTGCTCTGTTAGATGTGTCTTCGAACAGGAGGCGGCGCGGTTGGCCAGAAGCGCCGAGTCAACTGCTGCTCCTCGTGCTGCTGCCCTCTGCAGGCACCGCAGACCTCTTGCGTTTGACTGGTTGCTTCTTATGAGGAACTGGGGCGCTTGTGGGATGCGTAGAGGAAGAGATTCGTCGTGACGTGTTGCGTTGCAGCAACTGCAGCAGCCTTTAGTGCTGCTGGCGTTGTCGCTGCTGCCGCAGTCGCTACATGCGGCTTGTGGTTTGGCGACGTGCTACTGGCTGCTGCGCTTCTGCCGGTTCAACGGCTGTCGTGTTTGCTGCAGGAGAGGCTGGCGCTGCTGTTGCTGCGACTGTCTCTCCCGCCGCGGCTGCTGCAGGAGCTGCCGTCGCTGCAGGCCTCTACCCAAGGGGGGGGGCGGAGCGGGTGGGGCCGGCGCAGCTTCCGGCCACTGCTGCGACGCCTGCTGCGGTTGCCTCGGTCGCCGCTGCTGCTGCTGCTGTTGCTGCTCGTATTGTCGCCCCTGCAGTGGCTGAAGTCTACTCACTTGGGGCAGCGCAGGAGAAGCGGGCTGCTGCGGCGGCTGCGGCTCGGGAAGAGAAGACAGAGGTCGTCGCTGCAAACTGCTGCGGATGGTGCGGGCGTTACCTGCCGAAAAACGCGAAGAATGTGCCGTGCTAGCAGGATACTGCTGCTGTTGCTGCGGTGCCGGGGGAGAGCGATATAGGGGACGCTGTCGTCTGCGGGGGTCGTTGAGCTCCGGCATGCGCTCCGTCAGTGTTTGCCTCGGCTGCTGCCCCACCGCAAAAACGGGAGGTGGCACGGCAGCAGCAGCTGCTGCTGGCTGCTGCTGCTGCAGGGGAGGGGGTGGAGGTGACGGCGGCGGCTGCGGAGGGAGGATCGGCAGGAGGTGTTGCTGCTGAATCGTCGGCTGGTTCGGTTGCAGCTGCTGCTGGTAAGGATTTCGACAAGGCTGCTGGTGTGGCTGGTGGGGAAGGTGCTGGTCCTGCTGCTGCCTCGTGTGCTGCTGTTGCTGCTGGCTTTGCTGCTGCTGAAGACTGCATGGCTGACGTCGTTGCTGGTGCGGCTGCTGCAGCAGTTGGTGCTGCCGCGGTGGCGGTCCCTGCTGCTGTGGCTGCAAAGGTTGCTGCTGATTCACCCGGCTCTGCGACTGTTGCTGGCACGTCTGGTGGAAAAGCGGCTGCTGTACGTTTTCGTCTCGCCGCTGCCGCTGCTGCTGCTCCGGAGGGAGCCGCTGCTGCGGCTGCCGCCGCTGCTGCTGTTGCTGCTGCTCGAACGGCAGTTGCTGCTGCTGGCGCCCTCCTTCGTGCTGCTGACTCCTGTCGGGCAGCAGCAGCACCTTCTTGTGACGCCCTCGTCTGAAGTAGCCGCTATGTTCCCCACTTTGCTGCTGCTGGATCTGCTTCAAAAGCTGTGGCTTTGTTCTGTGCTGCTGCTGCGCCGGCGGCTGCCGCTGCTGCTGGGAGCTCTCCTGCGGTTGGAACTCAGGGGCCCCGTGCTCCTGCTCCTGCGGGAGGAAGAGTTGCTGCTGTCCCTGCAGCGCCGGCGGGGGCAGCTCCTGCGACTGAGGCGCCACTGCCACCTGCTGCTGCATGCGCCCCTGCTGCTGCTGCATGCGCTCCTGCTGCTGCTGCATGCGCTCCTGCTGCTGCTGCGTGCGCTGTTGCTGCTGTTGCTCCTGGAACAAAGAAAGAGTCTGCTGCGCCGCTTGCATGCGCTGGGAGTGCTGCAGCAGCTGCAGGAGGTGCGGTCCACGATTTTGTGGCTGGGGCTGGGCGTGGGGCTGCGGCTGCTGAAGAAGCTTCTGTCGTAGCTGCTGAAGGCAAGCAGCAGGCGTTCCTCCACGCGTGCTTCGCTTGCTGCGGTGAGACAGGAGCGGTAGTTGCTGCTGCTCGGCCACCTCCTTCCTCGTCGACTGCATCGGCGTGCCGCGCTGCTGCCTCTGGTCTTCTGTTAGGGCCCCTCCCTGCTGCTGCTCCTCCTGCTGCTTGTTCTGCTGCTGCTGCTGGACTGGCTGCTGCTGCTGCTGCTCCACGTACCAGCCGCCGACCTGCTGCTGTCTTTGAAAAAGAGTGTGGGGCTGCTGCAGGAGCGGAATTTTAGAGACGACGAGTGCGTCATCTTCTGTTGGCTGCTGCTGCAGTTCCTGCTCTAAAGACTGCTCCTCCTGGGCAGCGCGGGCCCATGGCAACCGCTGATGCGTCGGCTGCTGCTGCGTCAGGCGCTGCTGCGTCAGGTGCTGCTGCGTCAGGTGCTGCTGCGTCGGCTGCTGCTGCATCGGCTGCTGCTGCGTCGGCTGCGGCTGCGTCGGCTGCGGCTGCGTCGGCTGCTGCTGCGTCGGCTGCGGCTGCGTCGGCTGCTGCTGGGTCGGCTGCGGCTGCGTCTTACGTTGCAGCGACGCCGGGTCCTGCTGCAGCTGGTGCAGGGTGGAGTGTGGCCGGAGCTCGTTCGTGCGGCCACGCTCTTTCTTTTGCTGCACCTGCTCCTGTAGCTTCTGCCTTTGCGCCTGCAGTGGCTGCTGCTTCGCCTGTTGCTGTGACGCACCTTCTGGCTTGCGACGATACCCGTCCTGCTGCTGCTGCTTCTTCGTCGCTTGCTGCAACCATTCGGTCACGCGGCCACGTGGCTGCAGTGCTGCCTGTGCGCTGGAGGCTGCCGCGGCGGGGAGAACAGCCACAGCAGTCCCAAGCACCCCACCAGCAGCAACGGCAGTAGCAGGGGCTAGAGACTGAACAGCACCGGCAGCAACGGCAGCAGCGGGTAGAGGCTGAGAAGAAGCAGCAGCAGCGGGGGCCAGAGACTGGGCCGCAGCAGCAGCAGCAACAGCAGTAGCTGCGGAAGAAGGCAGCGGGGAGAGCGCAGAAGCAGCGCGAGCAGCAGACGTTGCTGCGGACGGGTGGGCAGCAGCAGCAGCGGCAACGAGCGGTGGGGCCATAACTGCAGCAGCAGAAAGGCACGCTGCAGTGGCAGGGGGAGGACCAGCAGCAGCAGGAACGCCAGGAAACAAAGGAGGTGCAACGGCTGCAGCAGAAGAGCAGCAGCCCCCAGCACCGGCAGCAAAGGTGGAGGCGAGCCCTCCGAAGCGACGGAGAGGCGACTCAGCAGCAGCCTGCGAAGCAGCGGCAGGGGGAGCAGCAGCGGAAGGCCCGAGGACAGCGACAGCTGCAGAGGCAACGCGGTGGTGGGTCCGGGTGGAAGCGTTCGCAGGTAAGTGCCTGAGACCAGCAGCAGAAGCCGTCCCAGCAGCAGGAGCAGCCCCAGCAGCTGAAGCAGGCCCAACAGCAGACGCAGCAGCCGAGTAGCTGCCGTGAAGCGCCGTCGCAGAGGGCGAAGGAGCAGCTCCAGCAAAGAGGAGGCAGCCAGTGTCTCTCGTCGTACCAGCGGCAGGAGCGACAGCGGGAAGCGGCGGAGGAGGCGGAGGCGGCGGAGGAGGAGGAGGAGCACCAAGTGCAGCAGCAGATGCAGCAGCAAGTCCGGCCGACACGGGAGCAGCGTCAGATGTCGCGAACGGCTCGCCTGGAGCAGCAGCAGCAGGCGCAGTCATCGCTGCCCTGGCAGCTGAAACAACAGCAGCAGCAGCCCTGGAGCCGGAGGTAGGCGCCGTTAAAGAACAAGCTGCTGCTGCTGTGGGAAGTCGCATGTCCGCCCCACATGCAGCAGCTCGAAAGAGCTGACGCAGCAGTAGCTGCCCCCGGCGGCTTTGTCCTGGAGCTCCAGGGTCACCTGCGGCATCAGCAGCACCTCGAGGGAGTGCAGCACCCAAGAGGGCAGCAGCAACCGGCGGCGCCGATGTGGGGAGGCTGCTTCCAGCTGAACATGCAGCCGAGACCGCGGCACCAACCGCAGCACCTGCTGCAGCAGCGACTACACCAGCAGCATCGGCAGCAGCAGGTGCAGCCTGTGCGAGAGCGGCGAAGTTTGCAGCCACAGCAGGGCAGGTGGCAGCAGAAGATGTTGCAGCAGCAGCAGCGGGGTCGGCGTCACTGCCCGTGACTCCTCTTTCGACTGGCATCGCAGCAGCCGCCCTGGAAGCAGCTGCTGCTGCAGTCTCACCTACGTTGCTTTCCGCAGCAACAAGTCTGCCGAGAGATGGCCCTGGAGCGCCAGGACCACCAGAGAGGGACGACTTATCTTGACTTTGCAGCGGTCCTGTACACAAGCAAATCGACTCCTCCTGCAACAGTTGCTGCTGAAACTGCTGCTGCTGCGAGTGTTGCTGCTGCTGCAACTGCTGCTGCTGCTGCTGCAACTGCTGCTGCTGCTGCGAGTGCTGCTGCTGCTGCTGCGAGTGCTGCTGCTGCTGCTGCGAGTGCTGCTGCTGCTGCGAGT
>KL647318.1:1017915-1030919 GCA_000727475.1 Sarcocystis neurona | reverse complement strand
GCTGCTGCTGCTGCTGCGAGCTGCTGCTGCTGCTGCTGCGAGTGCTGCTGCTGCTGCTGCGAGTGCTGCTGCTGCTGCGGCTGCTGCTGCAGCAGGAGCGGCTGTTGCTGCGCGAGCTCGCGACGCTGGCTCTGCTGTTCTCGCTGCAAATTCTGCTGCCAGAATCGCGGAAAAGGCTGCCTCCTAAACAGGTGCTGCTGCTGGGGTTGCTGTGTTTCCTTTTGCTGCGGAAGCGTCTCCTCCACATGCACCGGCGGCACCTGTCTTTGACTCGCGATCCGTTGATGCTGTTGCTGCTGTTGCAGGCGACGCGGCTGCTGTTGCTGCTGGTGATGAGTGCGCAGCTGCCGCTGCGGCTGCTGGTGGGGAAGTGCTTGCGCCCACAGTCGCTGCTGCTGCACCTCCGGTGGCTGCTGTTGCAGTCCCAGCACCTGTTGCTGCTGCACTCCGGCCGGCTGCTGCTGATGCACCCCGTCAAGGGACCTTTGCTGTTGCTGCTGCTGCTGGGCATCGTGGCGATTCTGGCTGCGCTCTTGCTGCTGCTGAACGTGTTGCTGCCCCTGCTGCTGCGTAACAGTCCTGAACTTGCCCTGCTGCGGTGGCTGCTGCGGTCCTTGCTGCTGCTGTTGTTGAAGTAGACGCTGCTGCTGCTCCTCCGCTAGAAATTTACCACCTGCAACTGCGTCATAGGAGTACACGAAGCGGATCGCGGGACTTTCCCCGCTGCGGTCCTGCTGCACTTGCTGTCGCTTCTCGCTCGCTTCACTGCCGCCTGGCTGCTCCTCTCCAGGCTCCTGCTGCTCCTCGGTTGACCCCTGATAGGGCTGTGCCCGCTCGTGCTGCTGCTGTTGTTGCTGCGGGTTGCTGTATTGCTGCTGCGGGTTGCTGTACGGCTGCTGCGAACTGCTGTATTGCTGCTGCTGCTGCTGCTCCAGCTGTCGCTGCTGCAGCGGGGACCCGTCGTAGGAAGAAAACGCGGCCAGCAGAGACGCAGCCAAGGCGTCTAGAGGGCAGCGTCGCGTTGCGGCAACTTCCTGCTGCACGTACAGCAGGGCCTGCTGTTGCTCTTCATTCAACTGCTGTTCTTCTTCTATTTCTTCCTCGCCTCCTGCCTCTCTTCCGCTGCTGTTTGCTGCTGCTTCCCCCGCTGTCGCAGGCCCACGCATCTCCTCCATCCGCAACAATTTCTCTTTTGTAGCGTCCGGCTGAAAGAAGGGCTGCTCTCCCGGCTGCTGCAGCGCTGGCTGCATCATCGTTAGCTCCTCAGGAGCCCGACCCTGTATCCTCTGCTGCTGCAGCAGCTGTTCAAGCCCCTCTTGACGCCACTCCTGCTGCTGCTTCTTTTGCTGTTGCAGGCGTTCCGGTTGCGCCTGCCGCTCCTTCAGCGGCTGCTGCTGCTCTGCCGGCTGCTGGCCTCTCGTTGCTTCCTCCTCCTGCTGCTGCTTCTCGGCTTGCTGCTGCCCAGTGTTGCCCCTTTGCTGCTGCTGCCGGTGTCCTTGCTCGTCCTGTCGCTGCTGCTGCTCCTGCTCTTGCGGCTGCTGGTGCGGCTGCTCTGGGAAAGCTTGCTGACGCATCTGTTGGTACAGATGCTGCTGCTGCTCCTCTTCAAGAGCCTGCTGTTGCTCTTTCTCGTACAGATGGTGCTGCTGCTCTTGAAGAGCCTGTCGCCGCCCGCGCTCATAGAAATGCTGCTGCTGCTGCTTCTGCTCGTAGAGACTCTCCTGCTGCTGCTGCAGTGAGTGCCGCTGCAGCTCCATGGCATCGACTAACAGGGAAAATTCTGCGGAAGCACCCTTCCCGGGGACGGCTTGTACCGTGTAGCTGTTGCTGCTGCTGCCCTCTCTGCTCCGGCTGTGCCCAGCGTCTTTCTCTTCGTCGGGCGTGCTGCTGCAGACGACGACTCCCTTCATCTGCTGTGTTCCGGCAATGCTGCGCCTGCGACAAAGACCCGTGCTGCTGCTGCTTTGGTCGAAAAAGCTGCTGCTGTTGCCGCTGCAGGGGGAGCGACTGCCTCCTCCTCCTTCTTCTCGGCTCGGCCACCTGCTGCTGCTTTTGCTGCCGAGCAGCCTTGGCCTGTGTGCCCTGCGGCTCACGTTGCTTCTGCTTCTTCCCTCCCTGCTGCTGTGTCTGTTTCTGCTGCTGCTCCCAGCCAGGCTTCCCGAAACTTCAAGCCGACGCAGCAGCCGCGGATTGGCTGCCTCCGTATTCGACAGGATATAATCGGCGGCAAGTGGTGGCAGCACGAGGTGCTGCGGCTGCAGCGTCTGCAGCAGCTCCCCTTGCTGCAGACGCTGCTGCTCTTCACAGCGGTGTTGCTGTTGCGTTTGCTGCTGCCCTCCCTGCTGTTCTGCGACCCGCTGCCGCTGTTCGCGTCCCTGCGCGGGCCACCGCTGCTGCTGCTGGCCCTGCCGGAGTTGCTGTTGCAGCAGCTGCTGTTCCTCTTCCTGCTGCACCTGCTGGGGGGTCTGGTGCTGCAGCAGCTCACCTCCGTTTTGCTGCAGGCCGGCCGGCTTCTGGAGCTGCTCTTGCGCCCGGGGGCTCTGGAGGAGCTGCTGCAGCAGCTGCTGCTGTTCCTGTTGCTGCAGCCGTGGGGTCTGCTGGAGCTGCTGCAGCAGTTGCTGCTGCTCCTGTTGCTGCAGCCGTGGGGTCTGCTGGAGCTGCTGCAGCAGTTGCTGCTGTTCCTGTTGCTGCAGCCGTGGGGTCTGCTGGAGCTGCTGCAGCAGCTGCTGCTGCTCCTGTTGCTGCAGCCGCGGGGTCTGCTGGAACTGCTGCAGCAGCTGCTGCAGCCAGAGGCTGTGCGGGTCGAGTAGAAGATCGGCTTCTCCTGCGCATGCGTGCTTCGTCCGCGGCGTGTGGGGGAAGTCTTCGAAGACAGCAGCAGACGGAAAAGAAGCAGCAGCAACGCGGGTTGTCCCAGGAGAGCTGCTGCGAGCAATTGGAGACTGGACAGCAGCAGCAACTCCACCTGCCGCACCAACTTCACCAGCAGCAGGAACTCCAGCAGCAGCGGCAGAAGCGGCAGCAGACGATATAGCAGCAGCAGCAGTAGCAAGATTCACGAAAGAAGAAGAACAAGAAGAAGCAGAAGCAGCGTGACCTGCAGGTGCAACCACGTGAGCGGCGGTACCTTGCATGTTCTTTTCCTCTTTGTCGTCTTCTGCTGCTTTGCCCTTCTCTGTGGTGTGGGACCTCGTGATAAGTCTTCCAGTAGCCTCTGCAGCAGCGGCAGACATTTCTTCATCCGCAAGAGCTGCTGCAGTGACAACAGCAGCAGCAGCAGATGCCGCGTCCGCAGGACGACGCAGAAGCCCGGACGCAACAGCGGCAGCAGCAGTGCCCGGGAGGGGGATACCAGGAGTTGTGGAAGAAGTTGGAGAGCGCAGAGCAGCAGCAGCAAGAGAGAACAGAGACGCAGCAGCAGAAGCGTCAGCAGGAGCAGGAGAGGAAAGACGAGCAGCAGAAGCTGCAGCAGCAGAAGCAGGAGCGCCAGCGGCAGCAGAAGCGACAGCAGCAGCGGAAGCAGCAGCAGCAGAAGCAGAAGGACCAGCAGCAGGCGCAGCAGAACGTCGTCGTGCAGGGACGGAAGCAGCAGCAGCAGCGGAAGGGGAGGTTCCTGGAACAGGCGAAGGCCGCCGCGCGGTAGCAGCAGCAGCTGCGTTTGTCCGCATGCAGGAGGAAGAAGTGCAGGAGCAGCAGCAGAAGGCAGAGGCAGTGGGGAAGAGTGTGGTTGTTCTCGTGGAAAGAAGCGACGGCAGAGGCAGCGCAGCACCAGCAGAGCAGCAGGCGCTGCAATAGTAGCAACCAGCTGCTGCGGAGACCGTGGGCGCAGCAGCACGTGGAGCAGCTGACGGCGCTGCAGCAGCAGCACCCCACATAGCAGCAGACGACGACGCAGCAGCAGCAGCAATGCGACCAGAGACAGTAGCAGGCACTGCAGCAGCGGCAGCACAAGATTCACTCGACGAAGCAGCAGCGCGAGCAGCTGCACGGGCAACAGTCGCCTGCGAAGCCTTGGCAGAAGCAGCAGCAGCTGCAGCAGCTTGATGTAGCAGTGTCGAAGAAGAACAAGCGGCAGCAGGTGGGGGGGCGGTACCAGGATGGACAGCAGGAAGTCCGCAGCCAGGAAGGCAGTCTGCTGCAGCATGCTGCAGCTTCTCTGCAGAGTCTTCCTCTACCTCTGCCACGTCTGCTACTGCGACTTTGTTTGCAGCAGCAAGGCTTGCTGCTGCTTTCTCCTCTGCCTCCTCCCTCCCGCCGTCCTCAGCAGCAGCAACAGCAGCTGCAGCCTCGTGCTTCTCACAGACTGCCGCTCTTTGCTGCCTCGCGTCCCTGTTTGCTGCAGCTGTTCGGGGAGCAACAGCTTCATCTTTTCCAATTCTACGCGCCCCAGCAGCTGCCGTCGCTCCAGCAGCAGCGCCGCATGTTTTCCTTCTGCCACCAGCTGCCGCTGCAGTCGCAGCCGGGCTCTCGTCAACTGCTGTTGTGCCTTCACACACAGAGGCAGGGCAGCTGTTACTGCTGTTCCTGCCTGGCTCCCTGCTTTCTCCAGCAGCAGCTGCCACCGCTCTATCAGCAACGCCTTCCCCATGAAAATCTGCTACTTCTACAGCAGCAGCTGCTGCCTCTCCATCAGCAGTTGCTGCCTCTCCATCAGCAGCTGCAGCCTCTCCATCAGCAGCTGCTGCCTCTCCATCAGCAGCTGCTGCTTCACCATCAGCAGCTGGTGCATCTCCGCCAGCAACTGCCGCATCTCCACCAGCAACTGCTGTCTTTTTGTTAGCAGCAGCAGCTTCTTTCGTCTCTCTGCAAGCATCAGCAGCAGGTGCTTTCTCCGTCCTACCAGCGAATTGCGCTGCTTCCTCGTCCCCCCCCACCCTTTCCGCAGCAGCAGCAGCAGCCGCGCTTTCCACGCGACCACCGCGTCCTGCTGCTTCTTCCGCAGCATCTACCGCTCGCTCACTTTTGCCCGCAGCAGCTGCTGCTTCCCTAACAGCAGCACGACGGGCTCGTTTCATGTTCCTAGTGTCTGTAGCTGCCCCTGCTTCGTTCCTAGAAGTAGCAGGTGCTGCTGCAGTACTTTCTACTGGCGGAGTAGCTGCTGTTCCGCTGTCTCGCCACCAGGCAGCAGCAGCAGTAGCTGTTGCAGCTCCTTCTTCACCTTGAAAAGCAACACGCCCGCCACGTGCTGTCTTTTCCTTTTTCTCTTCAGCAGCAACAGCAGCAAGCGAGGCAGGCTCGGTCGGTAGCCGCGCACCTGCTGCGCCTCCTTCGTCGGGACCTGCAGCATCTCTGCAATCAACTGTAGCGCTCAGTGGTACTCTACTAGTTGCAAGACCAGCTGCTCCTGCTGCCCTATCGCTAGCAGCAGCTGCCAAGTTTTCCCCTCCCAGAATCGCATACACCACCTCCTCCTCCTCACCAACAGCTGCTGCTCCTTCTCTCCTACAAGTTGCAGCAGTAGGACTAGCCGTAGGACCCTTCGCCACACACGTACAAAGTGCCGCCTTTGCTAGCGCTTCTGCTATGGGAGCAGCTGCCTTATTGAAGCTCGCTGCTGCTCGCTCACCACCAGCAGATGCTGCTGTCTCAGCTGCTATGGCATCTGCTGCTGCTGTTTTACCGACAGCAGCGTCTGCTGCTTCTGTAGCAGCAGCACGCGACGGTGCTTCTGCTGCTGCGGCGGCAGCCCCACCTGCCCTCCGGTGGCGCTGCACAGGAATACCTGCGGCTGCTGCTTCATCTGGTACTTCCTCAGCCGCAACTTCTTCTCTGTCCTCCTGCCTCCCGAGGAATCGACCACCTGCTGCCTCTCCGCCTGCAGTCTCTGCAACAGCAACAGCAGCAGCAGTAGACGCCAGCACCTTCCTACTAGCAGCAGCTGCTGCCGCAGCTACCAACGGTGGTGCTGCTGCTGCTGCTTGCCTCAGCCTGTTCCTTCCTGCGGCAGCGTCTGGTGTCAGGAACGCGGCCGCTTCTGCCGCGGCCGCTGTTCCTGCAGAGACACGCGCTGCTGCGGCTGCTGAGTCTACCGCTCCGCTGCCTGCTCTTCCTCTCTCCGAGAAAGTTGCAGCCGTGACGCCCGCTGCTGCTTCCCGTCGAAATTCGTCTGCTGCAGCCGTAGCTGCTGCACCGCCCCCTGCAGAGTGCACCACTGCTACGTCACTTGCTCCGGCTTCTCCTGCTGCTGGTGTTTTAACAGCTGCTGCTGTCCGCACAGCTGCTGCTTTTTTCCCTGATGCAACTCTTCTAGCTGCTCTACCTTCTGCTGGGCACTTTGCTGCTGCGGAAGCTGCGCTGCATGCCGCAGCAGCCCACCACCCTGTCGCGGCTGCTGCCGGTCTTGCTTCTTCTGTTTCTACGCTGCTCCGCCCCACTGCTGCTGCTGCAGCCGCTTCTTTCACTTCTTCTCCTCTCATTCTTGCTGCTGTTGCAGTGGCTTCTTCGCTTCCTGCGCCTCTGTTTCCTGCTGCCGCTGCTGCACTGGCTTCACCGTCTTCTTTTCCTCCTGCGGCTGCTTCTCCGCCTCCGTTGTCTGCGGCTATTGCTGCGGCTCCACGATGGTCTGCGGCTCCTCCACTTACATCCGACCCTGCACTACTTTCCTTCGAAAGAGAGACAGTGCAATTTCCTTCCGCTGCTGCTATTGCGGGACGTGCGACAACTGCTAGCCTTGTCTCTGCGCCTCCCGATCCTTTTCTCCCGTCTCCTGCTGCTGTCGGGGCTGCTGTTCCTGCGTTCCCTGCTGCTGCGGCGTCCCGAGTTGCTGCTGCATCTCTAGCTGCTGCAGTCGCTGCTGCGTCTCTTCCTGCTGCAGCTGCTGCCACCACTGCTCTTCCTTTTGCTAAAGCTGCAGCAGTCGCCGAATCTGCTGCTGGCGCCTTTGCTGCTGTGGCTGCTGCTTCAAGAGATTCTACCACCAGTGCTGCTGGTGCGGCTGCCGCTTCTCCTGCTCCTGCTGCAGCCGTCGTTGCTGCTACGGCTGAAACTGGTGGTGACACGCGACCTGCGCCTCCGCCTCCTTCTGCTGTTGCTGTTGCTGCGTAACGCTCCGGTGCTGCTAACTTCCCCACGCTCTCCTCGGCCTCTCCTGCTGCTGCACCTTGCCTGGCGGTCCCCCCAAGCCACTCGTTCCGCCCGTCTTCTGCTGCTGCTCCTTCCTCCTCTCCTCCTCCTCCTCCGCATCTTCCTCCTGCTGTTGCTGCAGCAGCCCACTTTTTTCTGCTTCTTGCAGGACCTGCTACTACTGCTGCTACTGCTGCTGCTCCTGCTGCTGCTGCATGCCGACGCGCAGCTGCCGGCGCCGCTGCGTGTATTTCTACTGCTGCTGCTGCTACGTACGCGTTTCTTTTGTGCTTCTCTGCTGCTGCTTGCTTCTGAGCCGCTCCTCTGGGCTCCTCATGTATCTCTCCTGCGGCGTATGCAGAGGAAGATGCTCTGGCCTCGTGCTTGCCCTCCTCAGGACCACCTGCTGCTGCTCGTGTCGAGAGGTCATCACTTTTCTCTTCCTCTTCGGCTTCCTTCACTGCTTCTGTCGCTAAGGCGCCTGCTGCTCCTGCTGCTTCTTCTTCCAACGCCCCCCCCCCTGCCCCGGCAATTCCTCTTCCTCTCCCGCTGCTTCGTCTTCTTCCTGCTGCTGTCGTCTCGCAGGAGGTCGCTCTTCCTCTGCTGCCTTCTCCTTCTTCTCCTGCTGAGATTGCGGGCGCGCCACATCCGCCAGATGCTCCTCCTGCTGCCCGCTTTCCTGCTGTAGCCTGGTCTCCTGCGGCTGCCCGCTGTCCAGCTGCTGTCTGCTGTCCTGCTGCTGTCTGCTGTCCTGCTGCTGTCTGCTCTTCTGGGGCTGCAGTTGCTGCGTTCCCGGCCGCTGAAGTCCTCTCTTTCCCTTTCTTCTCTGTTCGTTCGGCGGTCCCTGCAGCAGCAATCTGCAGACCTGCTGGCGCGTTTCCTTCCCGTCCGCAGCCTTCCCCGGCCCTCCCTGCCACTGCTGCTGCCGTTGCTGGTGCCAGGGTACGGCGCTGAGCGCGTGGCTTACCTTTCTCAGGCACTGCCAAGACTGCTGCAACCTCCCCTGCCCTTTTCTTCTCTCTTTCTCTTCGTTCTGCAGCTCCGAGCCCTCCCCATCCTCGCCTTCCCTCTGCGCTTTCTGCTGCTGCTGTCGCATGCCTTTCCCCGGTTGCTGCTGCTTGTCCTGCGGTAGCTGCCGCTGCTCTCTCTCCGGCTGTGTGTGCTGTTGCACGAGTTCCTGCTGCTAACGCCGCAGCTTCTCTTCTTCCTGGTCCTCCTGCCGGGGACTCTTTTCCGTCTTCTTCACCTTCTCCTTCATCTGCTGCTGCCGCGGCTTCTTCCTCCTCCTCTGACCCGGCTGTCCACTCCGCCGCTCTTCTCCGTTTCTCTTGCACTGCTACTGCTGCTGCAAAGGCTGCTGCTGTTCTCCTGCCTCCTCTGCGGTCTCTATCTACTGCTGCATGCGATGTCCTCGCCACTATTTCGACACCTGCGTCTATCGCTGCTGCTGCAGCACTTTGCCTTGCTGCTGCTTCCTCTTCTTCTTCCTCTTCTCTCTCTCGGCGGCCTTTGTCGCCCTCTGTCCCCGCGTCACAATAGCAATCGAGTTCGCTACCCTTTCTCGTTTCCCCTTCTCTTCTAATTTGTCCCCCTTCTCTTCTTCCCCTTTCTCTTCTTCGCCTTTCCCTCTCCCTTCCTTCTTCTCTTTCGCCTTTTCGTCCTCTTTCTCGGCCTCCTTCCGCCTCTCTTTCTTCCTTTGGCTCTGGGTCGCCAGCTCCAGCAGTTGCTGCTGTTGCTGCACCACGTGCGCTGCTGAGGGAGGTCGTCTCCCTGCCGTTGCGTCGTCTCTGTTCGGCTGCTGCTGCTGCTGCCAGCTCTGCTGCTGTTTCTGCTGGTGCTGCAGCTGCTCTTCTGCTTCCCCGACCATACGCCGTGCACGCCGGCAGCTCTTCTTCTTGTTCTCCCTGCGCCTCGCACGAGTTTTTTCTTGGCCGAGGTGTTGCTGCTCGCACGCCTGGCGCCCACTCATAGATCCCAGCAGCCGAAGCAGGCAACATGCACTGTGGCTTCTGTCTTCGGTCCTTCTTTTTGTTCATACACAACAGGCAATGTTGCTTCTGTGGGGCTTTCTCTTTCTTCTTCCGCGGCCGCTCCTCTTGGCGCTTGACGGAGCTGCGGTTGCTGCTGCTGTCGTTGCTGCTCCTGCTCAGCAGCAACTGCCTTCTCTCATTGTCGCTGCTGCTAGAAGCCTTGCTGCTTCTGGTGTGCCTAATCGAAATTTGCTGCTGTTGCTGCTGGTTCTCCTCCTCCTCCTCTGCAACCACCTCCCGTTGTTGCCCCTGCTCGTCCGCGACCTGCTGCTGTTGTTGCTGCTGCAGCTCCCGAAGTTGCTCCTGTTGCTCCAGCTTCTGAGACTGCTGCCGTTGCTGCGGCTCCCCGGGCTGCTGCTGGTGTTCTTTCTTCTCCTCCTTCCCTTCTGCCGTTCCTCTGCTGCCGCCAAGCGTCGTCGGCAAATTTCGTCGATTCCTGCGACGGAGGTCACTGCCGCGCTGCTGCTCTTCTGCGGAGCACATCGCACCGGTGCTGCTGCTGCTGCTTCTGCTCGGCGGCTGCTGCTGCTTCTCTCCCACTGCGTGGCGGGAGTGAAGGAAGAAGTTCGTCGTTTTTATCTCTCTTTCGCGTCGTCCTTGCGAACTGCTTCTGGCCTTCCTGCGACTTGTGAGGGGGTAGAAACTTCCTCTTCTTCTTCTCCTTCGGTTGGTGCACCTACACCGGCGTCCAAGTTTGCCGTTTCTGCTGCTGCCGCTGTTGCTGCTGCTGCTCCCCATTCTCAGAGACACGTCGGTCCAGCTGCTGCTGCTGCTGTTTGCCCTCCGTCTGCTGCTTGTTTCTCGTCTTCGAACACTGCTGCTGCTGCGAATTCTGGTCAAAGTAGCGACAGTCCAGCTGCCGCTGCTGCTGCTGCTGCCGGGTGGCTGCGTGTCCCCGCTGCGCCGCAGGTTTCTTCCTTCCCCGCTGCTGCTTCTCTTCTTCCTGCTGCTCTGTCGACCACCAACGCGGTTGCTGCTTCTTCTGGACGACCAGATACGCCTTCTGCTGCCCATTCGTTCTATGACACAGCTGCTGCTGCTGTTCCTCCTCCTCCTTGTCCGCCTCCTACTCGCTTTCTGGCTTCTTGGCAGGGTGCTGCTGCAGCTTCTTCTTCCCAACGAATTACTGCTGCTGCGATCTCTCAAATCTCGCCGGCTGCGTCGCTCGGCCCTGCTGCTGCTGCAGACATCTGAAGGCAGGACGCCAGTCTTGCTGCTGCTTCTTCTTCGTCTTCTTCCCCTCCTCACGACGAGTCTGCTGGTCTTGCTGTTAGCTACAACACACGCCTTGCTGCGTCTCCTGCTGACTAAACGGGAGTGCTGGCTGTGGCGTCTTGCCAGTCCTCTGCTGCTTGAGGTGCTAAGTGGCATGTTGCTTCTGCCGTGGCTGCTTGGCCTGCGACTGCTACTGCTGTTGCTGCTCCCACCCCCCGTCAGCAAGGAGGGATTCAACTTCCTGCTGCTGCTGCTGCGCGTGGACCGGCCAGACTTGCTGCAACTGCTGCTGCGAATAATCCTCAACAAGGAGGACTCAAATTTGCTGCTGCTGCTGCCGCCGTTGCTGCTTCTCCTTCTCGTCCTCCTCCTCCACGTGGAGATACGAGACTTGCTGCTGTTGATGCTTCTTCTCATGGAGAAATCGAACTTGTTGCTGCTGTGGCTGGTGCTGGCGCTCCTTCGGGAGGAGCAACTTTTGCTGCTGGTGCTGCTGCTCCTTCGACGGGGGTCAGACTGGCTGATGCTGCTGCTAGTGCTACTTTGCGAACGGGCAATGCTTCTAGGTGCGCTGCTGCTGGCCGGAAGGCCGGTGTTGCTGCTGCTGCTGCTGTTTCTGGGGCATACGCACTTGCTGGTGCTGCTGCTTCGATTCCTTCGCAAATCAGCTCTCCTGCTGCTGCTGCCTTCCACCTCTCGCCTGCTGCTCCGCATCGTCGGCCTCTTTCTGCTGCTGCTGCTGCTTCCTGAATCAAGCTCCCCGCTGGTGCAGCCGGCGGCAGGAGCGTCGCTGCAGCAGCTTTCCAGCCCCACCAGATCCTCCTTCTCCTCCTTACTGCTGCTGCTGTTGCTGCTATGCGGCAGCACGTTGCTTCTCCTTCTGCTACTAGCAACACCGCCCAGCGTTCTGCTGCCTCTGCTGCTGCTTCTTCTTCTGCTCGACGTCCGCCTCCTCCCGCCTCCGCTGCGACCAGCAGCACGACAGCAGCTGCTGCGGCTTCTGTTTCCGCTCGACTTGCGCCTCCTGACGTCTCTGCTGTCGACAGCAGCGAGACAGCAACTGCTGCTGCTGCTTCTTCTGCTTCTGCTCTTCGTAGACGCACTGCTGTTGCTGCTTTTTCTTCTGGTTCTTCCTGCGTTCTTGCTGCTGCTGCTGTCCCTCTTCTTCATTTCCTCGGGGGTCCGGTCGCCGTTGCTTTCCTTGGTCGCTGAAACGGCAGGTGATGGGCTGCAGCAGCTTCTGCCGCTCTCCGCGGCAGCTGCTCGGGTCTCACCGCCGCTGCTGCTGCTCCTTCTCCTTCTGCTGTTCGCTACCAAGTTGCTGCTGTTGCTGCTGTTGCCGACCGACACTCTCCTGGTGCGGCTACTTCTTCTTCTTCTTTTCCCTTCTCCTGCTGCGGTGAGGAGGCCGCTGCTGTCGTCGTTTGCTGCTGCTGCTGCCCCTCCCCTCCCCGCCCCCGGCTCCACCGCCGCCACAGCGACAGCATTTTCTCCCTTCCCCGGTTGCTGCTTCTGCGTTCTCTTCCCACGCGGACCGCTCTTCCTGTTCTTACGCATGGGAGTTCCTTGTCGACAAAAAACGCGCAGCAATTCTCGCCGTCTCTTCCTCTCCTTTCCGGTGTACGTACACCCCACGAACTCTCAGCACCGTCGTCTGCTATCGAGCTCCGCTTCTGGCCAACTGCTGCTCTCACCAGCGCGCAAACGCGTCACTTCCTTTTCTCCGTTCCTCTCTCCACACCTTCTTTCGACGCCCTTTCTGCGTATACGGATCTCTGCACCACCCCACATATACATGCATATATATATAGATAGATAGATAGAGAGTAATAGTGTATATATATATGTATATACGTCCATACGTATATATATAGAGAGGAATAGTGTATATATATATATATATGTATGTGTCTCCACGTGCGCATACATGTGTATATATGTAGGGAGAGAGCGTATGAGGGGGAAAAGGACTTGGGTATGAAGCCGAAGAAGGCAGCAGCAGGAGCAACAGCAGAGACCGCAGCAGCTTGGAGGGTATTTATATTGACATATATCACTTCCGCTGTCTCTGTCTGTCTTTCACTAATTCTGTCGCTCTCTCTTACGTTATTCAGAGCCACGCATAGACCCCCGCAGAAATTGAGTCTCTATTCTTTCTCTTTTTCTTCTCCATTTCTCTGTCCCTGTCTCTCTCCCCACATGCATATATATATATATAGGTAGGTAAATGGGTTTCTCTTCCTTTGTAGGGGAACTATCTAGGTGTATGCATGAATCAATATATATTATGTGCAGTAACGGATGTGTAGGACACTTCTTCGCTTTCGGGACTTGGCTCTGCTGTCCTGCTGCTCTTCTACGTATCTGCTGCCGTCAAGTGCTGCTGCCGTTGCTGCTGGTGTTGCTGCTGCTATCGCTGCTGCTGCTACTATTGCTGCTGCTGCTGTTGCTGCTGCAACTGCTATTGCTGCTGTTGCTGCTGCCGCTGCTATTGCTGCTGTTGCTGTTGCTGCTGTTGTTGCTGGTGCTGCTGGTGCTGCTGTTGCTGCTGTTGCTGCTGGTGCTGCTGTTCCTGCTGTTGCTGTTGTTTCTGTTGCTGCTGCTGCTCTCATTGCTGCTGTTTCTCCTGCCGCAGCGGTTATTGCTGTCGTTGGTTCTGCTGCTGCTTCTTTTGATACTGCTGCAGTTGCCTATCCT
>KL647318.1:1003855-1017531 GCA_000727475.1 Sarcocystis neurona | reverse complement strand
TGCTGCTGTTGCTGCTGCTGCTGTTGCTGCTGTTGCTGTTGCTGCTGCTGCTCTTGCTGCCGCTGCTCTTGCTGCTGCTGCTCTTGCTGCTGCTCTTGTTGCTGCTCCTGTTCCTGTTGGCCGTGCTGCTCTTGTTGGTGCTGCTGTTGTCGCCGCTGTGATCGCCGGTGGCTGGTTGGCTGTCAGCTGCCCGTTGCGCTGGCCGCTGCTGTGCTGCTCCTCGAGTTTTGCTGCTGCCGCTGCGAGTCCGCTATTCGTGCTGCTGCTGCTGCTTTCGCTGACGCTGCTGCAGCTAACGTCGTACGTCTTCTGGTGTTGCTGCTGCACCTGTTGGTTACCAGAAGCTATCGACTTCTGACGCTGCTGCTGCCTCCTACTGCTTCACGTGACCTGCTGTAGTGTAGCTATTGCTGTTGCTGTCGCTTTTTAGCAGCTCCTGCTGCTGCTGTCTGTATGCGCCGGCTCCGGGCTGCTGTTCCTCCATTTCCGCGTCCTTACAAGTAGCTGCACTTTGCACTGCTCTTCCTTCTACTTCGGTAGTGCTGAGCCCACCGCCGTTGGTGGTGTTGTTGCTGCTGTTGCCGTTGCTGCTGCTGTTGCCGCTGTTGTTGCTGTGGCTGTTGCTGTTGTTTCTGTTGCTGCTGCTGCTCTCATTGCTGCTGTTTCTCCTGCCGCAGCGGTTATTGCTGTCGTTGGTTCTGCTGCTGCTTCTTTTGATACTGCTGCAGTTGCCTATCCTGTTGTCCTGCTGATGCTGCCCTCCCCGTGGCTACCGCTGGTGCTTCTCCTGTTACCGCTGCTGTTCCTGCTGCTGTCACTGCTGCCGTTACCGCTGCTGTTGCAGCTGACGTTGCTATTATATTACTGCTACTGGTGCTGCTGCTGTTACTGCTGCTTTTACTGTTGCTGTTACTGCTGGTGTTGGAGCTGCTGTTGGTAGTGCTGTTACTGCTATATTGCTTCGGCCGTGGCTGCTGCTTCTGCGGCTGTCGTGTGTAGACCTGCCTGCAACGCTGCTGCCACCGTTGTCCTGCTGCTCTTGCAGGATCGCCAGCATGCCGGCCTCAGTCTGCTGTTGTTCTTCTGGCCTGCCGCTGTTCTTCTGGCCTGCTTCTGTTCTTCTGGTCTGCTGCTGCTCTTCTGGCTTGCTGCTGCTGTGTGTGGGATCGGGCGTGCTGCTTGTGGCTGTGTGCCTGCTGATTCCCCTCACTCTCAGCGCCGCGTCTTCTCGCGTTCTTCTTTTTGCTGCTGCTGCTGCTGCGTCTCTTGTTGCCGCTCCTGCTGCATGTGTTGCTGCTGCTGCTGCTGGGTCTGCTGCGTCTGTTGCCGTTTCTGCTGCTGTTTATCGACGACAGGAGCTGCAGCGCCTGCTGCGCCTCAGCTGATGCCGCCGGTGACTTTTTCTCGTGCCCAGCGCTTCTTCTGCGGGACTGCAGTGCTGCTGTGTGTATGCTGCCGCTTGGACAGCTGCTGCGTGCGGCAAATGACGCTTCTGCTGCTGTTGCTGCGTTATTCCTGTCGGCATCTGTCGTCCTTCTTGCCGCTGCTGCTCTCGCTCTTCCTGGTGCTGCTGCTGCTCGTTCTTCTGCTGCTTCTGCTGTTGCTAAAGGAGCCGCTGCGGCTGCTGATAGCGTTGTCGCTGCTTCTGCTGTTGCTGCCAAAGGAGCTGCTGTGGCTGCTGCTGCGGCTGCTTCTGGTGCTGCATCTGCTGCCAAAGAAGCTGCTGCTGTCGCCGGCGTTCCCTGCTTCGCTGCTGCCCTCTGTGCTGTTGCTTTTCCGACGGCTGACAGCTGCTGCTGCGGCGCACCAGCAGCTCCTCTTGCTTCTGTCACTTTACCTGCTCGTCCAGGCGGTGTCGCTGCTGCTGCTGCTGGCTTGATGCCGCGGGCTGCTGTGTTGTTGCTGCTGCCGCTTTCCGCCGTCACGGCGCGTATGTCAGTAGGCAGTGACTATGGAGGACAGAACGCCAGATGGCTGTGTGTGGGGTAGACAGGAGGAAAGAGAAGCGCGAAAGGAAAGTTGCTGTTGCAAATGGACGTCCCAAGAACGGCTTGCAGCAGCAGCTATCCAGCAGCGCAGCAGCCGTTACCCAGCAGAGGAGCTGCTTGCGGAGCGGCAGAAGCAGCAGAGCAGCAGCAGACGCAGGAGAGCAGCAGTAGATGCAGCAGAGCAGCAGCGGACGCAGCAGAGCAGCAGCAGACGCGGCAGAGCAGCAGCAGATGCGACAGGGTAGCAGCAGATGCGGCAGAGCAGCAGCAGATGCAGCAGAGCAGCGGCAAAAGCAGCAGAGCAGCGGCAAAAGCAGCAGAGCAGCGGCAGACGCAGCAGCAGACACAGACGCAGCAGAGCGGCAGCCGATGCAGCAGAGCGGCAGCCTATGCAGCAGAGCAGCAGCCGATGCAGCAGAGCAGCAACAGATGCGGAAGCAATAACGACCAAGTTCGCAGCTCCTGCGGCCGCAGAGTTGCCGCTACTGCGGAAGTGCGAGCAGCCACAAGAACTGCGGCGTAGTGGCAGCGGCACAGCAGCCGCCGCAGCAGCAGCAGCGCACCAGCACGAGAGCACAGCAGAAGCAGAACCGCCACAGAGACAGCGGTCACTTAGCACCTGCAGGCAAAGAGCAGCAGAAGCAGCACCACCAGAGCTGGACCAAAGGAGAGATGCAACAACAGCGAAGCAGGAGCAGCCGAAGCAGCCGCACCCAACCGCGCGTCGCTACGGAGCAGCGGTGCTAACGTGTCGCGGACGCTGCAAGGGAGGGGCGGCCCTGGGGACCGCTGCGGCGTGAGAAGGAAAAGGCTGGCGACGCTTGGAGCAGCACGGGATAGCGGCAGCAGCAGGAGTTTGTGCTCGTGTGGGTCACGAGCAACAACAGGAGCAGCAGCAGGTAGCTGCTAAATACGGGTAGAAATGCGCTCGAGCGGCGGAGCCCGGACGCGCACCAGGACGCGACCCCTCCTCTGCAGCATCGCGTGCTGCTGGTGCACGACAGCACGGGCAGCAGGAGTAACCTAAGCTGCCATCGCAGTAGGGAGACAGCGACGCGAAGCCCAGCAGTGTGCAGCAGCTGCAGCGGTCGTTCTAACAGCAGCACACAGGAGTCTTCTTGCTGACACTGCAGCAGCAGCCGTGCTAACACAGCAGCCCAACAGTGGTGCTACCAGTTACAGGAGTAGTACCAGGAGCAGCAGCGTACTCCTCGTAGCAGCAGGGGCAGCACGAGTGCTGTTGGCAGTAGTAGCCGTGTGCTGGCAATATGGCCGTAGCAGCTGCACCGCACGAGCAGCACCAGCACCGGCAGCGGCACGCGGTGGGCAGAGGAGGTAGCCCGGTCCGCAGCCAGGGCAGCTGTTGAAGTGAAGCACCACTGCACCCCCCAGTGCACAGACAGGAAGAGAGTGATACAGCAAGCCAGTAGAGTAAGACCGGCGGTACAGCAGCGGCGACGAGGGTAGCCGCTAACTTCCTCTGCCTGATACGTTGTGGCGATGTGCTGCCTTCCCAAGGCCCGCGGTCGTGTGGCGCTCTGATCTGCTGTTGTGTGGCAGTGCTACTGTGGTGCTGCTGCCGCTCGTCACTCCGCGCTGCTGCTGCTGGTGTTGCATCCGCTCTGGCGCCTGCTTCCGTAAGCAAGTGGTCCGCCTGCTGCTCCTGCTGCTGCCGCTTCGGGTTGCCGGCGCAGGTTACACCACTGCTGCGCTGGGGCTGCTGCTGCAGCAGCTGCCGTCTGCTCCTGTGTGCGCTGGGGAGCCGTGTTGCGCTCCCCTGGCAAGGCGAGGGGGGGGGTGCTTATTTGAAAGTTTGTGAGAAGAAGATGCGAGAAGAGAGCAGCTCTGCGTTGCGCGGCCGAAGAGTAGCAGCACCATCGGTGTGGGGTGTAGACGTGGGTCGCTGCCGACATGCTGCAGCAGAGCCAGTGTCTACTCTCTCAGTATTTGCCACACTGCGTCCTTCCGGTGTCTGACTATTTACGCTCGTGTCTTTACCTCTCTTCCTCTCTCCCTCCTTTCTTTGCAGAGTCTGGGTAGCTTGTACGTCCTTGTGTCTCTGCGCAAACGCCAGATACTTTTCTACTGGGGCTGTGAAAGTCCCCCTCTTTCCTGTGCACAGATTCTTTTAATTCTGCCCTGTGTACGTGTGTAACTGTCTGTGTCTCTGTCCGCTCTTCTACCCGCAAAGACTCCAGATATTACTTCACTGTCTTTGTGTACTTCTCTAGCTCCCTCTTCTCCCGTACGTATTTCTCTACTCCTCCTGTGTGTTTCTGTGTGTGTGTCTGTGTGCCCCGTGCAGAATTTCGTGATTCTTCTCTGTGATGGAAGGAAGTTGTCTTCGCTAGCTGCGTTTGTGGCAGGACTAGAGGAGACCAACGACGACGCGGTGTTTCTAGATGCAGATATTAGTGACTGGAACTCATCTGCAGCCGTTTTCTGGCTACTTGGTCCACGCGGCAGAGGCTCGTGTCGGGAGAGTGGCACGCGTATCCGGCGAGCGCGGAAACGCCAGAAAATTTATTCTTCCTTGCTTCTTGAACCCTGCAACGCGCGAGTTTTCCTTGCTGAACAGCGCGCCTGCAGCTTCTTTATACACTATTCGCACAGATACCTGTATACGTTTGCCCCTCTTAAGCGCTGGTGTAGTTTCTCCATACATACATGTATATTATTAGCATAGGTACCCTCAATATTCCTTCTAACGTACTGGTGTTGCTTTCTCATACACGTATATTACCGGCATACACATGCCCAGTTCACTTACTTGCTTACCATATTACTGCAGCTTCATTTTGGGCGTGGATGCCCCTCTCTTCTTTTCTGACGTACTGCTGCAGCTTCTGTACGTGTAAATAATTGGCAGAAATACCGGTGCGTCGTTGGCTTTGCTTAGAGCAGAGGTTTGTCTTGGATATTGATTTCTGGGGGTCTTTCCGCGATTGACTCTTCCACGGACGTTTTTGCGGCATCTTCCACTGCACAAACGCCTGCGTCTATCTGCGTTTTGTGTGTTCGTCTAGGCGTCTTCCTGCTGGTTGTGGGCAGATTCGCAGTTGAAATTACGGCCGCCGCCCGTCACACAGAGAATTCATATCTATTTCTGACACAGTTAAACTTCGGATTCGCTGTCTCTTCGCTGCGTGTCAGTATTTATCGCACGAGAGGCAATTAAGCAAAACAGCGAAAAAGAAAACCCGGCACTTCCTGCCCAGTACAACACCTCCTCAGAACTTCGCATTCCGCAAAAGTTTAAGTGTGCGAGAGTTACACGCGTCAGTAGAACTCAAGCTTTCCTTTACTTCCGAACTCCTCGTCCTCTGTGACGCCAAAATGCGGCATGTCTACTTGTCGAACACTGGGACCTACGCCTGCTGCTCCTCTGTTGCTTGCCCCTGCCACTGTTGCATGTATTGCTGCTGCTGCGCCTGCCTTGCGGATGGCTGCGGGTGCCGTCTCTCCACAGCAGCTGCTGTTAATGTCGCTGCTCCTATTGGGTTGCTGCGGAAATGCTAGTATGGATCTAGCGTTACAGGATACGTAGCTCTGTAGCCCACGTTCATTTCGTTGCTGCTCCTAGGGCCACTGCTGCTGCTGTTTCCGGAGGACTCGTGTTGCCTTTCTTGTTGCTGAAGGTGCTGAGAGTGCGAGTCTTCCTGACGCACTGCCTCTCCTGCAGCTGTTACTCCTGGAGAGGGGGATGCGCCGCTGGTGGTGCTACCGGTGCTGCTGCTGTTGCTGCCGTAGCAGCGTGTTGCGTCTATTTCTGGCTGATACTGTGTGGAAGTTGCTGCTGCACTAGTCGAACCTGAGTTCGCGCCACTGCAAAAAGTCCTCCGTTCCTGGTGCTGCCACAGCTAACGCTGCCCCTGTCAGCAATGCGCCTCGCGTGCGATTGCCTTTACGCTTGCCACAGTATGTCATTATGCCGCTGCTGCTGCTGCCCTCAGTCTATGTGCTGCTGCTGCTGCTGCGCCTCGCAGCCGTGGCTCGCCTCTGACTTCGTGCCACCCGCGTTCCGCGACTGCTGGTACACCACCTCTAGCTCTTTCGCTGCCGGCGTTGTCTTTGATATTAAGGTGCTGTTGAACATCTCGTCTGCTGCTGCTGGGAGTGACGCCACTGCTGCTGCTGCTGGGACCGACACCGCTGCTGCTGCTGCTGTTAGTCACGGCGCTGCGGTTGCAGCTGTTGCCACGCGCTTTCTGAAGTACGCATTCTATCAGCATTTACAGGAGGTCAGTCTCGCCCTCACACTTCAGCGACACAGAAGCCAACGCCAGCTTCACAGGGAAAAGAAGTGCCGCAGACGAAGACGTTCCGGCGAAGCAGACGCCGCAGGATCAAGAGCAGGAGCAGCAAAATGAAGAGCAGCAGCAGCCGGTAGCAAGCACAAACTACCGCATCTATAGGGACACGAACGTGCATGTTGTGGGCCAGCAGCACTTCCTGTGAGCGCAGCACTCCCGAGAACGACAGCAGCAGAAGTTGGGCAGCAAAAGCCGAGCAACAGCGGCAGCAGCACCCTCACCCTGGGACTCCCATAGAAAACCAGTTGCTGCAGTAGGACAGTCAGTAAGACGGCGCTCCTGCGGCACTGTTGAGAGTGCGTGAGTTCGTGACAACTCATGAAATGTCATAGTTGCTGTGCAAGCAGCAAGAATCACTTAACCGAATTTTCAGCGGTGTGCTGTCCTCAGTTAGGGAAGCACATTCGAACTTCTGCGAACGCGTCTGGATATGTGGATGTTCGTGTGGCTGATATATGGAAGGACTGCCCGAGTGTGTGTACGGTTGTCTACTTATCTCTGTTGTGCAGGCCCGTCTTCAGATCTAGCTCTACGTATGTACAAGCGCATGTGTGAGTGTAATGCATACGCGTAATACATACCCGTATTCAATAAACACGTAAGGGATGCTTGCAGACGTGTATGTATATGCAGGTTCCGTTCTATGAGGCGTCCAGCTAGTGCGAGCACAAAAAGCCCAGCTTGCAGCCGCACGAGAAAAGGAATCCACACGTACATACCTTCATAGAAGCATCCACAAAAACAAACTCTGATGCGTACGGATATCCGTGGGAGGGCGTAGACCGACCTATACACAGGTATTCTCACAGACACAAGTATACATACACGCACGTCTTCGTCCATCCCCACTCGGATGCGTACTTGTGGGCCTGAGGGCGTGCATCGGCGTATGAAGAGTTACATTCACACAAACAAATACATACGTGTATAGACACACGTTCATCTACGCATTCGTGCGGCTTTACAGAGGCGGGATCGAAGCAATCTTCGAGTCATCAGGAAATAGTAGACCATCGTGGGGAACGTGACTGCAGCTGCAGTCGCCTGCGAACAGTAACGCGTTGCTGCTGAAAAGGGGAAACACCGCGAGAGGGCCCCAAGCCACAACTGTTTGAAAAATGAAAGGACGTTGCGGGACACTCTGATGAGGGTCGCCGCTGTTGTAGTGAAAGACTCCACAGCATTGCATCGGACCCGCACGTATACGTGGCAGGTGTCTGCCTATCCACGTACAAACGTTTTTCTCCGCCCAGGCAACAAGTGATGCAGCTTCTTTTGCCTCTCTACAACACAGAGTGTGTGTCTGGTGTGCGTATACCTGTGTCAGTTTCTGCAGACTTTTCCCACTATACAAAGCCTATCTGTAGTCTCTTGTCTTCGTGCTGACACAGAGGCATTATGGTTGTCTTCCTCGAAGTGTGTATATATATATATATATGTGTATATGCACACGCAGAAGGAGACGCAGGGATGTCGCGCACGCGTATCAATACTCATAGGAATACGTATATATACGAGCGTATCTGTACGCAGTGCTGACGCTCCTGAACACAGGAACAGAGGACAGATAGATTTATGTATAGAGATAGATACATAAGTGGTGTCCGCCTATGTGCCAGACATATCTAGGCGTATTCGTACATATGTAAGGCCGCTCTGTCCTGAAGACCGACCTGAATAACAATGGAAGTGTCGTTTCTTATTGCTGTTTTGATGTCCATAACGCTATCCGAATGCATGTCCCTATACGGTGTTACCATAAGTCTATACACATATATATATATATATATATATCTACACACATGTCGACAGATCTTCGTGCTTGCGCGTTTAGTCGTCAACTGTCCCTCTACACACATTTTCTACTCAGTCTGTAGCACTCCGTCTAATACGTCCGCATTCGTGGGTATGCCGGCGCGTACAATCTACATACATACATATATATATATATATATATGTAACAGAAGATCTGTGATTCTGCACACCTAAATCGATGACTGCGTACGCACATACATATAGGTATATTTCCATAGTAGAAAATCTGCAGTTCTATACACGTTAACGAATGACTGTATGTGCGTGTCCCTTATGTACTGATTTATATGCATATATATACGTAGATATACTTGCACAGTAGCAATTCTGTGGTGCTATACCGTAGATGAAAAAGTGTATGTGCGTGCTTGTTTATCGACATGTCTACACACACCCCATTATCCATATACTCTTCGAAAATGTGCGCGTCCCAGGTGGCGGCCCTGCGCTCCCGCATAAAAAAATGTCGAACGTTTCTTTCTCCTCCTCCTGTTCAGCAGCGGGGTGCCGGCTACTTCGACTAGCAGCAGCAGGAGAAACAACACACGGAGCACCGTCATCAAGAACAGCAGCACCTGCAGCTGTCCCAGCAGCAACAACAGCTGCGTTCATACCGCTTACGATAGCAGACGCGCCAGCCCCGACACTGGCGGCAGCAGCAGGTGCAGTAGCAACGGCGGTCGTTCGTAACGGCGCACTAGCAGAGGCAGCAGCAACATGCAATGCGGGGAACGAGAGAAGAAAGAGGACTGGCAGCAGCCCAGAGCAACGCAGCAACAGCGTGAAGGGGCAGCAGCAGCAGCAGCAGCAACGCACGACCAGTGGCACGCACCCAGAGTGAGAGGGTCGCAGCGGGAGGTACATCACGAGTAGCAGTGGCAGCAGCAGCCGCATCAACAAAGACAGCAGGGTCTGATTCACCCAGCAGTAGCAAGACAAACAGCAGCAGCAGTAGCGTCACCATCCGCAGCAGCAGCACCGGCGGCATGACGTGTCGCCGGCAGGTCTGGGTTAGATGTTTTGTGTGCGATGTATGTAAACAAATCTACATAAGCGTATACCCTCACATGTACACATATACATTTATATATTATGAGCAGCTGTTAAGTCATACATACATGTATACACGGATACACGTGAATAAATATCTGACGATATGCGAGGTGGTCCGTACCCACAGCTAAAAATAGGGTGCCGGCGTTATATATGTGTATGTGTGTATACCACCGAGGATGTCTATGTTACCTGCAGACCTCTATCTCTATGTATACACATGCACAAGGACCGTGGAAGAGCCTTCCATTCATATATATATATATATATATACATATATATATATACATACACATACAGCTTGTAGTGTGGCTGTGTTATGTATATCTATATATAGACGCATTGTACAAGGACAATGGAAATGTATTGCATACATATATATGTATATACACATAGACACATCTGTCCATAACTGTATGTATATCTATGTCTGTACCCATACCTATATCCATATCTATCTATCTATCTATCTATATATATATATATATATATATGTTGCGGTGTGCCTGTGTTACCGGTGGATCTGACATATATATATATGTATATATTCATAATGACAGCGCAAGTAAGTTCTCCGATAGCTGTATTGAGAATGAGTGAGGTGATGGGTACGCGTACATTGCATCGCTTTCACGCCTGTGATAGTAGTATCTCTTTTTTTTACGTAGACGGCGACTGACATTTGTGTCTTGTGTATCGGTGTCAGTTGCCTTCCACGTTGCAGAAGTTGTGTCTACATATATGGACTAAAGACGGTTCTTCCAAGTGAATCCCCATTAATCTTATGAAGGGAAATCTCCGGCTAAAGTTCGTCTGTTGTTTTTCCCCCGCAGCCGCAACAGTAGGAGCCGCTCTTTTTCCTTTTCTTATGATAATCCCACTGCACGCGTCTGTGTGCGCGCGAGGCGATACCGCAAAAAGATGATTTTCCATGACTTTGAAATTCGTTTATGCCTTCCCGGTGTGGAAGCAGTATCATAACTTCTTTCTTTTTGTCGTTTCCATCGCTTTAACAGTGAGGGGCAAGAAGCACCACCTTTTCTGCTAAACTTTCCTTCCTCTGCGCGGAAAAAAATTGGCGCGGGGCACGGGGGAATAGTCGTTGTTGTCTCGTTTTCCCGTGTCTACAACCCCGTGCAAAACAAGGTCCTTCTTTCTTCAGCAACATCATCATCTTCTCTTCTTCTCGTCTACGGTGCACAATTATGTGCATTTCTTTAGACTTTTTCATTCTCCCTCCGTTCTTTGTCATCTTGGTCGCGCGCTCACGTTTTCTCGCGATTTCCTTCCCCCCGGCAATCTTCTTCTCCCCGTCCTCTCCTCCGTCACTCTTCTCTCTCTTCCTCTCTTTCCGTCGCTCCTTCTCTAAAAACCCGTATTTTTCAACGATTTGATAAAGCCACACTCGCCGGAACCGTCTTCCACGTTGCGTGTTTCCCTTTCCGTTCTCTTCGTTTTCTTCTCTGCCGTGCCCGCGCGTTCCTCGTGCGTATAAAAAATCTTTGGCACGCACACACGTAAACAGAGATACAACCGAACACCTATCTCTCCACGAAGACACAGACAATTTCAACAGTGTCTCTGTATTTACCTGCAGTTTCTCTGGTCGTGGAACCGACCCACACAATATAATTGCCGTAGTCATAAGAGTCGAATCTCAACTTCCCCTCCCCAGGTAATTCTACAAATCGCTATATGTCTCTGTATATCTGCAGTCTCTTTCTGAACGCGAAACGGGCCCACAACGCAGTTCTAGTAGTAGTACTAGTCTGAACTTAATTTTTCCTCCGTGGAATGTTACAAGGACCTCTATGGAATTGGCCGCCGTAATAGTAGGGGTAGTAATTGCAGCAGTTGAATTTTATTTGCTTCTCCTATCAGGTCCATTCTCTCTGTTGTTCTTCCTTTTCACTTGCGGTGAGTCTCTCTTCTAAATCCTTCTCCCCCAAAGTTGCTTCTTGCGCCTTTTTTCCCCCCTCTCTCTTGTGTGTGTACAGAAGGTGGAATAGATACACGCTTCAGTCAAACTGCGACTACTCGGTCTTCTTGTCTTTTCCCGTTCGTCTTTTCTTCTTCTTCTCGTTTCTTCCCTGTTTCCCTTTGCCTCCCTCCGTTTTTCTTCCGTAATTCTTTCTTTTCTCGACGTATTTTCACTCCCACACACGTATGTATCTCGGCGAAAGAGAACGACGCATTAAATTCCCCCCGTCGGTCTTCGTTATATCGTCCTCTCTCCCTTCGTTTCCTTTCTTTTTCCCCCCTCAGCTTTTCCTAAATAATTTCTTGTCTCCTCTTGGTAAACAAACCATAAGCGCGTCCAACATTCAATTTATATTTTTTCGTGGCTACTCCTCTTCTTCTCTCTGTATTTTCTTCCTTGTTCACACGCTGAAAGTTTTTCTACCATCCGTTTTACGTCTAGTGAACCTTCTTCAAGTACAAATACATATAGACACACACGTGTATGCAAAATATACAAAAAAAAATATATATATATACACACACATGTGCACACATATTTAAACGTGTATCTACATGTATACATACATGTACATACGATTATGTGTATATATATACATACGTTTTTGTGGGTGTGGAAATGGATATATAGCGACGTACATACAGACGTACATATATATACATACACATACATGCATATACGTACAGCTAGCGATGTCTACCTTTTTCCTAAGTGTATACTGATGTACGCACATATACATACATACATATAGACACATACATACGTACAAACATAGATACACATACATGAATATATGTAAGTGTGGGAATATATATATATGTATATGTGTACATCCGTACACACGTAGCGATGTATATCAAGACGCCGGCGAAGCTTTGCTGCGTCTGCCATTCCTTGCTTGGGCGCCTCCACCAGCAGCAGCAGTAGCCGCTTCATAAGCAGCAGCAGGAGAAGCAACAGGAGCAGCAGACGAAAAGCAGCAGCAGGCGTACGAGAGGCAGCAGCATCCGCACGAGAAGAACCAGCTCTCGTGTGAGAAGCAGTAGCAGCAGAAGCGAAGCAGCAGGAGCAGGAGAGCGAGCAGCAGCAGCAGGAGGGCGAGCAGCAGCAGCAGCAGAACCAGCAGCAGCAGGATAGGCAGGAATAGCAGCAGGAGCAGCAGCAGCAGAAGGACGAGCAGCCCGAGAAACAGCAGCAGCAGCAGCAAAGGAGAAGCAGCCGAAGGAGCGAAGAGGGAAAAAAGTGGCAGATATGGTACTGGGACGAACGCTGCAGCTGCGGAAACGGTGCGACATTTCTTCTGCGGTGGCAGCACCTCGCAGGCGGAGATTGTTCACGCGTGCAGCAGCATTTGTGGAGTCGCTATATATCTCCATAAATCACCTCTTAAAGTACATCCATTCATATCTCTACCACCTCTCCGTCTCCTCTCCTTTCCGAGTAGACCCACGCTTTAAAGAGATACGAACACATCTAAATATATATACATATATATATGTGTGTATGTATGTATATTTAGGGAAGGCGAGGCCTCGTCATGTGTTTGTGTTGCTTCTTCTCTGTCTTTCTTCCAGTATTTCTACCGCCTGTCTCGGAGCCGGTGTCCCTCTCTCTCACATATAAAAGCACATGTCCACATGTATATGTATATATATATATGTATCTGTACATATGTATGTATGGGATGGTGTAAGTACGTGTACGTGGCCATATACATATGCATATATATATATACGTGTATACGTATGTATGTATGGGGTGGTGTAGGTACGTGGCCCTGTACATGTGTGTACATATATACATATCTGTGTATGTATATATATAAGTGGATGTATATATATATGTGGGGTGGTGTAAATTTTTGTGTGTCAAGTTTTTGTCGTGAAAGGAATACCTGCCTGTTTCTCCACATGTTAACACACACACTTTCATATACATATACATATATATGTATTCTTAAGTACGACGTATGCATATATATATATATACATATATATATATATATGTATGTAAGTGTGAGTCGCTGTGTATCGCTTTGTGTGTATATATGCAAGTACGTATGTGTGTGTGTATGTATGTATGAGTATATGTATATGCGTACATATGTATGCATGTATATATATATGTATGCTTACTTGTAGGTAGGAATATATTTATATGAGTATATGTGTATATATATCTATATATACGTGTATGTACATATATATATAAATTTGTAGGGGCGCTACTGTCTTTTATTATGAGTTGTGGAGGAGCGCAGTTGGAGCTGATTTCTTCGAACTTCTGCGACGTGACGGTGCTGCTGCGCTCCTCGCGTCGTTTTGCCGAAATGCGGCCACTTCCTCTCTGACAGCAGACTCCCCGCTCTTTGTGGGGGAGCTGCTGCTGCTGCTCTCGCTCCTGCTGCTGCTCTCGCTCCTGCTGCTGCTCTCGCTCCTGCTGCTGCTCTCGCTCCTGCTGCTGCTCTCGCTCCTGCTGCTGCTCTCGCTCCTGCTGCTGCTCTCGCTCCTGCTGCTGCTCTCGCTC
>KL647318.1:921304-1003375 GCA_000727475.1 Sarcocystis neurona | reverse complement strand
TGCTGCTCTCGCTCCTGCTGCTGCTCTCGCTCCTGCTGCTGCTCTCGCTCCTGCTGCTGCTCTCGCTCCTGCTGCTGCTCTCGCTCCTGCTGCTGCTCTCGCTCCTGCTGTTTCTTTCTGTTACTGCTGCTGTCGCGCCTGCTGCTGCTGCAGGAGTTTCGAGTGGCTGGCGCGGCGTCTGAGTCTCGCAGGGGTCGTTTCGCGGAGAGAAGCAGAGCGGGAAATTGCCGCCGGGCAGGTCACCGTGAGCAGACGTTATTTTCTGCTGCAAACGAGCATTTGGCCAACTTCTTCTCCCATAAATTCCCGCACACACGTGTGTGTATACGTGAATTCGTGTGGCTTCCCTTGGCTGGGCTGCTCGCGTCTTTGAGTCGGGACAGGAGGCACTTCCCCGTCAAACGCGGGCGTCCTCTTCCTCCGCCACATCGCTTTCTTTAAATTCTTCTCTTCAGACGAATACCTCCGTCTTTTTCTCTTCATCTTCCGCTCTCTGTCTTGCTCTGCTGCTCTCTATATACATAGATATAGTTGTCTCCCTATATATGTCTATGTCTCTCTATCAAGCTCTCTATATATGCATGTACACACACAGATATATATATGCCTCTATGTCTTTCTGTCTTTCTCTCCGTATGTATGTCCCTCTCTCTCTATATATTAAACTCTCCACAGACACGTACACACACTCTTCTATTCTCTCTCTGCAGTATATGTCGTATCTCTATATATCCGTCTCTATATATGTACGTGGCTCCAAACAGACGTATATACCCTATTTTCTCTCTCTCTACCTATATATATATATATCTCTATCTACATATGTGTGCATACATATACACATATATATACACACATATACATATCTGTCTCTTTCTTTCTCTTTGTATGCATATAAATATGTATTAATCTCCCCATATACGTACACCATTCTCTCTCTCTATATATCCATATATATGTGTGTGTATACATATATAGATATATATATCTGTCTCTCTATCTCTCTGTATATATATATGTATATATATGTATACATACATAGATACATATGTCTGTATCTCTCTCGCCTCTACATACGTAAACACATAAACATGTCTGTCCTCCCTTCTCTTTCTCTCTCTTTCTCTCCATATATATATATGTCTGTCTCATTCTTTATATATAGATGTGTATACATACATATAAATATCTCCGCCTCTATTTCTCTCTCTATATATGCGTATACGTATATATATATACATATATGTCTCTCTCTCTCTCTATATATATATACATATACATACATATATATATATATATTTGTCCGTCTCTCTCTCGCATATATATGCGTATATGTATATACATGTCTGTCTCATTCTCTCTCTATATATGTGTATACATATATATATATATGTCTGTCTCCTTCTTTCTCTCTATATATTTGATGTGCATACATACATATATATATATGTATACATACATATATATGTATATATATATATATCCGTCTCTCTCTCTATATATGCGTATACGCATATATATTTATATATGTCTGTCTCATTTTCTCTCTCTCTCTATATATGCATATACGTATATATGTATATATATATGTATATATGTCTGTCTGTCTCATTTTCTCTCTCTCTATATATATGTTTATACATACATATATACATATATATATATATATATCCGTCTCGCTTTCTCTGTATATATATGCGTATACGTATATACATATATATGTCTGTCTGTCTCATTCTCATCTCTCTCTATATATGTGTATACATACATACATATATACACATATATATATATGTCCTTTTCTCTCTCTTTGTGTCTGTGTATATATCCGTGTGTGTGTATGTATTAGTGTCCATATACAGACGCAGATAACTTTTCCCTTTCTATCTGTTCCTTTCTCTCAGTTTTTCTATCTCTCTGCGTATATACATGCGTCCGCACATATATATCTCTCCCGGTGTATATACACCTCAATTTCAATGCAGGAGATTCGCTTCTTTTCTCCGTGTCTGTGCGTGCCTCCGTTTCCCTTTTTTTTCTGTCTTTCTGCCCTCTCCCCTCCAGAAACGAAGTAGTAATATACTCCCCCTTTCCCTCTCTATCCGTCTCTACTTCATATTCCCCCCTCCCCTCTCCCCGTCTCCCCGTCTCGTCTCTCCATTCGTGTCTTCCGCCGTGCCCCCGCGGTATTCTTCTTCGCTGTAGCCACCCCCTGTGTCTCTGTTTTCTTCTCCTGTCTCTGTGTCTCTGCTCGTGGCGCCGCCGGCGCTTTCCTGCTGCGCGGCTTATTTGCTTCCCCGTCTCCCTGCTGCTGCTCGGGTCCTTCGTCGTCGCAGGTGGACGGGCAGGTGATACGACAGAACGTCGAAGTTTGCGACGAAGCCGTCGTCTGCTACAAAGGCACGTCCTCAGGCAGCAACAGCAGCAGCCGGAGGGACGCCAGCAGCAGCAGCAGGAGAGACAGAGAGAGAGGGCAGGAGCCAGCAGCAGCCAGGAGAAGACGTCCCCTTGGCAGCAGCGCAGAGAGAGACAGCAGCAGAAGCAGGGACAGCTGCAGCAAAACTTCGATCAACACGTCGGCAGCAACAGCAGCATCAGCAGCAGCAGATGAGAACACTTGGCCAGGTCTTGCACACCTACATATACATGCACGTTGCTACCTCCTCGTCTTCTTGTTCTTCGTCTTTGCTGCTGCTCCTGCAGTAACACATGCGAGATCAACACTGCCCTCACTGCCTGCTGCTGCTGCAGCTACTTCTTCTTTTGCAAGTTCGCCCTGCCACAGCTTTCTTGCTGCTGCTGCTCTCCTCCGACTGCTGGTGCTGCTCCAGCTATTGCTGGCGCTCCTCCTCCTGCTGCTCCTGCTCCTGCTGCTGCGGCAGCTGTTGCTGCTGCAGCTGTTGCTACTGCCTGAACTCTATGCAGTCCTCTGCTGCGTCACTTGCCGCCGCCGCTTCGCTGCCTAAGGTCGCTGCACCTTTTCTTTTGCTGCTACTGCTGCTGGTCCTTCCCCTTTCGTACAGCTGCTGCTGCAGCACTTCTCCACCTGCTCCTCTCTGCTTTGCGACTGCTGCTGCTGCTGCCGCCTTGCGGCCTGACGTACCGCGTCTTTTCGCTGCACCTGATGCTCCTGCTCCTGCTGCTGCCGCCGTCACGGGGCTGGACCTCCTGGTGCTCACCCGCGTCCCCTCCCCCCTCCCTTGCTGCTGCTGCCTTTTGTCCGCCCATCTGCGCATTTTCTCGTTCTCCTCTCCCGTTGCTGCTGCTGCTGCTGTTGCTACTGCTCCCCCGCAGGAGCGCTGGTGCCGGCCGCTGCGTCCACCCCACGTCTATTTGCTGTGGCGAAGCCCAAGAACGTCCTGTGCGTCCTGCAGCAGCGGAAGGATCTCCCAACACTTCATACGTTGCTGCAGCACCTCTACGTGGAGCAGCAGCTGCTACCGGCAGAAGAGCAGGAGCAGCAGCAGCAGCCATTTCTTTCCCGGTTGCAGCGCCAGCTGCCGCAGCAACAGCAACCCTTCCTCCTCCTCCAGCAGCAGCAGCAACAGCAGCAATGGGCATGGCGGCAGCACGAGGACCCGCAGCAACGGCAGAAGAACGGAGCAAGAGGACGCAGCTGTGGACCCGCAGGAGAAAATCAAGAAAATGAATTCTGCGAAGAGGAAGAGGAGGAGAGTGACCCCTTCTTTGACGAGCAGCCTCTCTCAAGTGCCGACCGACAAGTCGTGCTTGGTAGCGGCAACGGCAGTAGCAGCAGCGGGAGTTTAAAGGAGAACAAGACTCTGCTAGAGGACTTCGTAGAGCGGCGCTTTCGCACAAACTTGAAGCTACAACATGACCGACAGCCCGTCCTCGCCGAATTGCCCCGGCATTTGGTTGTCGTGGTACATACTACTGCTGCTGCCAGGGTTCACGCGGCTGCAACGTCTGCTGCCCGCGCTAGTGCCGCCGTTGCTCCTGCTGTCGGCACTGGTGCTGCTGCTACTACTGTTACCTGCTCTGGTCCTCCGGCTGTCTGCATTGCTCCTACTGCTGCCTGTCCTATTGCTGCTGGTATTGCTTCCCGCCCTATTGCCGCCGCTGCTGCTGCCTGCGCTATTGCTGCTGCTGCTGCTGCTGTCTGCGCCGTGGCTGTTGCTGCTGCTACTGGTGCAGCCTGTTCCGCTGCTGCTGCTGCTGCGCGTGGTGCCGGTCCGCTGCCTGCGCGAGTGCCCACGCTGCTGCTGCTGCTCCTGCTCTGCTGCACGAAGTGCTGTTGCCCGTGCTGCTGCTGCGTCTGCTGCTGCAGAGGTCCCTGGCGATGGAGGCGGACGGGCTGGTGCTGCTGACGAACGACGGGGACTTCGCGCACGCCGTTCAAAATCCTGCGAACCGCGTCCAGTCCGTGAGCTGCTTTCCCTTCCCCTTCTTCTTCTTCGTCTTCTTCGTCGTCGCTTTCCTCTTCTTCTTGAAGACTTTCAGTCGCCGGGGGACTCTCTGCAGAAAGCGCGAGACGGGGGGCAATCGAAGAGACGGCGATTGAAGGCAGACGGAAGGGACGGACCGAGCGAGAGAGAAGTGCTGCTGCCAGACAGACGGAGACGGAGACCAGACGCGTGGCTGATAAATCGGAGAAAAAAATTCACCACGTTTGTGTGTGTGTCTGTCGAAGAGGAGACTTCTCTTCACCGGAAGAACAAATCAAGCAGCACGCATACACACAATGCTGCCTATCTTCCACGATCTCCACATACATACATATATTGCGCTCTCTATACGTATATTCACGCTTATATAGAAACACACATATATATACATATAGATAGAAATATAAATAACTCTTTTCCTCTCTCTCTATAGATATATATATATATACCACTCTGTCTCTCTGTGTATATGTATATATACACGCATGCATGCATATATACATATATATCACGCTCTCACCACGTATTCATATATATATATGAACTCTCTCTACACATACATTATATATATGTATCTCACTAATATACGTATATACGCATATATATATGTCTGTATATAACTCTCTATACGTGTATAGGCATATATATATATATCACTCTGTTTTTTTTTCTTCTCTCTCTCTCTCTGTCTCCATATATATATATGCAGGTATATACGCACATATATATATACATATATGTGGTTTTTCTATCTACGCATACGTATAATATACATACAAAATATAGACGTATATCCACCTCTCTATATAAACGTGTGTGTGCGTCAACACCGATGCACACAACAGTATGTATCTGCCTGGACCTACACACAAACATACATATATCTCTCTCAATATGCATGTATATATATATGTATATATTCACTCTTTCTCTCTTTCTCTTTCTCTATATCCGTATGACTGCGAGACGAGGATATTTTACCCTTCTTTATGCGTTTTTGTGTCTCGCTCTCTCCATGTGTCGGCACCGATCTGCGTAGTATACTCCGCGCGCCCGTCTTCTCCCGGGGGGTGCAGCGCAGCAGCGCCTTCCGCTGCGAGGGGGAGACGGCGAGACGGAAGGCCGGGCATTTCTTCGTGGCGGCATCGTGCTGCGACGGCGGTGCGACTGCTGCTCTCCGCGCATGCAGGTGTATGACGCCCGTGTCAGCGGGGCGGCGACGCATGCGGAGTACTCCGCGCTGCAGGCCTGGCGCTGCGGAGTTGCTGCTGCTGATATCAACTACGGACCCGTCTGGGTAGGCGGCCCCCTCCTTGTCTCCCCGTCTCTCTTCCGCATGCCTCGTCTCCGTCTCCTCGATCGCCGTCTCCTCCGCTGGGGGGTCTGTCTCTCTCTACTTCCAAATGAGTGTACACATGCACACATATACATGGGGAATGCTGTCTATATATATATATATATATATATATGTGTGTATATATGTATATATGTGTGTATATGTATATATATGATTCTCTCGTCTCTGTATTGCTTCTTACTTGCCTTCATATATATGTATATGAGCTTCTCTTTGTATTGCTTCTTACTTTCATATATATATAGGCTTCTGTCTTCTCTGTATTGCTTCTTACTTTCCATATATACATATATATGTGCATATATGTGTATATAAACCTATCGATCTCCCTATACATTTATACATATATTTGTCGCTCTGGCAATACATACATATACATATATATATATGTACCCATTAATACGCATGTATTATTTGTCTATACACGTATATGTACACATACATTTATACGCATATATATACATATACGGATATGCATGTATCTCCGTAGAAGTATAGATATTGTGTGCGTATGGATGTATATATGTAAGTACTTCTTTTTGGTTTGATATACGTGGAGACGCAGGGCTGCTGCTGCTGCTTGGACCTGCAGACATAAATGCGTCTGCTGCTTGGACCTGCAGACATAAATGCGTCTCCGCAGACTCCCCAGTCCCCGTCTGTTCTTCTTCGTTTCCCTCCATCTATGAGTGAACACGTAAATACATACACACACATTTACTGACATATATATAAATGTATATTTATATATTTATGAAGAAGTACGGATGAGGCCCAGTGTCCTCGCCTAGAACCTATACCGCAATACACATACGAATACATACAAATATACACATATATATATATGTATACATATACATATATATATATGTATGGAACAATAGACATAGATAGATAGTATACATGCAAATACATACAAATACATACATATATATACAGACAACTACACAGAGGCAGTAAACATATAAATACATACAAATACATACACGGATATATATAGATACATATATAGATATATGTATATTCATATATAGGTATATATATATATATGTATAGGTATGTGTTTAAAATGATATACAGAGACAGATAGGCAACTAGATAGTATACATACAAATACCATACATGTATATGTCCCTACGTATATGTATGTGTAAGTATGTGTGTGAAGTGGTAGAGGGAGATACACCAATAAATATAGAGAGAAAGGAGCTCCACGTTTACTTCGCTGTTTGATTTGCTGACTGCGAGTTCGCGAGGCTACGCGCATTTGTGGGAAACAGCAGAGAAGAAGATGAAAAAGTGAAGAGGGTAGGTCCACTTCGAGAACCTCCCTGTGCTGTTGCTGCTGCTTTCTGCGTCTTCCCGACTCGAGCAGGTGGAGGTGCTGCGCGCCTGGTACAACAGCGCTTGGCTCAGAGTGAGTCGCACTCCCTAAGTTTCTTCTCTTTCTCCTGCTGCCGCTGCTGCTCCAGCTCGTGGTGCTGCCATCGCTGCTCCAGCTCGTGGTGCTGGCACTGCTGCTCCAGCTCCTGCTGCTGCTCCAGCTCCTGCTGCTGCTCCAGCTCCTGCTGCTGCCCCAGCTCCTGCTGCTGCTCCAGCTCCTGCTGCTGCGCCAGCTCCTGCTGCTGCTCCATTTCCTACTTCTGCCGCTGCTGCTGCAGCTCCCGCTACTGCCGCTGCTGCTGCGGACGTGCCCCTCCTGCTGCTGCTGCTATTCCTTGTCTTCTTGCGCCTACTGCGATTGCAGTGTGGGGTGTGCCTGCTGCGGCGGCCGCCGGTAGCTGCTGGTGCTGCTGCTGCTCCATCGGTGGGGGTTCCCCTGCTCGAGTTTGTGCGGCCGTTTCTGTTTGCTGCTCTTCTTTCCGCCGCCGTCTTACCTCTTGCTTCCTGTTGCTACTTTTTTTCCTGCTCGTACGTGGCAGCTCCTGCTGCTGCTGCGACGTGCTGCCGCGGGGCTTCCTCACCGTAGAGAAGCCGCCACGTCGCTGTCTTACCGACGTTGCGGCTTTGTGCTGCGGGAGAACTGCTGCTGCTGCCGCTGCTCTCCGGCCTGCTGCTGCAGTGAACCTGCTGCAGCTGCTCAGCTTGTTCCTTGCCTGATCAATTTTCCCTTCTCTTCTTCCCCCTTGCTGCTCCCCCTCTCTCGCACGTGGCTTTGCAGTGCTGCTGCTGCTGCGTTTCGAGCGGCTGCTGCTGCTGCTGTCTCGGCAGCGTCGCTGCTCTCCTTCGGCTCTGCTGCTGCTGCTTCTTCCCGTCGAGGCTGGAGCTGCTGCTGTTTCGCTCTGTTTTCGCATATGTGTCACAGCTGCTGCTCGCCACTTGGCCGGTCAAAATGCTCCTGCTGCTGCTGTTCTCAGCTGCCTGTCGCAGCTCTGCACATTGTCGCCTGCAGGGGGTAGGCTTGCGTTTTGCGGCAGCTGCCGCTGAATCTGCTGCTTTGCTGCTGCGATGCTGCTGCTTCTGCGTTGATCTGCTGGGGCGCTGCTCTGCCTGCTGCTGTTTCTCTTTCGTTGCTGCCTCTACCTGCAGCTGCTGCTGGTGCTACTCCTGTGCAGCAGCAGCAGAAGGAAGTCGCGTGGTGTCCTGGTAACACCCCCCGCTTCTGACTTGCTGCTGCTGCTGACCGTCAATCTCCTCTAATACCTCTGCTGCTGTTGTGGAAAATTTGCCTGCTGTGCTCCGCTTCCTTGCGCCGGACGTGCTGGTGTTGCGGCTGCCACGTGCCAGCGGCGGAGCCTCGTCCGCTCCCTGCGGCTGTGTCTCACTGCCAGTTGCTGTTGCTGTTGCTTCGGCTTTCACGTTCTTTTGGCGAAGAAGACTCTGCTGCTGCTCCTCCTCCTCCTCTGCAGCGGCGGCCAGTGACCGATTGCCCTGCGTCTGCCGCTGCTGCTGCTGCGACGCAGGGATGGTGCTGCTGCCTCTTCTTCATTTTCACTTCCGTCCTGCTGCTTCTTCGTTGAGCTGCTGGTGCTGCTGCCGCCTCCCCCCCCTGCACTTCTCTCCGGTGGGCTGTGCGTTGTCACTGCTGCTGCTGTCTGTTTTCTCCGCTCCTGCTGTTGGTGTTTCCCTTTGTTGCTTCTGCTGTTGATATCCACTTTGCTGCTGCTGCTGCTGTTGCTGTTTACATTTGCTGCTGCTGCGGCGCGCTTTCCTGCAGCTGCACCTGGTGGAGCGACCAGGCGCCAGTGTCAAGTTGCTGCTAGAAAGTGTCGGCCTCAAAGTACGTCCCTTTTTCCTCCCTCTCTCTCTCTATTTCATCCCCCATATAAGGTCAGAAATATACTCCAATGCAACGAAAAAATATATATATATATACATATGTGTGTGTAGTTGTTTATCTATAGAAAGACATGCATGCACGTGGACTTCTGCGCGTAGATATATATACACGCCGGTATATATATATATACACACAGAGATAACGCGTGTTCACCTATGCCTGTTGATATATATATATATATATGTAGACGCCTGTATACGCCGGTATATGTATATATATGTATATATATATATATGCATGTAATGCATGCGAATATAGATATGTGCGTGCCGGTAGGCGTCTTGTGGAGGGTGTAGTAGCTCGTGTCAGCTGTCGGCAGCACGTAAGCAGAGCTGCTGCTGCTGCTTTTTCCTACCCATCTGTTGCGGCGGCAGACGCTTTATAGCTGGTGACAGAGCCTCGCTGCAGCGATTCCTGCAGCGAGGATACTGCTGCAACAATACTCGCATCTGCGATTGCTGCCGCTGCTGCCCTTCACCAGAAGCGACTGCTGCTGCTGCTGCTCGCCTTCGCTGTTGCCTGAAGGTGTCTGCCGCTGCTGCTTCTGCTGCGTGTAGCAGTGCCTCACCGTCTGCTGCTGCTGCGTGCCGTTGCTGCGCTTCTTCGCCGCTGACGCGTGCTTCTGCGACTCGCTTTGCTGGTGCTGCTGCTGTCAGGTGCGACGCCTGAGGCGCTACGCCATAGGGCCGTATCGACTGTCAGCAGTGCCGCAGTACGTGGTTCTGCCGCTGAAATTTCATCCTGCGCTGCGGCGGTTGCTGCCTCAGCAGGCGCTACAGCAGCAGGCCGCAGCAGCAGCAGCAGAAGCAAACAAGCGAGCGGGCGCCTGCGGAGCGGCTGCAGCCGAAGCTGCTCAGGCCAGAGAAGAAGTAGCAGCAGCAGCAAAGGAGAAGCAGAAGCAGCAGGCAGGACTACTGCAGCAGCAGCGGCAGCAGCAGTCGGGAGGGAATGGGGGAGGGGTGACCCGGCCGTACCAACGCATGGCTATTATGCCGGCTGCCGGAGAGCTGCAGCAGCTGCTGCAGCAGCAGCAAGAGGAACAGCAGCAGGCAGCAACAGGAGCAGCTTCCGCCGGGAAGAAAACTGCCGGAGGATGGTGCATCTTCACCGAAGTGAAAGAGAAATCTGCGCTCCTCGCTTTAGCTCGCAGCCAACAGCAGCAACAGCAACACTTGCAGCAGCAACACCAACAGCAGCAAGGCGAGCAGCAGCAACTGCAGCCTCAGCAACACCAGCGGCAGTCGGGAGAAGAACGGCAGAAGCAGCAGCAGCAGAATAAATTAGAGCAGCCGCAGCGTCAGTCTCAGAAGGAGCAGCAAGAGCAGCAACCTCCGGAAGACCGCTGCGAGCTTCTTCTGCAGCAGCACAAGCTGTCTGTACAGGGTCAGGTGTCACGAGCGGAGCAGCAGCAGCAGGAGCCGGTAAACGAGAAGCACCTTTTTCTTTGCAGCGATGAATACTTTGCGCTGGACCACCAGCATCCGCAGCAGCAGCCAGAGCAGCAGGTAGCAGCGAAGGATACCTCTCTACCGCACCGGAAGACGCCCTGCGTCCCGACAGCTGCAGACGTAGCAGAAGCAGCAGCAGGAACAAATGCAGCAGCACCAATAAATGCAGCAGCCGCAGCTACTGCGAGAATCTTCTTGTCAGCAGCAGGGACGGCAACTGCATCTCCACCAGCAGCAATCTTACGCGCAGCAGCAACAGCAGCCGCAGCAGGGAGAGGGCCACCAGCAGCAGGAGCAACGGCAGGCGCGGTGGCGGCAGCAACGTGGGCGGCAGGGGGAGCTGCAGCAGGTCGAGTAGCTGCAGTTGCTTCGTCGGCGTCAGGGACGCAGCGGACGGCAGGAGCAGCAGCAGCAGGAGAGAGAGCGGGGAGAGAGGACGCAGCAAGGCAGAGGCGCCAGCAGCAGCAGGAAGAAAAGCGAGGAACAGCGGAATGCCGCAGTCTGCTGCTGCCACATGCAACCTTCCGGGACGTGTTTTAAGGCAAAGCAAAAATCCCAAGGATGGAAAGTATCGCTCACATCGCCGACGGCGCTGTTGCACTCACCCCCTCGGTGCAGCAGCAGCAGCACCGGGGGCGATGCAGCAGCAGCAGCACCCGGGGCGATGCAGCAGCAGCAGCAGCGGCACCCGGGGTGATGCAACACCGGCAGAGCCGCGCCCTATGCTGCGCGTCTACACGCACCGGTGCGCCTTGGCGTAATGCCTTGTCGCTTCCCTGATAGTTCGTGTCTACTTCTTCTCGTAGGCAAACGTATCGGGACATGAACGACGAGGTTTCGTTTATATATGCCCCCCCACGCAAGTCCGCCAAACAAGTGCAAAGCACACATGCTCACCCAAGAAATTCGTTGTATAAGGCCGTACCCACATATGTATATGTATAAATGTAGACACACATACATGTACACACGGAAAACATATCTATATATATATTGTGTGCCGACAAGCTATAGACTAGTGCAAGCACGCGGCCTTGTACTAATATATATATATGTATTTATTATAGGCAGACACGCTGTAGACTAGTGCAAGCATGTAGCCATGTAGTGGTATTCCTGATTGCCGTTGTGTGGATGAAGTGCGGAGGTATCGCTTGGTAGAAATGTTTGTTCGTATCTGGCTTTTAAGAATACAAATTTCCTCGAGGGAACTCGCTGAGGAGGGGGATGGGGAGGATCGGCACCGATGCATGTGCATTTGCCTTTTTCTTCGTTAAAAAGTGCATGCGTGCGCCACTACACAGAAGCGCATGCACAGGGCCCTCTGCTGCTGCAGCTGTCGAGAGAAAGGGCTGCTGCAGCCCGTCGCTGCTCCAAGAGAAGAAGAAGCACTGCCAAACGCACAAGAAGCCTTGGTGCAGCAGCAGCAGCAGGCTGACCCGTTTCCACACTGACACACGTAGAAGCAAGAGCAGCAGCAGCAGCGTCGCGGCGTCCTTGCGACTGTGCGATATGCAAGCAGCAGCAGCAGCAACAGCCGGAAAGCAGCAGAAGCAGCACCCGCCGTAATCGTCGCGCAGCAGCAGGACGAAAAGTAGGACTCGCTGCAGCGCCAGAGCAGTTGTGGCAGTAGCAGCAATCGTAGCAGTAGCAGCAATCGTAGCAGCAGCAGCAAGGATAGCAGAAAGTGCAGCACAAGCCGCAGGAGCAGCGGTAGCAGTAGCCACGGCAGGAGCCGCCCTGGCCCAAGAGTGGTAGCACTACGTGCGAGCAGCCGTGGGAACCTCCTCTGCGCGTCAAATGGGTGGAAGAGCGGAAAAGCAGCAGCAGCTGCTGCTGCAGTACCACTTCCACTGGCAACTGCGGTCGCAGCAGCAGCGTGCGCGACAGATGTCTCACCCGCGGGGACTCACCGGAGGCGCAGCAGTTGCAGCAGGTACAGACAGAGCAGCTGCAGCAGAAAGTCGCTGTCGAAAGAAGCAGCAGCAGCAGCGGCAGGAAGTGGCTGTCGAAAGAAGCAGCGGCAGGTGCAGGGTGACAGGAGGAGCGGCAGCAGCAGCGGGACGAATAGCGGCGTCGAAACGCGGGGCAGACCCGCACGAGCAGTGCAGGGAACACCAACACGTCGAACAGCTGTACAGAGAGAAGCGACGGCCACGTGCAGCAGCAGCAGCAGAAGAGAGCAGCGCACAGAGTTACAGCAACAGCAGCCAGGGCAGCAGCGAAGCAGCACCAGCAGGAACGCAGAGGTCGTCACGTTTTATCATTCGTGCGTAGGCGTTCCCCACATACACCAGAAGAACCGGTTGCTACGGATTGAGTTCGCGGAGCGGCGGCAGCTGATGGCTTTCAGCAGCCTTCTCCATGTAAGAACCATATATGGCACGCATCCTGCGCAGGGGCGCTGCTGCGCCTGCGAAGCTTCCGTACGTTGTTACTGTCTTCGCGGGCCGATTATTCGAATGTGCTGCAGCGTCTGTAGCGCCGGTGCTGCTGCCGTTGTTGCGACTCTGCCAGTGCTTGCGATGCACCTGCCGCAGTTTCATTGCAGTAGAACTGCACACGGCAGGCCTGTTTGCCGCTGCTGCTTTTCGTAACGACGCGACCGCTGCTGCTGTGTTGCTGAGACTGCTGATGCTCCACTGCGTTCAACCCTGCTTGTTCAAAGCGTTTGCTGCCTGCGTGGACGTCTTCGTCCGTACGGGCTGCTTCTCGCTTCCCACGTACTGGTGCTGTTGCTGCTGCTGCAACTGGTGCTGGTGCTGTCGTGGAAAGGACTGCTCACGGTGTGCCGCCGGTGTTGTTGCCGCTGCCGCTGCTCCTGCTGCTGCCGCCGCTCCTCCTCTTCTACTGCCGCTGCTACTGACGCAAGCCAGAAGCTATCGCTTGTCGCCGCAGCAGGAGATGCAAACAGCTGCTTCAATGTCCTGCAGCACCGGGGACACCCCACACGACACGCTACGTCGTCTTTGCAGTTCGAATAAAACACTGCAGCAGGGCCTTAACGGCAACTCACAACGAAACAGCTGCGTTATCTACAAAGGCGTGACAACTCTCGAACAGGGATCAATCCCACGGCTTCGAGGACGCATTCGACGACTTCGCCGGTGCGAGGGAATTCCCTCAGGTGTACATACACCCCACGCAAGATTCATAAGACCCTTCTCTAGTAGCCACAGCAGCAGGTGCAGCAGTCACCACTGCGCAGTGTAGCACCAATGGTGCTGCACATCACAACAGCAGTAGTAGCAGCGTCCACTTCACCGCAGCTGCAACACTTGCAGGAGTCACTGCGTTAACGCAGTAGCAGCAAGGGCGAGGCGTAGCGGCAGGGCGAGGCACCGTCACCGACAGCAGCCTGGCACGCATTCAGACTCCTCATCTGTCGCAACAGAGGTGTGGCTCTTGCAGCAGCAGAGCAGTCCCGAACGCCGTTGCGCGACCATGCAAATTGCAGCAGAGGCACATCCATTTCTCTTCCTCACCCTGTCTCTCTGAGCAACAGCATCAGCAGTAGTCGCGTTGGCGTACAGGTTCCTGCCACTGCATGCAAGACTCTGTGTTGCTATTCCGTGTAGAGTATTGCACGCCAGTATATAGGAGTGTGACTGAATTGTCTCCAGTAGATAGGTTGTCGGCAGCTGGTGTTGCGCCTACTCTGCTGCGTTTGGTCAGGCAGCAGCGCAGCAGGAATCCCTACGCAGCTAAAGAGCAGCTCTGCGAGTAGCCAGCAGCTACTGCATGCGTGTGGACGGCAGAACATAGCAGCAAGCGTGTGCTACGCATGCGCGCGGTTACGAAAAGCAGCCTGCTGCGCGCGAGGTCAAGCAACCAGCAGTACCTGAGGGCAAGCTGCAAGCCAAGCTAGCAGCAGCAATATGACTCTGCAGTCAGCTGGTTTTCCGGTGGAGAAGCAGCGCTACGAGCCCTCCCACACGCTTCTTTTGCTACAACACGCGCAGAGAAAAGCACACGGCAAGGCACGGCAACAACCACCCGCCGAGGCCGATTCTCTGTCGACTCGCAGCGACAGCAGCTCTCGTCTGATGGATGGCAGCATGTAGAAGGAGCTGGCATCGGCAGCAGGCCGTCCCCCTTCGAGATGGCAGAACAACCGAAGAAGCGTTAGCACTCGATGGTATGCAGACCGCTACACAGACGACACGCAGCAGCAGTGCATTTGGAGGAATAGCAGTGAGGATGACCTAGTTGGGAAGCGCAGCTCGCGACAATACACGTAGAATCGCACTACCTCCTCAGAGTGGGAGGAGTAGAAGAGAACAACAACTGCGAAAACCGCAGCAGCAGAGCAGCAGGCGAGAGCAGCACCTTCGGTGCGTCTTCCTTGGTGTACTTTGCTGCTGGAATTGGTTGAATAATCGAAGTCTGTGGGGCAACGCTGCAGCCGGCGGCAAGGCGCCTTCCACAGCTGCACGCGCGACCCTGTTGTTGTCCTTCCGGGCGCGACATAAAGAGGAGTTTACTCTAAGGGATTCTTCTCTGCGAAAACTGCGCCAGCGTGTGAACGACTTTTGTGTGTCTCTGCAGCAGCAAGGGAAGAATAGCGTTCCCCCGCGGTAGGCAGCAGCAGGCAAAGCGGCTCGTCTGTCTCTTGTGCTGCGGGCATGAACTGCACAGACACTTTCGTCGAAAAAGGGCGCAGTAGCTGCTAGCAAAACGAGTGCGGCAGGTGCAGAAGGCAGCAACCAGTGTGGCTGTCTACCTTGTTTCTCATGTAGACAAAGTTCCGTCAAAAAGAAGCGTGCAGCAGCTGCTAGCGAAAGAGAAGCGAACGCAGGAACAACTTTTGTCAACACACGTGCAACAGGGTCAGGGAAACTCTACGAAAAACTTGTTGCTGGCAAGTCGCCTGCAGCAGCTGCAGCATCCTCACCAGTGCAGTTGCTGCCGAGCCTTCGCAATGCGGCGGTGGTGGTCCCACGGCAGGTGGTGCAGCACGCGAATTTCCACCTGCAGCCGCAGAAACAGGAATCGCAGGAGCAGCAGCAGCGGCAGCAGCAGCCAAGAATCCACCGCAGCAGCTTCACGCAAGGAGGGCAGCAACACTTCATAATGAGACAAGAACGTACCACCAGCAGCGATCTCTATTTCTCCGTACAAGATCCCCCCCCACGAACATCCTTCCCGCCCCCACGCGGTGTACATACACACAGGTGTACTTACACATTCCGTACGTACGTGTGCATATAAATATTCACACAGAGATTCATACTTAGACATATATATATATATATATATATGTAGCTACAATTTCAAAAGCGCAGATGACAAATGCTGACACTCTGCATGCGGCAACCGTCTGCCACATGTCCAACTGCAGCAGATCTACCTGTCGCTCTATGGGAGGAAGCGTACATACACTGCCGTCTTCGAGAAGTTGCATCTCCAGGTGTAGTGGGGAAAAGACTGTCCCGCCTAACACGCATGCGTCTTTGCACATTTATTGGCCCGAGCGGCAGGGGCTGAGCTGCTTGAGTGCTGCGGCTCCTCTGATTCCGCTGCAGCAACATCTTCTGCTGCCTGCGGTTCCCGTTACTTGTATGCATTCCCCTCCTCGTGCGTGAACTGCTGCTGTCCCTGCTTGCCTTCTACTGCAACTTGTGCGTGTCGTTCCTGCCGCTGCTGCGTCCAGGACTGTTCTTTCTGCTGCCGAAATAAAACCTGCTTCTCCTGCTGCTGGGGCTGCGGCTGCTGCGCCCTGCGGGCACCTCCTGCTGTCGGCTGCTACACCTATTGCTGTGAGCTGCCACTGCTACTGCTGTGGGCTGCTGCCGCTACTGCTGTGGGCTGCTGTCGCTTCTGTTGCGGGCCGCTGCCGCTTCTGCTGCAGGCTGCTGCCGCTTCTGCTGCGGGCTGCTGCTAGCGCTCCGGAGGCTGCTGCTATTGCTGCAGAGGCCGCTGCCATTGCTGCACCCTGCGGGCCGCTGCTGCTGTGGGCTGCTGCTGCCGCTGTAAGCTGCTGCTTCTGCTACTCTGGGCTGTTGCTACTGCTGCTGTGGGCTGCTACTCCTGCAGCGCTGGGCTGCTGCTGCTTACGATCAAGGAGCCATCCGGCAGCAGGCGCGTCACACGGGGGGGAAGGGGCTGCTGCAGCTGCCACTCGCCACAGTGCAGCAGACAGTACGCCTGCAAAACTCTCTATAACACAGCAGCAGCAGCAACATCGCAGTCGCAACAACAAAGGAAACAAATGACAGGCAAATTGCAGCAGCAGCAACAGCAGCAGCAGCGTCTACGCAGCAACGGAAGCATGTAGCAACACAGAGGCAGCAGCATTGGCGACAACAGTGGGGGAAGAAAAGTAGCCATACGCGCGCGCATCGCAGGTGCAGGAATAGCGGACACCACGCCTCACACACAGACACACATACGCGTGCACGAGCCGGGCAGCAGCAGCAAACGCTAGTGCACTGCCCACACCTAGCCCCCTCCCGTCCGGCGTCAGCAGCAGAACGGTGACAATAGAGGCCTCACGAGAACAGCAGTCTCAGTCCCGTCGAGCAGCCCTACGAGCCAGAAGATCGAAGGGGGAAGGAATAAAGGAAGCAGCAACTTGTAGATCTCGACATGTAGACAGTGGGGGGAAGACTGCTGTTGGCACCGGGGGGCACTAGCTGCGCCGAACGCACAGGGGCTACTAGCAGCGCGGCTTGCTACTGCTGAGGGAGCTTCACATCCTAGAAGTTGCAGCAAGGGAGTGCCCCCCCTCGGCCCAACACAAAGGAGAACAGAGAAAACAGTGGTAGCTTCAGCTGTTGACCTTCTATCTGGTAGTTTTCTCGTAAAGAAGTGGATTCGTACTTGGACTGATGAACTGGTAAGAAGGGAGACGCAGAACAAGAAAAAGAAGAAAAGAAAGAAATATTACCACATACACGGAGGGAGGGAAGAGAAGGACAGCATGACCAAAAAGGACAGAAAAGAGGAAACGAGAAAGGAAAGGAAAGGAGAGAGAGGGGGCCAACAGACGGCAGTATGAGTGGAACAGGGAAAGCGAGAGGGAGAAAGACAGAGAGAAGAAGAAGAGAACTGCTAAAGAATGAAGAAGAAAGGGCACTGGTGAGAAAGGAGGAGGAGGAGAAGGACGAGATGGACGAAAAGAGGACACCGAGAGAGAGGGAGAGCACCGGGGAAGAGGGAAGGCGAAGACAGCAGGCAGAGAAGGGAGAAGAACCACGGCAAGGCCAACACAGAGCTACGAGAGAGAAAAGCATAGATATACAGAAGGAGCACAGGAAAGAGGGGAAGGGGGGGCCTGGAGGGGGGGAGAAGAAGTAGACGAAAGGTGGACAAAAGGGAAAGTGTGGGCGACGGAGAAAGGAGTGTGAAGAGAACTCAAATGAAGGCAGCAGAATGGAAGAGGGAGCGAAAGAGAGAGGAAGAGGAAGAGGAAGGGAGAAGGGTCGAAGAAGAGAAAGAAGACTGAAGAAGAAGAACGATACGGAGAAAAAGAAGCGAACTAGGGAGAGGAAGACGAAACGGGAGAAAGGAAGGGGAAAGGAAGCAAGGAAGGCTCGGCGGTGATGGCTCTCTCTCACTTGCACAGCAGCAACAGCAGCAGCAGCACGCGCGACTCCCGCTGCTGCTGTGGGGAGAGCAGCAGGAGGTTTTTCTCGTGTAGCAGGAGAGAAAATTGCGTCAGGAGCAGCGGGAGGGACTTCTGCAGAGAGGAGGACACCCGAAGGGCCATGTGGATGTTGCTGCTGCTGCTGCAGGGGAGGCGAGGGCGGCAGTCGCAGCAGCAGCAACACGTGCGCCGCTGCTGTTGTGCGAGAGTAGTTTTGCAGTACGTATCGCAGGGCGACGTCCGTCGTAGGCAGACGCAGCAGCTGCAGCCACCCCACACAAGAAAAATCCAGCAGCAACCCCACACGCGAGTGAAGTGTGCAGCAGATGCAGCAACTGCAGACGAGAGTACTGCAGCATATGCCGCAAGCCCACATGTGACTGACATACAGCAGACGTAACAACACAGCCGTTCTTTGAGCAGCAGACGCAGCAACAGCAGCGGTGGCGGTGGCCTCCCTGCCGCACCAGCAGCCCCGCCGGAGCGCACATGCACATGCTCTTTTTCCGGCAGCAGCAACAGCAGCTCCGACCTACTCCCAACAGCCACCAACTGGCAGCTGGAGAAGAGGCAGGAGCGACTGTGCGAGAAGAAGCGGCCTTTTCCTGGGTCGAAATAAATTCAGGCGTCGAGAAGGGGTCTGGCCTCTATAAATTGGCAGCCACTGCAGACTCATTAATTTTCCCCTAGAAATGTGTGTTGCATAGATTTTCACGACTTTCCTCACATATGGGTGCTCGACCAGAAGGCTGACACATGTGCTGCCGCATCAGTCAGAAGCCGACAACGAGGAGAGTATACGTACATTGAAGAACTTAAAAATGTGCGCGAAGGAGGAAGACAGGCATGCATGCAGACAGCAAAAACAAAAGCAGCAGCAGCAGCAAGCGTCCGGTCTGCCGCTCATCTGCGTATCAGTTAGTCTGCCGCACAGCTCCTCCTTTGCGAAGGTGCCTGTCCCCATTTACGTAGCTCCACACACATGCACACCCATATCTATCTCTCTCTCTATATGTGTGTATATATATATATATATATACATATATATACACGGAGATCGATACACACGCACACACATATCTGTATTTATATAGGGAGAAAGAGAAGAAGAAGAAACGGAGGAAGCAAAGAAACTTTGCAGCATGCATCAGTAGTAAGCGCTTAGTGAGGGGTCGATCGACACGTCTTTTAAATGGCTACCTCGACCGTCCAAACACATGCGCAGCGCGTCGACTACATGTGGTGTATAGACACTCCACACGACGCAGCCAAAGAGACGGAACGACAGGCGTACACACGCATGCATAAACTGCAGGAAGATGTCAGAACTCTTGTATCTACGGATACGTACATATACATATTTGAGTACAACAGTATACATATATGTGGATGTGGCGGCTTGTAGAAGAACCTGTCTGCAACGGTATATATATATATATATATATATATATATGGGTATACGTAGGAGAGAAGACTGGGGGCTGCCGTAGAGAAGAAGTAATATTGCGCGGGTAGCTGAGTACGTCACTAACGTGTGTGTGTACGGAGGCGTAATGTAACAGCAAGGGGAGTGGAAGGAGTGCCGCGGCGGCTCACGTGGGAAGGCATTTTGCTGCTGACGGTCTTGAGAATAATTTCCCGTAGGTCAATACGCATGCAGCGGCCGCGCAGGGGAGGAGATCCTAGGGCAGAATCAGCAGCGGGTAGTGCCTGCGCCGCAGCGGGAGGAAGAGGAGCAGCAGCAGCAGAGACAGACGCAGCAGCCGCGGCAGCGAGAGCTGCGGTGGCGGCAGGTGTCACCGGACAACAAGACGCGGCCAGAGGCTGCTGTTGCTGCTCGACTGCTCCTGCTCGGTAAGGATTCACCCACCAGTTTTCTTCTTCTTCTTCAGTAGGTGCTAGCCAGAAGCAGGCGTGCGCAACGGTTGCAGCTGCTGTTGCCTTTGCTGCTGTGGCCGCGCTGTTCAGCTCACAGGCGTGGGAGTGGTGGTGGTGCTGCTGCTGCCTGCTGCTGCTGTTGCAGGCACCTGCGCCTCTTCCTCCGACTTCTTTCTCGCCCGACGAGGCAATCCCAGGCGTGCTGCCCTTTGCTTTGCCTTCTCGAGCAGCAGCTGCAACTTCCACTACGACGTGCGCTGCGCCTGCTGCAGCAGCTGCTGCTGTCGCTGCTGCGGCGCTGGCCCTGGCTGCTGCGGCCGCAGCACACTCTTGCAAGAAAGAATACTGTCCACTTATGGCAGCCGCCTCTTGCTCAGCTGCTGCTGCTGCTCCTCTTCGTTTTCCCCCTCCTGCTGCTGCTGTCCGCCCCCTCGTTGTGTTGAAGAAGCGCTTCTTTTCGCGCTTTTGGGCAGCCGCGAGGGGAGGAGAAAAACCAACAGCAGCTGCGCGCTCGTGGGCGTCCGTCCCACAAGGACAGGAAGCCGCTGGGCGAGGAATAAATTCCACGAGATCCCCAACGTCCAGCGACTGCTGCAGTGACAGGAAGCGCAGCAGGCCAATGTCGCGTCGAATGCGAGGACCTGCAAGTCAAGAAGAAGCAGCAGCAGCAGCACAGCAGCACAAGCAGCAGGAGTCCCACGGCAGCAGCAGCAAACACAGAAGCAACAAAAAGTACAGAAGCAGCAGCCGACACAGAGACAGCAACAAACGCAGCAGTCGCAACCAATGCAGAAGCAGCAGCCAACACAGAAGCAGAGCAGTGGCGACAGGGGAGAAGGAAACGAGCGGTTCTCGCTGAACGCTTGGCTCCGCGGGGACGAGAAAGATGGCAACAGCACCCCCACAGGGCAGCAGTGAGACCCGAAGCGGTAGCAGCAGAAGAGGGACAGGAATGTTGGAAGCAGCGGCAGCAACAGCAGCAGCGGCAAGAGAGACGCACAGCAGACGGCAGCGTCGGCGCTGCGGCTTTTGCAGGAAGGAATTGCGGCGGCTGCGGACGAGCCCCAGCGGAAAAAAAGGGGAACCGCGCGGCGGCACCAGCTGCTGCAGCAGGTCGGGCAGCAGCAGGGACAGCAGCAGCAACAGGGTCAACAGCTGCAACAGGTGCCGCAAGAAGCCCGCACTGCAGCAGCACTGTCGTCAGAAGAGGAGCGACAGGAGCAGCAGCAGGACGAGCACTCGCCTCTGCTGCAGCAGCTGTTGGCACGCGCTGGACAGAGCAGCAGCAGAAGCTGTGACAGCGCTTCGCCAACGGCGTCCCCTGGGGTATGTCTTACCTGCTAGCCAAAGACAGGCGAGAAACAGGCATGCAAGCACCGCTGCGGTGTAGTAGGCAGCAGGCAGCTGCAGCAGCAACAGCATCAGCAGCAGCGCCGCGGGGAGACTGGCACCTCCGATGTACCAGTGCGCACGCAGAAGGACTTCTCGGTTGAGCTGCAGCAGGGGCCCAGGTAGGAGCAGCATACATGCACAGCACATGAAGAGCGACGACGGCGACACAACCGCACAAGCAGCAACACGCCCGTACACACGCAGCCGCAGCAGAAGCCCTTTTCGCCACCCTCGCACCACCACTCCCCACAAAACTGCAACAGCTCAACACGCCAGCAGCAGCAGCAGGACTCAGCAGCAGCAGCGGCAGGACTCAGCAACAGCAGCAGGACTCAGCAGCAGTAGCAGCAGCAGTGGGACTGAGCAGGAGCGGCAGCCACCACCGGATGGTAGCAGCAACAGTCACACGCAGAGGGAGAGAGAAGGCTGTAGCAGCAGCAGCGGCCGGAATCGAAGCAGAGCTCCGACAGCGGCCGGAAAACGATTCGACTGAAAGGACACGAGCTGCACCAGCAAGCTGTTTTCCCGATATCATGGCACCAACACATGAGTATCGATAATCTACAAAAATTCGAATATGTATGGGGTGGCTCTTCTTCCCTTCATCCTCGCCTCGTGCAGCGGTCGCGCGTGCATCACCTGGTCCAGACACACTCTCTCTCTGCCGTAGTGTGGCACAGCGGTACACTTCTGTTGAAGTGCAGCGCTCGAGGCGTTCTCACGAATGTCCGGGCTCCTCTGTGGCCCTCCTTGTTGCTCTCCTTTGCTCTCTATTTCTTAATATCTTTCTCTTTCCCTCTTCCTGTCTATCTGCTCCTCGCTTCTTTCTCTCCCTATTTCTCTCTATCTGCTGCCCGCAGGTTGCACTCAGTAGGTCGCCAGGACGTCCTCGGGGTACCGGCTGCAGCAGAGACACCGGGCAGATGCTTGCGTCTCTCCGTCTACTACGTCCGCGTGGAGAAGGCGAGGGGCCGAGCAATACGCAGGAGATGTGCGCAGCTGCAACCTTCGCAACTTCTCTGTATTTCTCTACCCGCCCTTCTTCGCTCGCCGTTGTTGCTTCACGTCTCCATGGCACAGCGTGCGACACATCACCCTCTCCACCACCACAACCACCCTCATCACCACCACCAGCATCATCGCTGCGTCGCGACCCCAGTCACCACTACCACCACCATCACCACCATCACCATCACGGTCACCACCACGGTCACCAACACCACCAACACATCCATCGCCGTCACCACAATTACCATCACGACCATCGTCACCACCACCACCACCATCGCAGTGAGCAACCTATTGACAATCACCACCGCAGTCGCCACCACGCCCACCCACCAATCACCACCACAACCACCACAGACTGAGCCCCGGCGTGACCAGCAGTACCACCTCTACCACGACTACCACGTCCCGTACATTAGCAACCACACGTATATAAACGCAAAGTGAACTTTTGCCGACATTCCCGGGAATGCCGAGCAGCAGCCGCCTCTTCCTCGTGAGACGCGTGCATGTCCGCCTTTATTTCTACGTCGCCGGCCAACGCAGTGAGGAACGCGCATGCACGCGTTCGTGGAGAGCGGCGCCTGTCTCAGCGATGAGCTGCCGCTACGTAAAATATTGTGATGCAGCAGCCGCTTGAAGGGGGAAGAAGCAGAAAAAGTACCTGCGCCGCCGCCCGGTAGCGCCAGACGTCACGGTATAGATCTTCAAGGAAGAGAGAAAAGGCGTCTCTCTCCACCAATCCTCGGCCTACAAATGCCGCAGCAGCGCAGTAGACACACATCCACACACACACACACATATACACACACGTGCACACGTGTCTATACAGATGTGTACACGCATGGTCGATGAGGGACGAAAATCCTGCCCCAGTCTGCGGCGTGTGCTTCTCTCTCCTACTGCTGAACCAACGGAGCCCTCCCTTCCCGTCCCCGACGCACGCGCGGGAATTTGGACAGCACCCCTCCACACACTGACGCACACCACACAAGCACGTTGACATAGCACAGCGGCAGTAGAAGCTTTTCGCTTCCTCTCCTTCGAAGTTTCGACACACTTCGCGATCCTCTGCAGGCAGCGGAGACGCACTCAGGAGGAAGAAAGTGGCTGCGTCGGTGCCTCGGGCTGAAACTCGCAGTGGACTCTCTCCCCAAACCTGCGCCGCCGTCGGTTGCTGCCGCTGCTGCTGCGAGAGAGAAGGAGAGATAGAGAGGGTCGCGGGCCTCAGCACGCAAAAAGACAGGCAAAAAATTGACTGTCGTGGCAAGGTCAATACTACTGCCGAGCGAGTCTGTTGGCGTGGGTGCCTGGTAGCAATGCTGCTGCTTGTCTTTCTCCGCCAACGGCATGCCTGGGCGGCCCCGGAGCCCCGGACCAGGCCTGGGCATGCAAAAGTTCAGACGAAGCAGGAGCAGCACTTGCAGACATGTACTGCGACACACACGCATGCACACGCACGTTGCTGCTGATACCGCTGCGGCTGCTGCGGCGAGAGGTCACATCAACTCTTTCTTTCTCTTCCTCTTCTTTCATCTTATCCTGCTGCACGCTGCACAGGGGCGGGGCCTGACACCGCTTCTTCGTCTTCTGCTTTCTGTCCCCCGGTAACCCAAGAAAAGTCGCTTGCCGCCTCCCTGAAGACGCTTCTGCTGCTGCTTGCGTCACGGGCGCTGCTGCAAAGGGAGGTGAAGCAGGCGTCTAGCGAGGAAAGCGCGCCTCCCGGTGGGAGAAGAGGAGGCACAGAACCTCCACCGCCTCTGCCCGCCGTTTCTCTTTATTTTTCCCACACATACATCAACGGAGACAACGCAGCCGAGGGAGACACAGACACACATACACCCCCGCGGGGGAGAGCGAGACAGCGAGACACCGAGACGGCGAGACACAGAGACGGAGAGACGGGGAGATAGAGAAGAGCAGACAGAATTATCGAAGAGTCATCACCACACAGGCGCAGAGAGAGGCAGGGGACATTCTTCACTTTTCCTGCAGAATACCCATCATGGCGGGCCCTCTTCAACACTGCCGAGTAAAGGCGTGCGCACGTCATGAGCTGGCTCAGCTACGCGCCACGCCATACGGATTGCCAGAGATAGCGACGTCGTTGTCGAAGGGGACAGAGAAGCAGCTTCGTCCCCCTACCCCCCCAAGACGCAGCTTTGCGTCACCATTTCTGCGTCGAAGATATGAAGAGCCACAAATATATATACCCACCACCTGTGTAGCTGCAAGTTGTAGGAATTTCAAAGTACGTGTTTGTTGCTACCACTGTGAGGGAGCAGCACAGGGAAAGACAAGCAGCAGAGCATCACGCAGAAGGAAAGGCAGTCAGCAGCATTTGGCCGAAGGAAGGTAGCCAGCTGAGTTTCGCAGAAGCAAGAAGAGAGCGAGCAGTGCACTGCAGAAGGAAGGAGAGCCAGCAGCGGTTCTCGGCAGGAAAGACAGCCGGCAGAAGCTCACAGAACGGAATACCGCCTGCCTATTTTGGAGAAGGAATGACAGCAGAAGTCCTCAACAGGAAAGACAGCCAGCCGAACACTGCAGGATGAACGGCAACCACCAGCATTCCGCAGAGGGGAAGACAGCAGAAGTTCTCAGCAGGAAAGACAGCCAAACGAACACTGCAGCAGGAAAGACAGCCAGCCGAACACTGCAGCAGGAAAGACAGCCAGCCGAACACTGCAGCAGGAAAGACAGCCAGCCGAACACTGCAGCAGGAAAGACAGCCAGCCGAACACTGCAGCAGGAAAGACAGCCTGCCGAACACCACATAAACGGTAAGTTGGCGGGCAGCTTTCCACGCTTGCCGTGCCGCGGTGTCGACGCAGCCGTGCGGGCCGCTCGTTGTCGAGCAGAGTTGGCGAGTAGCTGCTTCAGCAATGTCGCTGCCTCAGCAGATTTGTCGTTGAGGCGACGCATCTTGGGAATTCCCCAGGAACATCGAGGGCGGCAGCGAGAAGGAGAGATAGGCAGCAACCTGCGCAGTCCCCACGGCCCCCCCCTTGACGCGTCGCAGGTCGCGCAGAGACGTCATTTGCAGAGAACAGACGCTCGAATGCAGCCCGAGAAAAGAAGCGAGAAACGCATGCACGAGTCCAACTTCCTTTTTCTTCTTTCTGTACACGCCTCGACCTCTTCCTCCTCCACCTTCCCTCTCTGCTTGGCTCCCTCTCTTCCCAATTATATATATGTAGACACGCGTGTCTACATATGGAAAATGTAACGATGTACTGGCCGGGATGTCGTCGTTCAGACGCCAATATTCCTGAAGACACTTTCGACAAAGAGAAAGACACTGGCTTGCCGAGGCCCTCTCCTTGCTGTCTGCATGCTCATATATATATATATATATATATGTATATGTACACACACGCATATACATATACATAGACATATACATCGGCATATACACAGGCATATACATATATGTATATATATATATATACATACATACCTACATACATACATACATTTAACTTTCTCTCTGTGTCCCTCATTGCTTCGCGTGCACGCCACTATATATATATATATACACCTACAAACATTTGCCTCTTTCTCTCTCTCTGTCTCTCTATGTGGATACAAGTCTTTCTCTATTAATGGGCACACAGATCAATCCACACATACATATATGACTCGCTCTTCTCTTTCTGTACATATATATATATATATGTGGACTGACGTTTAATATCCATAGAATTAAGTAGAAGCCGTGCGTCTTCCTCTCGCATGTACGGCATGAGCTGTTCGACCTGCAGCAGTCCGAGCGGTGCGTGCGTTGCATTTTGCGTAGGAGCTTCGACAAAAACAGATGGGGCACTGTTGCTGCTGCTGCTTCTTCTTCTCCTCTCCGTCAGGCTGCTCTTCCAGGTGTCTTGTGCAGCCTCGACGGCTACTTTTCTCGTTCTGCTGCTGCCGTGGCGACCGGGGCCGCCGTAACTGCGGCTGTGCTGCTGTTGCTGTTGTTCACCCTCCGCGGCCGCTGCTTCCTCGGTGCTGCTGCTGCTTCTCTCGCGTCGTTGCCTTCTGCGTCCCTTTGACAGACGACGGGGCCGGGGTCTGCTGCGTCTTCTCCATCGCACGTCTCGCGCATGCGTGCTGCTGCTGGCGAACTGCGCAGCCATCTTGGCTCTAAGCAGCTCATCTTTCGCTTCCCCTTGCAGCCCTGCTGCCATGTTTGAACCGGCCCACTTTCTCTGCGGCCCCGCCGCGTGTCTCATCTTGCTGGCTATTCCTCCTCCTCGCCTTCGTCCAGCTGCTGCCGCTGCAGAACTGCTCCCCTCCGGTACTTCGGTTGCACTGCGGCTCTCCTCGACTGCCACTGCCGAGCTTCGTTCCGAGCTTCCGGCAGGCAGATTCTCTGCTGCAGTTGTCTCGTCTCTTGCACGGGCTTCCGCAGCTGCGAGCGTCTCGTTCAAGACCTGTCTCCGCGGCGCCCATTTTCCTACGTCAGATGCTTGTCTTTGCTGCTGCCCTGCTTTTGGATCCTTACCTGGGTCTTTTGCTGCTGCCGGAGAGACAGGCAGACTCACTGCTCGCGCCCCATCTGCTGTTATTACTTCCTTCCCTGAGACTGCTTTTTCCGCTGCCATCTGTGCGTCTTCCTCTGCTGCTGCTGTCTTTGCTGCTTCTCTGACAGCAGCGGCTTCTGCTGCTGCTTGTGCACCTTCTGATGGTTCCGCCCCCTGCGACGCTGTTGTTGCTGCTACGAAGCTATCTGCCTCACTGCCTGTACGCCTAGATAATAGAATCGATGCTGCTGTCCTCCTTCCGCCCCCTCCTGCTGCACCGACTGCTGCCGCTCCCTCCCGACAAGACGCATCACCTGCTGCTACTGCTCGACCTGGTGCTATCGGTCTTTCCACACAAGAAGCATCACCTGGTGCTGCTCCTGAACCTGCTGCTGCTGGCGTTTCCGCACAAGAAGCGTCACCTGCTACTGCTGCCGGTCCTGCTGCTGTTGGCGCTGCTGCTTTTGGTGCTGCCGCTGTTGGCGTTTCCGCACAAGAAGCGTCACCTGCTACTGCTGCCGGTCCTGCTGCTGTTGGCGCTGCTGCTTTTGGTGCTGCCGCTGTTGGCGTTTCCACACAAGAGGCATCACATGCTGCTGCTACGGACCCTGCTGCTGTTGGAGTTTTCACACAAGACGCACCAAATGCTGATGCTGCTGCTGGCCGTGCTGCTGCTTGTCGTGTGGTTGTCGGTACTGCTCTGGCCGCTGCTGTTCCTCCTGCAGCCACACGCTTTGCGCGGTTCACGGCAGGCGCTCCCGTAGTTCCAGCGGTTGCAGCTGGTGTGGGCTCCTCTGCTGTTGCTGCTGCTGCTGCCGCGTCTTCTGGTGTCGCTGCTGTTGCACCTGGATCCCAGCAGCTGTTGTCCGCGTCCTCTATCCACGTTGATTTCAAAAACGACAAGCAAATAATTCCGCCTTCCTTCCTGCCCACCGTGCGAGCACTAGGAAATGGGGAGTCTCCTGCCTCTGCTGCAGGAGTTGCTGCCTTTGCGGCCTGTGCCGCTGCCACCGGAGCTGCTCTTCTTCCATGTCCCCAGCTCGATCCTGATGCAGGCTCAGTTGCTGCAGCAACTGTTGCTGCTTGTTCCGCTGCTCCTGCTGAAACCCCTTTTGTCGCTGTTGCTGCTTCTGCTGCCCAGTAGCGACCTCTGGATTTCCCTGGTGAAGAACTTTCTGCCGGGGTTGTTGCTGGCGATTCGGGTTGCTCTGCTGCAGCCTCTTCCCCAGGTGCTCCTGCTGCTTCCCTCCCTGCAGTTGCGATTACATCACGTTCGGCTGTCGCGCAGAATTTTGCTGCATCTGCTGCTGCTCTGTCGACGGCTTCTGCTCCATTACACTGCAGCGCTCCCGCGCAGCACCCACGACAGCTTGCTGGAGGCGAACAACCCGGCCGAGAAAGCTGCTGTGCAGCTGTCACACTCTCCTCTGCTTCTTGCTTTGCTGGTGGTGCTTCTGCATGCGCAGCTTCCTGATGGCGTGATGCTGCTGCTGCTCCGGCGTCACCTGCTGCTTCTCCTTGCGGGAGGCCCTCCGCCTTTGCTGCCACTCGGGAGACTACTGCAGCTGCGCCTCGTCTGAGAAGCAGCAGTCGCCTGCCGCGAAGCTTGACTTCTTTCTTCGCTGCTGCTGCTGCTGCATCTGCTGCAGGCATAAAAGAACCGTCGCGCGTCCCCGCTTGACAACAACTGCTGAGGTCCGGAGCTGCTGCTGCCTCTTCAGGGTAGCCACTGCTCTCCGTTCGCCTTGCAGGCTGCTCTTCCGGCTGCTCAGTCCACAAAGATGCAGACATTTTGCTGCTGCTGCTGCTGGTAAAAACGTCCTTGCTCGTGCAGCTCGTGCAGCTGCTGCTAAACCTGCGTACTTCCTCTTTGCTGCAGGAAGATTTCGCGGAAGAAATTCCAGACGCGCTGCTGCTTTCTCGACTGCTGCTACTGAAGTTGCTATTTTTTAGGCTGTTGTTACACAGGTATGATCGCAGCCTCCTGCTGCTGCCGTAACTCCTCCTTCTCATCCTCTTCTTCCTCAGACTGCTGCAGTTCCTGCTTGTGCTACTGTTGCTGCAGTCGATCCTTCCTGGGCCGCTGCGACAACGACAACTTTCCATTTTGTGACGGCTGTCGTTAGTCCCTCGCCTGCTGCTGCACCACCTTTGTGTCTCGCTGCAGCAGCTGTCTATCCTCTCTCCGTCACGCAGACTCCACCGTCTGCTGCTGCTGCTGTAGCTGCTTGAGTTCCTGGGGATGGCCCTGCTCGTACCCCTGCTGCCAGGACAGCTGCTGCAGTCAAAGCCACTGCCGTCGCCACCTCTACAGTTGCTGCTGCTTGTCCTGCTACCTTTCGTGCAGCAAACCGTCGGCCTCTTGCAGCACCTGCCTCTCCGGCTGCGGCTGCTGCAGCAGCTGCTGCTGCTGCGGGAGCTGCTGCTGCTGTTGAGACATACGCCACTTCTGCTGCACTTCCTGTTTCCACCGCTCCAATGGCTGCTGTCGCTGCAAAACCTGCCCCTTCTGCAGCACCTGCTACTGCTGCAGCACCTGCTGCTGCTGCCGGAGGGGGCGCTGCTGCTGTTGCCGCCAGAGTAGTTGCGGCTGATGCTCTTGTTGTCGGAGTGGTTTCTGCTGCTGCTGCTGGCGCGGTAGGTGCTGCTGCTGCAGCTGCTGGCGCTGTTCAACAGGAATTCGTTGACTTCTTCCCCCCTCTCTGTTTCCTCGCAACTTGTGTAGCTCGTGCAGGAACTGCTCTGCCTGGACGTTTTGCAAATCCACCTGCTACTGCTCCTGCTGCTGCTCCTGCTACTGCTCCTGCTGCTGCTCCTGCTGCTGCTCTTGCTGCTGCTCCTGCTGCTGCTCCTGCTGCTGCTCTTGCTGCTGCTCCTGCTGCTGCTCTTGCTGCTGCTCCTGCTGCTGCTCTTGCTGCTGCTCCTGCTGCTGCTCTTGCTGCTGCTCCTGCTGCTGTCTCGCCTAATTCTTCGCGGAACGTTGCAAAGATATTGGCTCGACTCTTCGCAAAGACGCTTTGCTTCTTGTGACTCACCTTCCTGCCGATTCTTCTGCATGCGTCTTGGCAGCTCCCTGAGCACGAGATCCTGCTGCTGCTCCTGCCCGTGTGATCTACGCTGCGGCCGGTGCTGTCTCAGTGCCTTCCGCTGACCTTCACAAAGGCCAGGCTGCTGCTCGCGAACGTTCACGTTCTTTCCGCGCTGCTGCTCCTGCAAGTGATTCTGCTGTTGGAGCTGCGCGTACTGCTGCGCTCGAGAGAGCAACCGCGGTCTCGTGAACAGCTGCCAGATACGCGTCCGCTGCAGTGTCGCATGCTGCCCCAGGAGCTCGACGTGCCACAGCTGCCGTTCTGGCTGTCGTTGCTGCTTGTGCGTCCCTTCTCCCTGACCCCTCAATAACTGCTGCTCCTGCTTAAAGTGCCGCTGCTCCTCGCGGTGCCGCTGTTGCTGCTCTTCGAGATATTGCTGCTGTTGCTTCTTGCTCTGTTGCTGCTGCTCCTCGCTGAGCTGCTGTTGCTCCTCCTCCCTCTGTTGCTGCTGCTCCTGGCTTTGCTGCTGCTGCTGCTGTCTTTTGCCGTGCTGCTGCTCGCTGTCCTTCTGCAACTGGTGGAGGTGCGAAGGGTGCGTCACCACGCAAGGGGCTTGGCAACTTGGTGGGGCGGCAGCGACAAGCGGCGACCGTTTAAAGAGCGAAAGTCGCTGCCTTGGGCGTCTCTCTGGTCTATCTCGTTGCTGCGGTTCCCCAAGCAGCACCCTCGCGGGTCCCTCCTGCTGCTGTCGTAGCCCAGATACACGTTGCTGCCAAAGAGATCGCGTCCTCTGCCGTCGCCTTGCCACGTCATCCCGTGAGCGCACACGGCGACGGAACTCCTGTTGCGTCTGCTGCTGCTGTTGCTGCTCCCATATTCTCTGCCGTCGGCGCAGGTAACCTCTGCTGTCTTCTCTGTGCTGCTCTTCTCGCATAAGCTGCCCACGCCGCATTTGTGACGAATTTCTCTTTTTTGATTCGAGCGTCGCAGTTGCATCAGCTTCAAGGAGACGTTGTGAGGACGTCTTCTCGTTGTCCTCCGTTCCTGGTGTTCCCTTTCGTCGCGGTTTCTGCTGCCGCCCTGCGACCGTCGTGCTCCAGCTCGACGCGGTGAAGAAGGTGCTGGTGTTTCTGCTGCCGCTGCCGGGAGTGCAGCACGCGCCGCTGTCCTTCGAGACCTGCTTACGTCGTCGCAATTTCCGCCGCTGCTGCTGCTGCTGCAACAGGGGCCACTGCTGTGGAGAGGCAAGCAGCAGCTCATCGAAGAACCAAGGAGCCCACAGACGCAGCTCAGCGAGCGTCAGGATGCGTCTTTGTCTCCCCCAGACGTGGAGCTGCAGCACTTGCTGTTGCTGCAGCAGAAAGCAGTGCATGCGATAAAGTGTGAAGATGTTCGACTCGAGCCTGCTGCGTCGCGGATCGAGCGTTTCTACGCTACTGCCAATGCCACGGCTGCTGCTGTTGCTCCTCGGGACATTTAAAAAGCTGCTGCCTCCGATACCACCTTCCCTCCTTCTCCCATCTTGCTGCTGCTGGCGAGACAGCTGCTCGAGATGCTCCGCCAATAAGTCGAAGTAGCGTTCTGCTGCAGCCACACGCCTCCCTTGCTCTTCCGACATCCTTCGCCCTTCTTGTTGATGAAGGTGCAGCTGCCGCTCCCGCTGCTGCTCTCTCGCCTGCTGCTGCTGCTGATACAGCTGTTGCTGCTGCCGACGTGCCTGCTGCGCTGCAAGCTCCGGCTGGTGCTGGTAAAGCACTGGCGGCCGCTGCGTCTGGCTCACATCTGGCGGCTGCTGCAGCAGCACCGTGGGCTGCTGCTGTTGCTCGCGCTCCTGCTCGTATCGTTGCTCCTTCTCTTCCTCCTGTTGCTGCTGCATTCGGTGTTGTTGCTGGTGCTCTGGCTGCTGTTGCTGCAGTCCGCGGCTGCGTGTCTGCTGCTGTTGTTGCTGTGGCACCTCTAGCCTCGCGGCTGCGTTTGGCTGCTTGCGCGGCTCCAGAGGTCTGATCTGGTGCCGCTGCTGTTGCAGTCCTCCTCCTCCCCACAAACGTTTCCTTGCAGCAGCGTCCTCACCGCTGTTGCTTCCCTGAGCAGCAGTGGCCTCTTCCTCTTCTTCGAGTTCCCGTCTGTCACCGGGCTGCTGCTGATCCGCGTTCAACGGCTGCTTTTGCTGCTGCTGCTGCGTTTGCTGCTGGTTTTTCTGCTGCTGCTGCTGGTTCTTCGTCTCCAGCGAGGCAGGTGCGCAGACTGCCGAAGAGGAAGAAGAAGAAGGAGATTGCTGCACGCGAAGCAGCTGCTGCTGCTGTTGACTTTTACTGCTTCCGGCAAACGAGCTGGTGTTGCTGCCGCTGCAGCTCGGGATGAGGTAGCTTGTAGGAAACTGCAGCGCCTCACGAAGGCTTGCGGTCCACGAGGAACTGAAGCAGCTGCTGCCGACGGCCGAAAAAGCGGCAGCAGCTGCAGCAGCCGACGCCTGGCTGCGCTGCTCCTCAATGGAGTAAACCGGGAAACTTTCTTCCTCCTCTGGCTCCTGTGGCTGTTTCACCAATTTCTGTTTCTGCTGCTGTTTCTGCTCCGAAGAAAGAAGGTGGCTGCTGTGCTGGACACACTCCCGCAGCAGCGGAAGACAGGCATTCCGAGGAACTGCTGTATCGAAGACTCCGCCGCAATTTCCCCCCTCCCGACCGTTGCCTGGTGGTAGAAGAACTTTGTCTCCTGCTCGTATTATGCTTGACGCTGGCCCACCTGCTGCTACTTCAGCGGTTCTTGCTCTTGCATCTGCTGCTGTTTTTGCTGGCGCTTCTGCTGTGCTTGCTTCTGCTGCCGTTTCTTCTCCGCGTTCTGCCGCCGTTTCTGCTGTCCCTTCTGCCGCCGCTTCTGCTGGCACTTCTGCTGCAGTCGCTTCTACTGCCGTTTCTGCTGCTCCTTCTGAAAGTGCGTCTGATGCTCCTTCTGCAACTGTATCTGCTGGTATTTCTGCTGCTGTTTCTGGTGCTGCTGCTGCTTTGGCTGTTGCTCTCGAGGAATTTTCCGCTGGTGACAGCCAAGCTGCTGCTGCTGCTTCATCTGCGGCTGCGACTCCTTCAGCTGTGTCTGTTGCTCGTACTGTAGACGCACGCGCAGCTTCTGGTAGTGTCACCGCGGCCGGCCCTGCAGCAGCTGCTGCGGCTACCAGAACTGCTGGTAGAGCTTCTGCAGCTGAGGTTGCTTCTCCTTTCAGGTGTACTACACGTCCGTCGTGTGCTGCAGCCGGCCTCACTGCCGCTACTGCAGCGATTTCTGCTGCTATTGCAGTAGCGGCTGCTGCTGGTGACGCTGTCACTCCAGATGCAGCACCTGTTACAGCTGCTGCTCCTGTTGCTGGTGGCCTTGCTGCAGTTGGTGCTGGTGATGAGCAGGCTGCAGCTCTTGTAACTGCTGGTGTTGCTGCGGTTCGTGCTGCGGGCCGCACTTCTGCTGCAGCCGTGGCTGGCATCGCCACTGGCGGGAGGACGGCCGCTGACGTGTTTGCTGCTGCGGCTGCTGGCTTGGTTGCGGCAGCAGCTTGCAGTGGGGCAGGCGTTCGCGCTGCTGAGGGTTCGGCAAAATTCCGAGCAATAGCGCAAGCGTTAGACAGAGAACAGGAGCACGCAGGAGGGGCAGCAGCAGCAGCGGCAGACACTCCGGCAGCAGCAGCAGCCGCAGACACTCCGGCAGGAGCAGCACCGGCAGACACTCCGGCAGCAGCACCAGCAACAGAAGGTACAGACACGGCAGCAGCAGCAGCGGCAGACACTCCGGCAGCAGCACCAGCAACAGACGCTGCAGACACAGCAGCAGCAGAGGAAGCAGCAGGAGCAGTTGGGACAGCAGACAAGAGAAGCGCAGTAGTCCACGCAGCAGCAGCAGCAACGCCTGTAGTGTCGGCCGGGCCGCCGCTGGACGAAGAGGCCCCAGACGCTGCTGCAGAGCCCTCGACAGTAGCAGTAAAATCACCCCCGTTCTCAACAGCAGCTGGTGCAGCGGTAGCGGCAGCAACACGTCGGCCTCGGGCCAAGGCGCTCACAGCAGACGCAGCAAGCCGACGGCCCGCAGCAGCTGCCGTGCGGGCACTGCTGCCGAGAAGGCGGGCAGAAGGAATAGAGAGAGAAGCACCGGTCGTAGCAGCAGAATTCTCAACAGCATCGCAAGAACAGCCACGGCCTGCAGCAGCGTTTATAGCCCGAGATGCAGCAGGAGCAGCAGCAGCAGCGAGAAAACCGGCAATCTTCCAGGTGGTCGCTAGAGGAGCAGAAGCACGAGCAGCAGCAGCAGACAAAGCAGAAACAGAACCAGCAGCAGAAACACACGCAGGAGGATGAGGCGTAGGCACCTCAACCTCCGCAGCAGAAGCAGCCGCAGTGTCGCCGTTCGCAGCATGCGGAAAACACGGCTTCTTCCCACCAGCGCCGGCAGACACAGCAGCGGCAGCAAGAACCGCAGCAGCGTCGCTGGCAGCAGCAGCAGTGGCCGCAGCAGAGTTCATGGGAGCAGCAGCAACACAAGGAGAAGGAGGAGGAGGGGAAGGAGAAAAGGGAAGACAAACAGAACATCTCCTTTTGACAGCAGCAGAAACGGCGAAGTCAGCAGCAGCGGGAGTCTCTTTAGTCGCAGCAGCAGTACGTGTATGCTTAGTATATATGTGGGGCGAGGTTCTGCGTCGTCCAGCAGCAGATAGTGTCGGCAGCACCCGAAAACAACTGCGTTCACGTTGAAAGCATGTGCTGCTGCTGCGTTGGCTTTGCTGTTGCTGCAACTGCCTTCTCCAGTTCCAGCGCTGCTGCGCCGCCGCCTGTGGAGCAACTTCTGCCGCACTAAGGCTGCCGCTTCTGCTGCTGTTGCAGCCGCCCGGCGTATGGCCGGTATGCGCAGCAAAACGGCGAAGACCCATCGGTCGAAAAGGTCCCTGCACGGCGACTCCCCCGAAGGTCTCACTTCTGCTGTACCTCCTGTAGCTGCTGTTCTTTCTCCGGCCACGGCTGCTTGCGCTGCCGCATCTCGTCCTGCAGCTGCTGCAGCTGCGGTGGCTGCTGTCACTTGCGCTGCTGGTGCTGTTTTCGCGAGTGTAGCTGAGAGCTAAACGGCTACTGCTGCTGCTCTCCTTCCTCCTCCGGCCGCTGGGGCTACTACTGGTGCTGCTTCTGTTCTCGAAAGCGATGCCGTCACGAGTCAAAAATTTCCCAGTGGCAACACTGCTGCTGCAGCTCTTGCTCCTGCTAGAGCTCCTGTTCCTCTTGCAGCTCCTGTTCCTACTGCAGCTCCCGCTCCTGCTGCAGCTCCTGCTCCTGCTGCATCTCCCGCTCCTGCCAGAGCTTCTGCTCCTGCTGCAGCTCCTGCTCGTGCTGCAGCTCCTGCTCGTGCTGCAGCTCCTGCTCCTGCTGTTGAGGCTGCTGCTGCTGTTGGGGCTGCTGGTGCTGCGGCGTCTACAAAGTGGGGCTCGGAAGCTGTTTGCTCTTCGCCTGTTGGCGCCGGGACCGCAGCAGTCGGTGCGATTGCTGCTGACTTTTCCCTGCTGCTGCCTGTGCGTCGCAGAAGGAGAGTTTGTTGGCAGTCCGGCAAGGAAATGAAGCGTCGCAGACAGACGCTTTACTATTTTTGCTGCTGGTCGTCCAATATGAATTAGTGAGGCTGCGCCCAGTCGCGCAGCAGCAACATCCGCGGCAGCAGCTGCTGCAAAGGAACCAGTTGCCTCTTTGTCCCGTGAAGCCGTTGCTGCTGAAGCCTGCCCCTGCGCAGCCGCTTGTCCTCCTGCCAGGGCTCCGTTCGTTCGCGAGCTTCCTGACGCTCCTGCTGCCTCTTCTTCCACGGTCTGCGTGGCCGCTGAGGCCCCAGTCCCTCCTCTTTCGGCAGCTCTTGCTGCTGCTGTTGCTGCGGCTGTGGCAGCTGCTGTCGGTGCTGCACCAGCGCCGAGAGGAAGAGAAGCAGCAGCAGCTGCGACACAAGAGAAACGCGACTGCCGGAGTTGGGCATGTCTTCTAGTTTTGTCCTCCTTGCTTCCCCCGGGACGCCTCGTGCTGCTGCTGCAGGTCAGCTTCTTGTTGCTGCCGTCGCTTCGGGGAGCGCAGCGACAACTTATCCTGCACCTGGTGCCCATCCATCTGTTGCTGCCGCACAACGTGCTACCGCTTTCGCCGGTAACGCTGGTGCTCTTGTTCCCAATGCTGCTGCTCCTCAAACAGGTGTTCCTGATGCCGTAGCCTCTTCTCCTGCCGCAGCCGCTCCTGCTGTCGCAATCTCTGCTGCAACCGCAGTCTCTGCTGTTGCCGCTGTCTCTGCTGCTGCCGCTGTCTCTGCTGCTGCCGCTGTCTCTGCTGCTGCCGCTGTCTCTGCTGCTGCCGCTGTCTCTGCTGCTGCCGCAGTCTCTGCTGCTGCCGCAGTCTCTGCTGCTGCCGCAGTCTCTGCTGCTGCCGCAGTCTCTGCTGCTGCCGCAGTCTCTGCTGCTGCCGCAATCTCTGCTGCTGTCACCGGCGTCGCTGCTGCGGCTGGAATTCAGGGAGACGCCAGTGTTGCTGCAGCCGCCGTCGTGACGGTCTGTGCTTTCGCTGCTGGCCGGTGCCTCCCGGTGTTCGACGGTCTCTCTAAAGTACTGACTCCACCTACCTGATTTGCTTCCGCTGCCGCGTACGCTGCTGCTGTGCGCTCCGCCACCGTCCATTCTGCGGCGTATCCTAACTCTGTCCTGGCTGCTGCTGCTTCTTCTGCTGCGGGAGCGCCGATTTTCTCCGCCTCCGGTGCTGCTGCGTCTGCTTCTGTGTTGCTGCAGGCCGGTCTTCTCCGAAAGACCTTGTCTGCCGCCTGGCAGCAGCCCCTGGTGCTGCAGCAGCTTCTCCACCTCTTGCTGCTGCTGGTCTTGGTGGCTGTGCGCGCGTGGCGACTGCCCCTGGGCAGACCCTGCGTCGCCAGGACTGCTGCTGCTGCTCCTCTGCTGCGGAGCACCTGCTGCTCCTGCTTTTTCTCTCTGGTCCCGCCGCTCCGCCGGAAGCAGGAGCAGCGCCTTCGAAGCCGCACTGCACCTTTCTTCCTCAGGAGAGGAGACAAAAATAATAGGGGTCTGCTGCGTCGTCGTCGCAGACGCAGAGGAGCCCGTGCTGCCGTTACCGCTGCTGCGGGACGCCAGCCACTCCTGTCCGCTGCTCGAGCTCTCCTCGCAGCAGCCGCCTCTTCCCTCCCTGCCGCTGTTGTCGCTGCTGCTGCTGTCGCTGGTGCGGCCGCTGCTGCTGTCGCTGGTGCGGCCGCTGCTGCTGCTGGTGCTTGTCACGTTGTCATTGGCCGTCCTGTGGCGAGGAATATTTAAGTAGCAGCGACTGCGCACGTGGGACTCTGCGGCCAGTTCCACCTTGCTGCTGCTGCTGCTCGTACTGCTGTGTGTCTGTGTCCCTGCTTGGCTCTTTTTTTGCGGTGCCGCAGACCGGTCAGCAGCAGGGGGCAGCGGTGGCTCGCCCGGAAACACGCCGACGGCCGAAGAAACTGCGTATTCCCCGTCGCTATCTGCCTTGCTGCTGTTGCTGCGCTCGCCCGGGCTCACGCTGGAGCAGAGTGTATCCGTTATTTGGTTGCTGTCGGCTGCAAAGTCGACGCAGCTGCTGATCACGTCACTAGCTGCCTTCTCAGACGCCGAAGGAGGCGTCGTCGGCCGGCTGCTGGCACTCGCCTGGCTCGCCGACTGCGGCTGCCGCAGGAGTGGCTGCTGCAGGAGCTGCTGCTGCTGTTGTTGTAGCTGCTGTAGTTGCATCAGTCGCTGCTGCAGCGTCCCTGCGACCTGGGGGACGAGCGGCCGCGACGCAGAAGCAGCAGCAGCAGGGGCAGTTAGAAGCGGAAAGGAGGAAAAAAGCTCCGCTCCCCTGCTGCTGCTGTTGTCGCTGCGGTGGCTCGACGTATTGCCGCTGCTGCTGCCGTCCATCTGGCTGCTGCTGCTTCCGTCGCCGCGACCGTCAGCGGCAGGGGGACGCACAGGAGCAGCAGCAGGAGAGATTGCAAAGGTAGTCGAAAGGCAAGCTGCTGCTGCTGCCCTTCTCTCTACCTCGCCTCTCCACTTTGATTCTTCTGCCTCTTCCTGCGTCGCCGCCTTATCTTTTGCTGCGTCTTCTCTTTCTGGCTGCCCTGCTCTTGCTGCGGCTGCTGCTGCCGGTAGTAGTTCTGAGCGTGCTGCTGCCCTTGCTGCTGCTGCGTCTGCTGCTGCTGCAGGAGGAGGTGGAGGGGGAGCAGACAAGAGTGTGAGAAGGTAGCTTCTGAGAAGCGGGCCGGCAAGCTGCTGCTGCAGCCAGGCTAGAGAGAAACTGCGGCCGGCTACTACTGCGTTGCTGCTGCTGCTGCTGCCAGCACCGCATACTGCTGCGTGTGTGGGGTAGTGCGAGGCAGCAAGTCGCGCAGCTGCGGCTGCTTCTGCGGCAGCCGCTGCGGGCTCTGCTGCAGCCGCGGCTCGCAGCTTCTGCAGCAACGTCTCTAACGCGTAAGGAGGAGGAAAAAGAGGCAGCCCGGCTACTGCTGCGACGCTGTTGCTTCTGCTGCCGCTGCTGCTGCTTCTTCGTCGTGAAGAGAAAGGCTGCTGCCACTGCTGGGCGGCTGCCGCAACACCACCGAGGGGCAGCAGCAGTCGCTCCACTGCAGCGACCCGCAATGCTGTCGCGACGATGAAGTCTCGCCGCGCATGCAGGACTTGCAAGAACAGCAGCGACAGCAGCAGCTGCCGGAAAAAATACTGGTGCCATTGCAGCAGCGGCACAGCACCCACAGAAGCAGCACACGAACACGTCTTGTCTCAACAACAGCAGCAGCAGCAGCAACGGAAGAGTGGTTCGCGACAAGGCAACACTGGCACAGCAGCAACGTCGGCCCAAGCACAAAACTTCATGCCCTCGCAGAAAACAGCAGCAGCAGCAGATCCCATCAACGTCGGAGCAACAACCCGAGAAAAGTGCGGCTGCTGCAGTACACCTCTCTGCCACCAAGGAAAGCACAACAGCAGCACCTGCTGCTGCTGCCTCGTGAATGCAGCAGCCGCAGAGACAAACCCTCATGACGTCGTCACGGCGCGTTACCGACCGAAGCAGCAGCAGCAGCAGCGATGACTGGCACTCCTGCAGATCGCGCGTAGCCCTCGGGACGCTGCCCTACATATATATATATGGTTTCCTAATTACGCAAGCACATAGACTTTTATATGCTTGAGCGCTATAGCTGTTTTTTACCTTCACGCGCAGATATCCACATATGCTTATCTATAATACGTATATATTTCTGCATGCCCAGGAGTCGCAGCAGTAGCAGCGCGTCACGCAGTCATGTCCGGTGAACAGCAGCAGCAGTGCACCGGCTACATGCCGGCAGGAACAAACGCACGTTCCACAATTGTACGTAGATAATTTCAGTCCACCGCTGCTTCTGCTGTCTGCCACAATTTTGACAGAGGGGCAGCACGCATGTGTTTGTAGCTCTTGAAGAAGCACAGACGTGCCTTTGTCTCTTTTTCAACTTCTGCAAAAGTGAGGAGAGAAGGCGCTCGCGGGGCAGCGGCCGGTGCATCCAACCTCACACAGTGCGACTGCAGGCAGCAGGGTGTCCTGATGCGTATTGCACGTGTGGGGGGGTTGGGAGTTGCTGGTCCTGCTGCTGCTGTTCCTGACCTGTGTTGTGGTGCGCTAAGACTGCTGCTGCTGGTGCGGCGAGTTCTATTGCCGCCTGCCCTACGGCTCCCCCCTTGGCAACTGGCTAGGTGCTGCTGCTGCGGCTGCTGCTGTTCGTGTGTGAGTGCTGCAGCAGCTGCTGCTCGCTCTGCGGGTGGGGTCGCTGCTACCTGCTGCTGGTGGTGGGGTCGGGAGACGCCTTACTTCTCCTGCAGCGACGAGAGAGAACGTGAGGAGGACATGGGTCCACCAAAGAGCAGCCCCTGCAGCTCCTTCGAGGCCGGCAGCAGCAGCAGCAGCTTCTACCTGCTCTTGCACGTTTGTTGCATGCAACAGCACCATGCCACAGACGCCTGCCAGCAACGTGCTTCCCGCCGGGTGAACTGCATACAGGGACGGAGGGGAAGCAGAGGCAGCGCGTCCCAGCAGCAGCAGAAGCAGCACCACATGCCGGCAGCACTCCACAGAGACAGCAGCAGCAGAATCCTCACTGCAGCAGAAATCTTTCATAGGGAAGCAGCGTCGGCGACAGACTCAGCAACACGAAGTTGCGGCAACAGAGAAGTGCAGCAGCACCAGCACGGGTGTGACAGGAGAACGACAGCTCTGCAACAGCTGCAGCGCCACACGAGCGCCTCACCAGCGCAGTAGCAGCAAACAGTAAGCAGCCGCGCAGTGCAACAGCAACAGCAGAAGAACAGCAACAGCAGAACAGCAGCGACAGAAGAGCAGCAACAGCGGAAGAACCGCAACAGCAAAAGAACCGCAACAGCAAAAGAACCGCAACAACAAAAGAACAGCAACAGCAGAAGAGCAGAAACGGCGGCAGCAGCAGCAGAACAGGAAGATCCTGCAGCAAGTCGTGCAAGTGCCGCTGCAGAAGCAGCCAGATACGCAGGAGCAGGACACAGGAGTAAAAATCAGCCCTGCAGTCGCAGGCGCGTCCCTCAGATGCGCAGAAGATCACTGACGCCAACTCAGCAGCAGCAGCAGAAGCAGCAGCAGCAGAAGTAGCGGCAGAAAACGCGTCCAGCCGCAGTGCAACGACCGCAGTACCCTCCCCGGTCCCGCAACAGCTCCTCAACTTCCACTGGAGGTGAGGCCCACCAGCAACAGCAGCACCCAGACACAACAGCAGCGTCGTCGTCGCCGTAGTAGTAGTAGTAGTAGCAGCAGTACTAGTAGTAGCGCACCACCGCCACACCGTCAGTGAAGGGGAATGCGAGGTAACCAGACTCAAGTGGCCAGCGACAGCTGGCGTAAAAATTCCTTTCTGCTGTCGTTGCTGCCGCGGTCTCTTCGGTTGCTGCTACCCGTGCCGAAAGGGATCTGCCGAAGTGGAGGTTGCTGCTGCATCGTCCTGCTACACCCCAAGTTGTGGAGGTCTCGCTCTCGGACGCGTGAGTCCCTTTCTCTTCAGTGCACCAGAAACTCTTCCTGCTGCTGCCTGGGCCCCGCGCTGATGCTGCTACCTGTGCCCGTGCTGCTGCTGCAGCAATTGTGCAGCTGTCGTCGGGGTCGTGTTGCTGCTGCTGCCGCTGTCTTGTTGCTGCTGCAGCTGTCCTGTTGCTGCTGCTGTCGCTGTCGTGTTGCTAGTGCTGCCGCTGCCGCTGCTGTGTTGCTGCTGCGTGTGTGCTCTGCTGCTGCTGCTGTGACTGCGGTGCTGCTGTTTCTGACTTACTGCAGCGACGAAATAGGTAGCAGGAAGGCGTAGTGGCGCCGCGGCCGCGCTTCTTCTCCAGTCGCAGACCCCACAGCAGCAGCTCTCCTGCAGCAGCAGCAGGATCGACACACACATACACACAGAGCCGACTGCAGCAGCAGCAGTCCAGTCCCCTGCAGCAGCGAGGACGCCAGCACGGAGAGTCCTTTCTACCACTGCAAATCAGAGCGCGCGTGCGCCCACACAGCAGGGCGTGCTGCTGCGGGAGACGAGCCCCAGCTACAGGCGAAGGGGCAGCAGCACTCCAGCAGCAGCAGCTGCAGAGAGTCGGCAGCAGCAGTCATACATGTTGGATTCGATTTTGCAGAAACAGCAACGGCAGCACTTGCCTCGACGACGGGCAAAGTAACAGCTATGAAAGTGCCCAGACCCGTCGTGGGGCTAAACTGCTGCAGGCCCCAAAAATGGAGCGCCAGAGATACTCGGCAACGACAGCGGCAGCAACAGCAGAAGCAGCAGCGCTTCAACGCAGCTGCAGCCGAGTCACCAGGAACCAGCAGCACATCACGCAGCAGGCGCCAAGGGAAGAGCAGCGCTGTCACACGGGCAGGAGCCGACTGCTACAGGAGCCGCAAGCATGGACAAGAAAAAAGCAGCAGCAACATGCAGCAGCAAAGCACTGCTCTAGAACCTCAGCTGCGCCTGGCGTCTTGGCGCTGTAGATGGTCGAGCAAGCAGTACAAATAGTAGAAAATGCAGGCAACGACTTTGACCAGCTTCTAGCGAGATGTAGCAGCTTTGCAGCTCTCGCGTGGCAATCTCAGAAGTTCTTCTCTCGCAGAAATGCACTTCTTAGCACGTGCAAGGTCATTTTACTGGTGCTGCCGCCTCGGCCTCCTTTGCTGGCTCTCGTGCTGTTAACGTCGGCACGGCAGCACCTGCTGCTGCTGACGTCGACACCGCAGGCGTGGCAATTCTTTCTGTGTGCGTTGTTGCGCGGCTGCTTCTTTCGTCAAGCAGCATTACCTGTGGCCCAGGTGGCAGAGAAAAGAAGCAAGGCGGATGCAGCAGCGAACCCATAGTACGAGGCGCGGTAGCTTTGCAGCCGTAGCTGCGGCTGTAGCAGTGGAAGTAGCAGCATGACGACCGCAGCAAGGATTCCCACTCCCCTGCAGACAGAGGCGCAGCAGCAGCAGCAACAGCAGAAGGTTGGCCCGCCCGAAGGAAGAAGGAGAAGAGGAGAAAGAACTGACAAAGCTGCAGACATACACAGAGAAAGACACGCACGGCTATCGCTGCCAAAAGATGAAAGAAGCTGCTGCCGGGCTCCCGCAGGAAGCGCCTTCTCCGTTGTTGCTGCTACTGTCCGTCAGTCGTTTGCCCTGTTGCTTCGCCTAGACGTTTGCTGCTGGAAAGCAGCGGGGCGGGAGTTTTCCTTCCTGCTGCTGCAGGGAGAAAGCCCTGTCGGCGCCGTGCAGAGACGGTGCTGCTGCTGCTGCACTTGGACGGCATTTCCTTCTTCTTCTTCCAGCTGCTGCTGCTGCTACGGAAGGCCGCGCGTGTACCGCTGCTGCAGCACGTCGGCATACTCTCCTGCTGCATCCCGGGCTTCTCCGGCTACTACTACTGCTGCTGCCGTGAGCCGGTACTTTAGCAGGGAGAACACATGCAGGACCGATTGAAACAGAGATATATGTCATTAAAACGTGTGGCAAGAGGAAGCCCTGGTAGTGCTGCTGCTGCTGCCAATCTGACGGTTTCTCCCGCGCTGCTGCTTAAACTGCAGATGGTTCACGGCAGAACTTCCTGCTGCAGCTGATGCAACGTCCTTCCGCTGCAGGACACGTCGGCGGCAAATCGGCGCCGCAGCAACTGGCCAGCGGTCGTTCTATTGCTGCTGCTTCTCGAGTTTTTACCCAAGAGGTAGAAGAAGTTGCAACGGCGGGGTGCAAGCGCCAGAAGCAGAAGCGTCCCACGGCAGCAACGTGCCGGCAGCAGCAGCACTGGCCCCTTTTCTCGCAGGACGAATAGCACAGGAGCAGCTGGCCAGCGCCAACGATAGAGCGGCAGAGACCCAGCAACTAGGTAGGAGCAGCCAAAGTGGGGCGTAACAGCAGCCGCAGCATAGCAGCAGCTGAAGCGGCGGCTCTCGTTGTGGCTGGAGACTAGGAGCAGCAACCGTCGCTACAGCAGCAGCAGCATCAGTAAAATGGGGTCCGTCTAGAGGCAACGCGAGCCTTCGGCTGCCTGCAGCAGCCGGCTCGCCGCGTTTTCGGGTACCAAGAAGCAGCAGTGAGAAGGGAGAGGCAGAAGGAATAAAAGCAGCTTAGTCTACCGTGGCAACGGACGAAGAGCAGCAGCAGGTGATGAAGCAGCTGGGCAGCACCACGGGTAGAGCGGCAGAGACACAGCAACTGAATACGAGCAGCCGCAATGGGGCGTAACAGCAGCAACGGAAGCGTAACAGCAGCAGCAGGGTCGGGCGAAAGACTGCAACAGAAGCAGTTGAAGCAAAGGCGCGCGCAAAAAAGGAAGCGACAGCGGCAGTGCAGCAATAGGAACAGAAGCGAAGGCGTTGGTGGGTGCTGGACTGCTGTCAGGCTCGGAGACACAGCAGCAGCAAGTGCAGCAGCAGTGGCAGCACGAGAGTCGCCAACTAAGCCGCACGCTCCCGGTGGAAAGGATTAAGCAGCAGCAGGGGCTGCAGCAGGAAAATTCGCGAGGCAGTAGCCTCCACGCGTGCGTACGTATACACGTAGATACATATATAGTAGTCTACACGTGCACGTGTAAATTCGAAGCAGCAAAAGGAGCAACATCATGAGAGATCAGCAGCTGCAAAGCGACTTTGCAGCGAGTAAGCAGCAGCAGTAGGGTCGGCAAGGGAGACAGCAGCAACGCCGGCAGCGAAGAAATGCGCGGCAAACGAGAAAGTAGGCGAAGAAGCACAGATGTAGCAATACGTATGGAGGGAGCAGCAGAGCTCTCAGCTGCCTCGTGTGGCAGCAGGTAATGCTGGGACGAGACGAGACACACGCCGAAAGGCGACGGTAGCCGGAACTCAGCAGTCGCAGCAGCGATCTGCGGCGGCGCTAGGAGCAGCACTGCCACAGGCAGAGGAAGCTCTACGTGTGCGACGAACTTGTTGCTGTTGATAAATACGAAGCACGTGGACGCAGGGGATCTAGCGCCGTGGTGAGGAAGAAGAAGAGCGATAGCAACAGCAAGTCTCAGCAGCGGACAGAAGCAGCAGCAGCAGTAGCAATAGGAAGCAGCACATATACCAGCAAGAAGCAGCATATAATGGCAAGAAGCAGCAGCAGCCACAGCAAGTGTACAGCAGCGCGAGGCAGTAGCAGCAGCAGCGGCTGCAGCAGCAGGTCTTTCTGCAACAGAGTGGAAGTTTTAGGGCAAAAAAGGCCGCACAACGCAGCAAAAGGGAAGGGGCAGCGGCAGACGACGCAAGTAGAAGTAAAAAGGGCAGCGCTGAACACGGGATCAGTAGTGTGGGGAGCGAGCGTCAGTCAGCAGCAAGCTCTGCAGCAACACTGGCACGCAGCAGTTCTCGTGGGAGGCCAGGACTGCTGGCCAGAAGCAGCAGCAGCAGCTTCGGCTGCAACGAGCACCGCAGAGAGTGCAACAGGCCTTGCAGCTGCAACGGCTCGCAGCTGGAGGCAGCGGCAGCTGCAGCGCGAAGAGCACCCAGGGGCAGCATCCAAGTTACAGCCGTAGAACAGTGACGAGGCCAACCGCCTCCCGTCAGCAGCGAGGCCAGCAGCCGTTCTCGTTAGCACCAGCGAGGCCAGGAACCGTTCTGACCGGCAGCAACGCGGCACAGCAGCCGTTTTCATCAGCAGCAGTGAGGTGCAGCAGCAGCCCTTATGGTCATTAGCAGCAGCAGCTAAACTTGTTCACGAAAACTAACCATGTGAAAGACCAGAGGGTACCCCACCCCGTGCTGCATACGCTTCGCGTCTCCGTCATTCCTGCAGCAGCAGCAGCAAGAGCGTCGTACTGCCGCCGATTCCGCCTGCGCTGCTTTGAAGTCCGCTGTCGGCTGCTGCTTCGTTTCTTCTTCTTGCTGCCGCTGCTGCTGCTGTCAGCCACGTACGGCCCCGCCTTCCCTTGATATCCGTTGCTCCTGCTGCCCACTGCTTCGGGAAGGACTCGGATGGACACACCGTCAGACTCCTCCTCAGCCAGCAGCAGCTGCATACACTCCCCAACATCCGACCGGCCGCTGCTGCACACCTCTGCAACAGCGGCAGCAACAGCAGCAGGCGCAGACGGGCAGCAGATGCAACGGCAGCAGCAGTGAAAGCAGAGGCACTGGAAGCAGCAGCCGCAGCGATCGTAGAACGCTGCAGTTGTGGGGGGGACACCCCACGCCGAACAGCGGCCGTCGCAGCAGCCGCGGCAGCAGCACCAAGTGACGCCCGGCAGCAGCAACAAAAGCACAAAGAAGCCGCAGCGACAGGAAGAGTGACGACGCTAGCAGCTGTAGCAAGAGCAGGAGTGGCAGTGGCGCAGCAGCAGGAAGTGAATACGTGCAGGACCAACGAGATTAGCGGAGAAGCATAAAAACGCGGGCATGAAGGGGAAGTCTGCAGCAGCACCCACAGCAGCAGCGGCAGCGGCAGAAGCTGCAGTAGCGGTAGCAGCAGACACGACAAAACACAGCAGCAGCAGCGACAACAGGATGCGCCGCAGCAGTGACACAGGAATAACAGCAGCGCCACCCCTCCCCACCTGTGCCGGCAGACATACTGCGGAAAATGTGGCAGCACAAGATAGCAGACAACCCACGCAGAAACACATGTTTGCTGCAGCGCAGCAACACGCTAATTCTGTTCGGCGAAGCGGCTCAGCTCATCCTTCGCTCTGTCCGTAACTATGCGACCTGCGACGACGGGCTCCATGTGTGGCTCTCTTTAAAAACAGGCGCAGAACTCTTCTCATTCAGCACTTCTTTTGAAACAAGCATGCATGCATACACACACACACACGCACATATATACAGAGACACGCATTATAGACATTTATACATATATATATATATATGTATTGCATGTATACATACATATATACATACATAGATAATTATGTACATACATATAGACGTACTAGATACATATAAACATACGTAACTATATACACAAATATACACACAGATATATGCGTACTCCATACATATTCACATATATACATGAATACATACACACATCTATTCACACATACGCACGTGTACATCTTTGCTGGCGGGGAACGGAGCGAGGGGGGCCTTTCTCAGCAGACTGGCACATTTGAAGGACGCGCGGATGTATCTCTCTGTTTTTGGCTAGAGACGAATATTCTTCTTTGTGCGACGGTATTTGCGTGGGTGCATGCGCCGCAAAAAAACAGACGTCTCTACGGATGGGGCTGCTGTTTCTACTTTGGCTGCGCTAGCAGCGCGACGGCCAGTCCCCAAGACACGGGCAGAAAGCTCGTGTGTCCAGCTGTATAGCACGGCTGAACCCTGCTCAGGTGTATGTACACTCCAAGAGGCGCAATGATACACAATCTGGTCTCTTCAAGATGTCACATCTATACCTGCCCACCAGCCAAACCCACACCCATGCACATAGATAAAAAAGTACGTGTCACTTTGCCAGAACCGCGTCAGGAAGCTCTTCGCTGCGCGCAGCCAGTATATAGGCATCTGCTGAGGCTGCTCTCCTCGTGCGGAAGCCAGATAGAGGTGGTGTCGGACGGGCTGCCATGGCTCGTTCTGTTTCCCCAGGTGTACGTACACCGCAGGCGTCCCCTCTTGGGGCGAGGGACTTGTTGGACGTTGCTGCTGTAGCGTCAACACGGGTTCCTGCTCTTTCAGCAAGAAGAGGAAACTGGCTAGCGACTATCAGCAGTACATCGGACGTACCTCCTGGACGCTGGGTTCCGCGAGCATTTCTCTTCTACGTATACGTGCCTCCCGGAGACTTGACGCTATTGTGAGCCTCAGCTGCAAACTCTGTTAACAAATTCTTTGTTTGAAGAGTGGAGACGAGGCAAAGAAGCTTCTGCTGAAGCGGCAGCAATACATGTTTGTTTACCTGCTCCGGTCGCTTTTGCCTGGTTGCTGCGGCTGCGGCTGGTGGTGAGTAGCGTCAACTGCAGCAGCCGCCGCAGCAGCGGGCGCACAGCAAACTCAGTCTCCGCTGCTGCTGCTGCTGTCTCGCCACCGGCTTGAGGCAGCAGGTGCACTGCCGTTGGTTGCTGCTGCTGCTGCTCTCGAGTCTCGACCTCTTGCCGCTTCTGAGGAACTGCAGCAGCTGCTGCTGTTGCTGCTGCTACAACCACGTGGGAAGCTGCCATAGCAACTGCAGCAGCATGCGCTGCCTGCTGACCTGCGCCTTCCGCGGTCTGTGCTGCCACTGCCGCCTGTGCGGCTGCTGTGGCGCCGTGCAGCTGAATTTCCTGCTGGTGCTGCTGCAGTAATTGCTGCTGCTGCTGCATTTCCTGCCGCAGTGTGCGTCGCAGCTGCTCGAGGACTTCGTCCATCTCTTCCTTCGCAGCCTGCTGCTTCTGCTGCAGCTCCTCTTGCTGCTGCTGTTGCGTCTGCTGCAGCTGCTCTTGCTGCTCTTGCAGTTTGTCTTCTATTTCGCCGTGCAGCTCCCGGTGTAGCTCCTCGTGAAGCTGCTGCCACCAGTCTGGCGGCAGCTCCTCAGGAAGCAGCTCCCGCTTCTCTCTTGCCTCCTCCTCTTCTTCCCCTGCATGGCTCGTGTGCTCTGCTGCTTGGAAAGGCTGACGCGGCTGCTCGTTTTCTGGCAAGGCAGTGGTGAAACTGCGTCTCTTTGCTGTCTGTGCGGGTGCCGCTGCTGCGTCTAGCTCTGCTGCTGGATCTTCTGCTGTCGCTGCTGCTGCAGACGGCCATCTGCTAAAGGAAGGCCGACCCCACCGGTCGTCGTCCGCCTGGTGCCGATATTGTTCGGGCTGCTGCTCCACACGTTGCGGAGGAAGTGCCTGCTGCTTCTTCTGTGTAGGGACACCACCAGAGGCTCCGGGAGCTCCGTAAGCCGCAGAGGCAGCTGCAGCGGCAGCCGCTGCTGCTGCTGCAGCTAGAGCGGGGTCCTCACCAGCAGCGACAGCAGCTGCGGCAGCAGCTGTCGCTGCGGCAGTGGCAGGATCGGCACCGGCGGCGGCAACAGCAAACGCGTGCTGAGCCGCTGCTGCGGCCGCCTCTTCTGCAGCTGCCTCTGCTTCTGCAGCAGCCGCTGCTGCTTCGGCTTCAGCAGCAGCCGCTTCTGCTGTTTCTGCTGCCGCCTCCGCCACTGCTGCTTCCGCTGCGGTAGCTGCTTCGACCGCAGCAACCTCTGCTGCCTGCACCATCGCAACAGGCGCCTGTCCCCCAGCAAAAAAACCAGCAGCAGCCACTCCTCTCCCTGTCACAGCAGCAACGCCGCCTTCGGTAGCCTCAACAGCACCAGCAGGCGCAGCATCAGCTTCTTCGTACAAGTTGAGTCGCCGCCGTCGCAGCGGCAGGACCGGTCGCGACCGCAGCGTCTGCACTGCAATATTGTCGTTGCCGCCAGTGAGGTGGGTATTCTCTGCTGTTGCTGCGTCTCCTCTATGGGTTCTTGCTGTCAGGGCAGCTCTTGCTCCCACCTCTTGCCGCTGCCGCTGCTGCTGCTGCTCCACATGTTGCTGTTCCCCCTGCTGCCGTGACTGCTGCTGCGGAAAATGTCCTTCCGACTGACGGACCTGCTGCCGGCGGCTTGTCATCTGCTGTTGCGTCCCCCCCACGTCTTCTTTTTCTGCGGCGGCAGCAGCAGCTCTCTTTTCCTGGCGCCGTACAGAAAAAGTATTCTTCCTTGCTTCTGTTGTCGCTGCGCAGCTCCTGCTTGCCGCAGGAGGAGGAACGACGCCGCCATAGTAAAGTGCAGTGCCATCTTCAGTAGAAGCAGCAGTCGCAGCAGGGGCATTCCGCCGCTCACGCGACCGCGGCCAGGCCGTCACGCCAGTTGGCCCCGCATACCAGTCATTTCCTTGCTGCGAAGAAGTTTCGCTTGCTGAAGCTGCGGTTGCCGCAGTTCTTCGTGCCTTTGGTGGAGTCTCTACTGGCACCGCTGTCGCTGCCGCTGCCTGGGGTGATAAGTCTTCTGCTGCCGCAGCTGGTACGACAGGAACCCAGTTAACAGAGCCTTTCCTTTCGATATAGAGAGACGGTTCACTCTCGGACGCTGCTGAAGCGGCTCCTCCAGCTGACGCAAATGCTGCTGCAGCGCCGCCTGCTGCTCTAGCTTGCGAGGCAATTCTTGCGTACAACGGCGACACTCTGCTGTCGTCGACGCCGACGGGCGCAGGTGGATCTTGTCTTCTTTCACTCGTTGTTCTTCCGGAGTACAGCAGCGATGCGTCGCCGTTGCTTGAGGCTGTTGCTGCTGACAGTAATTCAGCTACTTCTGGCTCGTTATCTCTTTCGTAGTATACAGAGGGATCATTCTCGACTGTCGCCTGTGCTGCTGCCGCTGAGAAATATTGTTGGCCGTCTGTGATGCTGCCCTGTACAGAGGTAAATACGCCTCTGTTGCGATTTGCGGCACCTCCTACGGGAGCAAAGAGACCTGTCTTTGAACGGGAACCAGAAATGTTGCTGCCGTTAAAAGCAAGACCCGTTTCTCTTCGCACTTCCACTGCGGCAAGTGCTGCCGTCGGTGTCTTCCCTCTGGTATACACAATACTCCCGCCGCCGTCCTCCGTGATGGACACTGCTGCTACTGGTGCGCGTGCATTTGCATGTGAGGATGGGTCACAGAGAAGTGATGCTTCCTTCTCTGTTGTGTCACCTGCTGGTACTGCCGCTGCTGTACTCCTAGACACGTGCTGCTCTGTCGCATACACAGTGACGGGGTGGCGGCCGCTCGGAGAAGTCACGGGCGCACGGGTTGGTGCTGCTGCTCCTGTTGAAGTGCAGCCAGCTTGTGGACCCCGGTCATACGGGAAAAAACGCGTTTTGCTGTCGTCTTCTGCTGCTGCAGCGGCAGCTGCTCTTGTCGTCTGTCGATCTCTTGCGGTGTGGCGGGACAACGAAGCGACTTTGCTGCCGTGTGTTGCCGCCGCGACTGTTCCCGCAGCGACGCTGTTGGGTTGCGCGTCTCTCTCACACACAAGTGACACCGTGCCCTCACTGTGTGCAGTTGCTGCTGCTGCCGGCCTAGAGGCAGACTGCGAAACTCCGTGGAAAAGAGAGGCGTCGCTCCCGCGTGCTGCACACGCTGCTGCTGTTGATTCATTCCCGTTGTGTGGGTCTCTGCCAGAAACCGCGGCTACAGCTGAGGTTTCCGCAAACGTGCTGGGCCTCCAATGCGTCTGCTGCCGCTCAACGCTTCGTGTGAAGGTTGTGCCTTGCTGCCGCTGCTGTCGCACTTGGTGTTGCTGCTGGCGCTGCAGCTCGTAAGACGCTGTTACTGACCTGCTGCTGCTGTTGCTGGAAGAAGAGATGGAACAGAAGGACGAAGACAGTTTCCCTGCTGATCCACCACCGCCGTCTGCTGCAGCAGCCTCAGCAGCATGTGGTGGAAAAGCAGCTGAAGTGCCGCCTGTAGCAGATGGGATAGACAAAAGGTGCGAAGAACGAGCGGCACGCGATTGTGCTGCTGCTGGAGTTTCCCCGCCACCGCGCTGCCAGGGTCTTTGCGACGGTGAATGGCGTTGCGGATGAAAATGCTGCGGCGGCTGTTGCTCCCGCGGTGACTTTTCTAGCTGGTGATGCTGGTGACGGATGTGTTGCTGACGATCCTGCGGCTGTGCGTCCTGTTGCGTAACGTTCTGCTGCCGATCTCGCTGTTGCAAGTAATGTTGCTCTCGCTCTTGCTGCAGATGGCGAAACTCCTGCACAGGAGGGAACACCGTGGGGCTGCCGGTGGACCTCTCCTCTGCTGCTCCGGCGGAAGAGTTTACCCGCCCGTCTGAGGGCACACTAAAACTCCCAGAAAAATCTAGGTCCTGAGAGCATACGACAGCGCGCTGCTGCTGCTGCTGCGCTTTACCTTGCTGATCCTCTTGCAGACGACTTTGGTGTTGGTGTTGACCATCAGAGGGCCGCTGTGGTTGTTGCCAGGAGTGCGGCGGTTCCTCGTGACTCTGCTGCTGCTGCCGCTGTTGACGCTGCTGCTGATGGTGACCCTGCACCTCTTTCCAGTGGTCTCGAATTTGTTCATGCTCCTGTTGCTTCTTTCTTTCCCACTGGCTCTGAGGCTGCCATTCCTGCTGCGGCAGTTGCTGCTCCTCAACAGAAACGGTCTCCACCACGTGGTACCGTTGCTCACTGCTGTGACTCTCCCAGCGATTGTCTTCGGATGACGCAGACGAAAGCAGGTGTTGCCTTAGTTGCCACTCCTTACCGCTACTGCTACTGCTGCTGCTGTTATTGCTGCTGCTGAGGTTGCTGCTGCTCAGGTTGCTGCTGCTCAGGTTGCTGCTGCTCAGGTTGTTGCTGCTCAGGTTGCTACTGTTCAGGTTGCCGCCGTTGCTGTTCGGTTGATGCCGCGGCGTGCAGACTCTGGGTCTCCATCGCTGCGGGGGTCCATCTGCTTCGCTCATGGTGCTCCAGCAGCTTCTCCACGGATTCCTGCTGCTGGTAAAGGTCTGCTGGCAGCAGTAAGTTCCTGTGTAATGGTTTGCAGAAGATCCTGTTGCGAAACTATGAAAGGGGTGCACTTTTTCTCTCCTTTGGCGACGAATACCAAGTAGATCATCTTCATATGGATCTCCGTTTATCTACACGAAAGCTCATTTCTGTTCAGGCGTTGTTCTGATCGTAGGCATAGAAGAGCTGCGCGCAGCTGCGGCTGCTGTTGCTGCGAGTCTTAGCAAGGCTGCAGCTGCACTTGTTCTTAGTGACGCCTGCATCTGTTCTTTTTCCTCCTCTTGTGCTGCAGCCGCGTGTCCTGTTGTCCTGCTTAGGAGAGCCCGAGAACAGAACGGCGACTGCGACACGCGTAGCAGATTTCTTGGAGAGTCTCTGCTTCGTCTATGGCACGCATTTGTAACGACTTTCTGCCGCTGTGCTTCTGCTGTTAACCCTTGGCAACTGTGTTAGTGTCGCTGCCCTTTGGCGGTGCTGCTGCTGTTCTGCCTCTGCGGCAGCTGCCTGTGCGGCGCTACAATTTCAAGTCGGCGGCTTATGTTGCTGCCGGTGCCTCTACTACAACAGCAACAACGTTGCGCGCGTTCAGTCCCGTTCTGTTGGATGTTGCTGCCGCGGCTTTTTCTTCCTCTTCAGCTGTGGTTGCTTGTTCTCTCGCAGCTCGGGAGGTGCACCATATCCCACGGCTCCTTCGTCGTCTTCCCCTTTGCGGCTGGAACAGCAAACAAAATCATCTACCAGCTCTCTCCTTCTGCCTGTTCCCGTCGGTACAACCGACGCTGTGTTGCAGCTGCCGCCTGGACCATGTTGCCGCAGCCAGCATCCCGTGCGACTCGTGCGTAATTATATTGTTCTCTCACACTCTGAGGGCTTCTTCAGTTGACAGCAGCCTACGCAGGGGAGGAGCTTGTTGCTGGTGGTGGCGCTCCACTTGCTGCTGCTGCTGCTGCTTTTGTTACTTCTGGCGAACACGCTTCTTCAGCTCCTCTCCTCGGGTGACTACCCGACTCTCCGTGACGCAGTTTCGCTGATGCAGCTGCAGCTGCCACTATTAACGCGATGCAGATTCTTGTGCTGCTGTTGTTACCGGTGCTGGCTGCGCTCTTGTTGCTGGTGCCGCAGCTGACACACACTGATGACGCGTCACTCACCTGGTGTTGCTGCTGTGGATATCTGTGCTTTTTGCTGCAGTGGATATTCTAGCTTTTTGCTGCTCCCGTCTCTCGGCGGGAGCCAGGAGTTCCCGAAGACAGCTACAGCCAACACACAGAAGGCTATACGCACGTTATACGCGCGCCTCTCCTTCGCGAGCAGAGAACGTTGTTTTGCTGCTGTTGCTGCCGCGGCGACGAAAAGAGCACGCGGCATCGACGGAGACGGCACGCGCGGTGCGTGGCACACCGGTGCGCATCATCGTTACTCGATCGTACGTGTGGGGCTTTTCCTAGTACTGTAGCAGTATGGGCAGCAGCAGGGAGACGACCAGAAGCCGCAGCAGCAGCCGCAGCAGCAACGGCCGCAGCAGCCAAGCCGCAGCAGCAAGAGCCACTCGAGCGCCAGCTGCGGCAACACGAATGAGAGAGGTCGTGCGTGAGCAGCAGGAGCAGCGGAGCGACGCAGCCGGAAAGTGACCGCATGGATTGCTGTTGCCGCAGCAGCAGCAGTAGCACCGGCAGCAGCTGCAGCAGGGGCAGCGGCAGCAGCAACACGAGTAGCGCCGACGCCGCCGGCGTCGGCAGTAACTACTGCAGTGGACAGCGCGGACGACTGTGACACAGTATCCCGATAGCGGCAACGGGCCTTTTGCAGCACGCGGCGTAGCACCAGAGGCGATTGCAGTTAACGAAGAAACCGTTATACTAGCGACAGCAGCTCCTTGCACGTTCCGCAGCGGCAGGTACACCTCGCAGACACAACGACAGTAATAGCAAAGGTCAGGCCAACAGAAGATGGCGGGAATTTCCGCACTTTTTTCAGCGCTGTACCACCTCTGCTTCTTTTGCACCACTCATTGCATGGCACCGCAGACGAACGGTGTCGCCGTCGAAGCAAGCGCCTCGCTGCCTGACGTGGGAAGCAGACCCCAGCTTCTCTACCGAACAGCAGCAAGGTTCTTGGGCAGTCCCAACAGCAGCAGTAGTGAGAAGCGACAGGGGCACTGGAAGGCGTCGCAGGAGCGAGGATACACACAAGCAGCAATTACACGTTGCCAAACGTCAGCGGACGCTTCCCTCCGCTTGCACGCAGCAGGTAAGCCGCCGGCGGCTAACAACTTGTCGTCAAGCTCGTGCAGCTGAAGCGGTCCCTACTATTGCTGTGCACTTACTGTCCTTGCCGGAAACATGCCCATCTCTTCTACAGAGAGTCGCCACAGCAAGGGCAAGAGTACACTCGTCAAAGAACAGCAACTTCCTGCAGCTGCAGCGGGTGCAACGGGCGAAGGAGCGTGTTACTACCAGCCAGTAGACTCCCTTTCCGCGTACAGCGCAGAAAACAGCGCAGAGGGGGAAATTTTGTCTCGACGGGGCAGCAGTGATATTTTTTCTGTGACACTCGGACCAGTGCAGATTCCGACACCTGTGGAAAAGTAGGACGATAGTGCTGCTTGTGCTATTGAAGTAGAGATGTGTATACAAGGGTATGCGCACGCACGTCTGTATCCACAGAGGAATGCAAATATGTGCACTCATTCCACAGATACATATATGTGTATCTTTGTTCGGCCTGTTCATGTCAGGTAAGGAGGGATACAGAGATACAAGCAGGCGCGGTTTGTGGGTTGGCGTGCGTCCGCATGTGCCTCCAACTTTACACACTACGCATCACATACACGCACAGTCATACGCACAGGCATACATAGAGTCACAGACGCATACATACATATGTACATAAATACACGCCCATACACGTACATATACATACATACGTACCTAGCCGCATGCACACGTACGCACATGCATACACACAAACGCACGTGCATACAGGCGTACATACACGTATGTGCAAAGCTACACTGCTAGAAGCGTGCACGTCCATGCATCTGATTGTACGTCCGTGGACTTTCTTCCCAGTGTACCTCGTGTGCGGTTCCTACACACAGAAGCAGCATCAGCAATACCCTCGCTGTCTGCGGATCTGGAGACGTCCCCTAGACGCGTACTGGCGCAACCGTATACGTTTATACACCTACAGTGGCATCATGCGACAAAGACACACACCGGGACATAGACGCGGATACATGTACACGCATACGAACCTATGTTCGTACACAGCCACACAGACAGACAGAGATCTGTGCATATTTGCACCCACCCACACATACATATTTATGCAAACATATGTACAAATCTCCGTGCACAGACATATGCATACAGATACCATCCACTCGTGTGTCGGCAACTATGTGCGTGTGGGCGCGGCACCCGCCGTTCTAGCTCGCCCGGAGCAACGCCAACAATTCCTTCAAACGAAGGAACTGCCCTAAAGCAGCAACCGCAGAGCTGCGGTTGAATCAAAAGTCCACGCGGCGCACGGGCAGAAAAACGGTAGGAGAGGCGGCAGCACACGCACGAGAGGTACTTGCAGTGTAGTAGTGACAGCAATGGCAAACGCAGTAGGCATTGTCCGACGTGACTCTGTCACAGCAGCAGCAGCAACAGCTACAAAAGGGGCGGCGGTCCAAGCTTTCGCTACACCGTCATGCTGAAGTAAGCAGCTAAACCAGCAACAGAGGCATTTACTACTGATGTCCCACCGGCCTTCTGCATGTGGTTGTGTACGACATCGCAGCAGGGACGGCAGCTGTAGGGAATCTAACTAACGGAACTCCATGTCATTTTGATGCACTCCCGTGTTTTCCTGCAGCTGTTGCGGCTCCGCAGGACGACGCTGACGTGCAGATGGTGTATTTCACCCGTCTTGTACGGCCAATTGCGCTCTTCAGCAGCATGGTGTGTTTGTGCGTAGACTCAACTCTCGGATTCTGTGTGTCTCGGTCAGCTAGGTTCGTATTAAGACAATTCTGCTTTAGGATGGCCTGAGTGACCAGTGATACACCTGCAAATTCTTCCGGAGGGAACTTGGGCAAAGCTCGTTCGTAGTTGGCGTCAAGTTTGACATTGTACGCACGAACACATCCGTACGTTCGGTTCTACCTGTAAGAGGAAGTGTGTAGAGATATATCTGTCTTAAAATATTTAAGCCCATACTTCTGGATGAAAAGTTTCACGGAGATACTCCTTACGTGCAAGATTAGTGCACGAGGGCACCGGCTTAATAAGACGTCCTTTAAGCTTGTGCAATCCCAGCTACAGGTAATGAGGGTTGTCTAAGGAGGACTGCCTCGGGCTTTCGGACCAGTGGCCGAGCATTTTGTTGTGGACGCAAATCTGTCGAGTTCCCCTAGGGCTCTGTCCAGCTTGACTCTGTAGTTGCCCACAAGTAACATCTCTTTGGCAGACGTAGTCATCCCCTTCTGCAGAGCGGGGACACACACATGGGAGTATCTGTTTGTAGCAGACACATACATGCAGAGATGGTTCTTCGTACGCATACGTGGATCTCTCTACGAGTGGTTAAAATCCCGTATGCGCTCGCCTGAAGCGAGCTGCGCAGAAAGCTACCGCTAGCTACAAATGTGGCGGGGTATATACCGCCTGTAGGAAGCCAGATGCACAGGCGTCGCCAAACACTATAAAAGGTGGTTTCACATCAAGAAGGCGTGAACGTACATATGTTTAGACACACAGAAAAATTCGCGTGTCTATGTGTTTCTCTGTGTATGTACGTGTGTGTGTATGTGTGTTTACATTCTTTTTTGTATCAAAAATGCTTGAACGCACGTATATTCCGACATAAGGAAAAATTCGCGTGTACGTTTGTTTCTCTGTGTGTGTATGTGTGTGTGTGTGTGTCTGCATGTGATTCGGTAACAAGCAGAAGATTTGTCCGCAAGTTGTATAGGCGTGTCGGCTATTCTAGAACACACGCTTTCAACATAGAACAAGATATATACCTGTCACTTATGTTCACCCGGGAACGTCCATTTTGACAGGATAAGCGGGGTACGTGTCGCGTGCGTTGTGCACGATCAAACGGTGGACCGTCTCCCGAATTATTTTTGCCTGAACTGAGACGCAGGGCTGATGAATATGTGTGCGATTGTGTATACTCGCAGGTGAAAATAAGTGTGGCGATACAACCCATGCATGTATCTCCGTCCACGAATGTCTTGTTGAGGCAGCGCCGTACTGTAAAATCTGCGTGTCGGCTCTTCCGCAGCGCCAGCGCACGCAGCTTAAGCGAGGGTAATTACAAAATTCTGCAACGTGTCCGTCCTGCGTGTCCAAGTACTCTGACGTTCGATATACGTGGTGGCAACTATACAGGTGGCCATAGCCATAGAGAGGGAGAAACAGACACACACACACACACACACACACATACAGACACACGTAAAAAAACAGATATGGCATACCTCCGTAGTACGCTGTACGTGTATCCGGTGGCATGAAAAGGTCTGTCGATATCCTTGCGTCTACGTCTGCACGTATGTGGCGAGACATCCGGGTAGACACGATTAGTATAATTTCATCGTCAGGAGTATTCGAAGCCGCTTCGAGAAAGACCTGCGGGATGCCCGCCTTCAGGAGACGTGGAAGCATCTTTCTTCTTACATTTGTGCTGCGGAAATTTTGATGTCTTATCCGATCCAGGGCATTCTTTTCACCGCTCACCTTCTTAACCTGGTGATGCCTGTTCTCCTCCTAAGCGGGTATACCAAAAAGAATCGTACTTAGTATTCACAGGAGTGACTCCCCAATGGCACGCACGCACAGCTGCCCCTGAACGGCCGATCTACCGTAAATCTGTAGACATTTGTCGAAAACGCTGCTATCAAAGAGTTCTCACCACACGTGGAGCGCCTTCTGTGCCACCAACACAAAGCGCAGAAGCGTGTCTCCTCCGTAGAGAATCAAATGCTACGAGTGCGTAGGTATACAGCCTAAGAATTCCATTTTAAACGCATGGGCGTCTAGCAAGCTTTTCTAGGGACGTACGTGTGTGCCTATGGAAACGTATACATAGAGACACGTGCGTATGCCCAAACAGGTGCGCACTTCGGTACACGTACATGTCCGCAGGGTACACCAGTGCGTCTTCGTCAGGTGTGTTCATACAGAGAGGCGCCTACAAAGACACGCACGTCGTACCTATAATATACACCACACAGCCGGCGCATATGGGCCTACATGGATTACGTGTGTGTATACACCTGGGAATGCGGCATACGCACAGTTCAAATATGTACGAGGAGTAGTTCTGAGGGAGATTTTTCAGGAGACGCACTTGGGGTACACGAGGTGCTCGTAGGTAGAGTGCTGCATCAGTGTCAGATGTCTTCCTCACCCTCAGCAGCGAATGCAGCAGCATCAGCAGCAGTCCTAGAACCGGCACTGGCAGCGCCAGCAGCGTCCACGGCAGCAGCACATCACGAGCAGCGACGTCGCGAAGAGCGGCAATCGCAGAAGAACTGGCAACAGCAGCAGCTGCAGCAGAAGCAGCAGCGCCGCCAACAGCAGCAGCAGGAAGGAGATGGGGGCACTAGTACCACCAGCAACTACAGCCTTGCAGCGGGGTAGTAGCACCACTGGCGTCCCCTGACAGACGGATGCAGCTTTTGGGTTCCCTACTGAGAAAGTTGGAGGACACGCGCACCTCCGTCTGTCACTGGGAAACAAAGCAAGCTCCCCACTCCAGCTGGCGGCATTTGGCCCTTTTCTCTCTCTCTCAGTTCTCTTCTTGGCTCACAGAGTGACCCCACATCACGCACTGGACGGCCGCGCTATTACGGTGAGAAGCCCCTGCTGCTCCGGCGACTACGCTGTAGCTGTTTTTGCCGTCTGTCCCACCACGCCCACGAATGCTGCTGCTGCTGATGATGTAGCTGCTGGTAATGATGCGGCACCTGCTGTAAAGGAACCGGCAGCTGCTGTGTATGATGCAGCTGCTGCAGTTCCCGTTATGTGTGATGTAGCAGCTGATGAGGATGCATCTGCTGTTGATAATGAGGTACCGGCGTTACTGCTGTGCTGCTGCTGTGCTGCTGTCCTCCTCTTCTGCTGCTGTGGCTCTTTGCCCTCTCGCGCCGCCGATGCTGCGCGTCACACAGCCTGCCAGCGATGCATGCGCAGTGTTGCTGCTTTCTCGTCTTGGCAGCGGCTGTTTCACCGACTTCCCAGTGGAATCGCTTGATTTCCCACGGTAAAGGACACCATAACTCTTCGTGTCTAGTCAATCTTCCTCACCTGGGTATCTGTGTGACAAATGCCAAGTCACTGTCACGCTTTGCCTGCGGCGCCGCGTGTAGTATCTGTTGCATCGGAGCAGGCTGGTTACTACTGCCGCAAGTGTTGCGCTGGATCTGCCGGCTTTTTCACGACTTTTTTCCACCCCCAAAACACTCTTCTCTTCTTCCATAACTCAGATAGCCAGTAAGTTTGTGCAGATCCTCCGTTTGTGCACGGAGACGTCCACGTCGCGCAAAGTTGTGGACAACTCTACGCGAGAGGGACGACCCCGCCGCCGTTTGTCCATCTGTTTTCTCCCTAGTAATATTCTTCTCAAGTCACCATGGAGGACGACGCAGTACAGAAACGGTCGCTGGTTGGCCTCATATGCAGAGTAAGTGCGGCAGCTACCGTGGCCGCTCCTTGTCCATGTGTGGGGGGGGCTCGTGCCTACCCCGTTGGTCGTCCGTGCTGAAAAAGTGAGATACCGGTTCCCGTCTGTGAGTCTGTCTGTCACTCTCTATTTTGTCACCTACCTGTGCACATACGTACGTGAAAGTCCAGAGGTGGCCATAGGAAAGCATGTATGTATGTATATCTGCATTTCAAACGTTGCACACGCGCGGGCACTCGCACGCCGTTCGCTGCTAATGATACCTCTGCAGGACGAGGCTGCGCGACCCGTCAGAAATGACGCTTTTCTCTTCTCACGCTGCTCCTCCGTTCGCCCACAACAAGCCGATTATAAGACGCGAGAATCTTCTTCGTCCCCACAACGCATCATCCGTACTTCTGACACCGTGGAGGTTCACGATGCACAAGTCCCTCTCTCTCTGCATATGTATGCTTTTAACCCGCCCGTATAGATAGTGTACATATATATATATATATATGTGCGACCGCGTGTCCGCCTGTGTCTCTGCATTTATGACGCACACATCCGTGTATATATCTCTTTGTATGCACATAAATGCAACCGGGGCCTGAGGTTGATAATTTTCCCGGTTGTCAGGAGAAGGCGGATCGATCCATTGATGTAGGATTGTGCGAGAGGAAATTCACCAAAAGCGTGTGTGTCTATAATTCGTGTGGCTCTGAGAGAAGTCACTGATATATCATGTGCGTGAGACTGTGTTGGCACGTGTACCGATGACCCGGCTGTGGTTTCTATTCTCAATTCAACTACTTTCAGTCCGCGAGAAGGTTGCAGCAGCACTTGCGAGTGTAGCCCCTGTTGCATGCCGCACGTGTATGTTTGTGTGTGTAAGTTTGTAAGCGTGGAGAATGCCAATTTTCCTTTCCATGGAAGCCAAATGGATACATATGTCACCTTGAAGATATATATACACACACCTACATATATATATCTACATATATACATACACACCCATACGTCTATCGGTGGTACGCAATAATGTGTATATTTGTCTGTTATTTATATAAGCATTCATGGATGGATATGTGTGTGTGTACAGGCACTCATTTATACGCACATATGTCTACAAACGAAGACCACGTGAATATTTATATACGTATATATATATGTATGGGTGCAATATATATATATATATATATGTATATGTATATGCACACAGACACGCACATACATTTATCTTGTATAGCCGATAATGTCTGTATATGTATGTGGGCACTCATATATATATTATTCGTATACGCATTCGTGTACATATATATATATATATATACGTGTACATGTATACGTGTGCACTTCTGTATATGTGACGGCAGAATGCTGGTCCTTCGTGCATGAACATTTGTATTACATGTATGTAGGTGATCGTTTACGACGAGCTTTTGTGTAACGCATTTCTTGGCTTATATATATACACGCAGAGACACACACGTCTACATTATATATGCGAGCTAGTTTACAGCTTGCTGTCTGCGTAGTTATGTATATTTATGCATATGTGTGTGTATATATATATACACATTCCATATATATATATATATGATAGCTGCTCGAGGTATTTTTGTGCTCCTGTGTGAGATTACATATATATACATACACCTTGTTCTAGTTTGTGTGCAGACTGGTGCAGAGGTTTACCTGTTTTTCTGTTTATGTATATATATATATACACATCTTTGTCTTGTACATATATGCAGACTGGTGCAGGTATTTTTATATATCCGAATTTTGTGAATACGCATGAATCTTTGTCGTGTATATCTGCAGGCTGGTGCAGAGATTTATGTGTTCGTGTGTATATGATTCCACACGTGCATGGTCATTTGCATACGGATGTACATTTGTATATATATATAGGAGAGGAGTGTATGTAGTAAGATTACCAAGAGCTTTGTGTGCAGTCTGATCGATTTGCGTTGCATGAACTACTGAGAAAGTGCATATATATGTATGTGTTGTTTGTCGATGTCGGCTGTTTGTATCTCTGTATATGGACTTGTAAAATATAATATACTCAGACATGTATATACGTATATTACTACGTGTGTGTATATGCACCCTGTGCATATACTCGTGAGCAGTTCACGGTTGCTCCCGTGTTTCGGCGGAAAAGGTTCGTTTCGGTTCTTCGTGAGACGGTCGTGGGGGGCGGGTTTTTCTCCACCTGTTGCGCGATGAAGAGGAAGAGCAGAAGAGGATAAGGCGGTCGACGAGGCCTGGGCAGCAGGGCGAGCGAAACACACCCGTATAAAAATATGAGTCGTCTGCAGTGGTAGTGCAGGAGCGGGAGGAAGAGGAGGAGGAGGACGGCCGAGTTCAAAATTTTTGATGTGTTCTCTCTTGACGGTGGAGAAACGCTGGGGGTGGACTGGTTTACTGGCGCCGAGAAGGCGGCCCTCCTGGATGACAGCTGCTCTCATGGCAGGGGGCACTCAGGCCTTTTTTTTTGTCTGTCTTTCCATGTATCGCTACATGTGTGTATAGATATGTGTGTGTTTGTAGAGTCACACGCTTCTTCGTATGTGTATATATGTGGATGTGTGTGTGCGTCTGGGTGCCTGTAGACACCGTTTGTGGGAGTGTATGGAGAGAAGGGAAAGCAGTGCTCTTGTCGAGACACGTTTTTTTCTTCGTGTGTGGAGTCCCTACGGATCCGTCACACACTTTGCAGAGAAAATAGAACTTGTGCATGGGTCTGCTTTTCTCTCAGACGCGCGTCTCACCGGTGCCTCGCGTCGGTGTGGTTCCACGCAAAAGAAGGAAGAGCCGCGGCGCCGTCATTTTTTTTCCCGCAATAGTCGTGGCCCGTTCGTAGAATTCGTAATGTCGTGTGCGCCGGCGCGCCAGGTGTGTGTATGTGTGTGTGTGTGTACATTCGGGAAGCAGGTATAAAAAGTAGAACATATATCCCGCGGCAGTTTTTGACTAGTAAAGGCCGAGCGCGCACTGGGATAGAGAGCCAGCCCGCGCCGTTTGATCTTCTCACCGGTTTTTTCTCTTCAACAACTTTTTTTTCTTGCTCTCTGTAGGGCTACGCATGGCTGGGAGAAGCGTGGGACAGCACGCTGCACCCCCTGTTCCACTACAGCGTGATTCCAGCTCTCTTTGCGGTTGGGCTCTATCAGACGGGAGAACTGACAGTAGATCCGCTGACGCTTTTTCAAAAAATTGTTCTCAGCTGAGGACTCTGTAACGACGCTAAATGAAAGCGGAGACATAGAGAGAACAGCCAAAAAGTGAAGAAAAAGACGAAAAAGAGCCACTGACACGGCCTTTGGAGAGACGTCGCCCAGACGCAAGGGAAATCACCGCACTGACATTAGTAGAAACAGTGTGGACCGATGGAAGCACGCTGTCACCGGGTCGCGGCGTCGTGCAGGTAGTAGAGGAACGCAAAAGAAGACTTCTTCCGGACAAAAACAGACGCTGACTCTTGGAAAAGAGAAAGAGACAGACCCAGCAAGTGGCAGGCGGCGCCCGCCGTGCGTGTGTGTGTGTGTGTGTGTGTGTGAATGAAGAAAAGGAAGAGGTTCGATCGTTCTTCTGTTACGTTTCGCGCTGCACATCACGGCAGCGGGTCAACGACGACGGGGGAACGCAGGATTCATCTGCTGTGAGAAACGGTTAGGGGGGGAAAAAGACTGAACGGGTAAAAAGGCTCGAATGGATGCGCTACTTGCAGCGCCACAGCGGCGGGCCTGCGAGCGGAGGGGTCGCAGTTGGTATAGTTGTCGGAAGGTGTGCGTGGCTGGCAAGGAGCTTGAGAGAAAGAGAAACAGAGAGCGGGGGTAAAGCGTCGGGAGCTGTTAACTGTGGCGCTGGCTGCCTTTCGGTTCAAGAGGTCATGCCGCAGGAGAACAGCAAATCTATATATATGTATATATATCTGCAGCGCCCGTGTCCTGGGCTGTTGGCGACCGGTGGCACGATAGGAAACAGACTTCCGATGTATGAATTTACGTCTTTGTATTTATTCTCGTTACTGCACTCACGAAGACGAATATATATATATATATATATATACATATATATATATATATGTGTCTGTTTTATTAGTGTAGAACGAGCAAGCTTATGTATGTATATGTGGATGCACTTCCACGAAGGTGTTGCATACACTTTTTCCGTGGAAGCGGCTCTGGAGGGGAGTAAATGTTTCTTGGAGGATGCTCAACTCTTTGTCGTCTCGCTTGTTGCCCCGTATGCAAATAGATATGTCCAAGGTGTATTTATAATACGTATAGAGAGACGCGTGCTGTGAGTATGGGTCTGACATGGGGTGGACAGTATTTTTGTTTACTGATCAGTTGTTTGATGGGGAGACGAGATCTAGTACGTAGCGAGGAGATTCTTCTTCGTGCAGCCGTGATTCTCGAAGCAGAAGAGGGTGGAGCGTCTTCGGCGTCAGCACTGTCGTTTGAGAATGAACGCGGCGTGACTGTGCGGTCCGTCCCTGACACAGCAGTGAGAGGCAGTGTCTGCGGAATTGTCTTTTCGTAGAATGGCATAGAGATACCTTGCTGTGAATGTGCCTCTAAAGGAGAATTTCAATGCCGGATAGAGCAAAGGCTGGGATAACGTAGAGAAATTTGCACCCGGAAGTGCCTTCAACCGGCTGATGGTAGTCGTAGTGAACGTAGGAATATATGCTTAGAGAGACGTTGCAGGGCCGGATGAGTTCTGTGCGTAAGGACCAGGATACGTTTGGAAAACGATGGTGTGACAAGTGGAGGAGGAAAAATCCGTGCAACATCTGTAGATGCACAGAGGCACATAAATATATATATATAAAAATATAAATGCGTTTCGTTTACATATGTTTACCTCATTGTGCTTGTGGGTGGTTTATGTGTATAAATCGAATGCGCTTCTTATGTACGTGTATGAGGATTGTATTGTGGGTGCAAATGCGTTTGCTCCCTATCTGATTATCAAAAGGTGCTTGCCGAAACTGGACGTAACGCAGATGTCTTCTCGAAAATACGAGTATACGTGCCTTTCTTCTTATTCGTCGAGTCAATAAAATATGTGCGTACAGGTCTATCTTCGAAGCTTCGGTATCATATATATATATATATATATATACACACTACCGAAGCGAAGGATGAAGGAAGTCGTACCCCTGCTGCAGATAGCTTTGTGCAGCGCGAATGGCGGTGTAGTGCGCAGTACGGTATATGTGTGTGTGACGTGGTGATGTGAAATGCGGGGGGGAGCTAAAAAACGAATTTCACGGTAGTATAATCGTAGTAAACAAGCGAGCACACACATTTGTACAGCTCAAATTTCGGTAAAGCCCCGCAGCTGTACCCGAAAGTTGTTCCACCAGTTGGTAATGTACTAGTGGTGTACCCGACTTCCAGGCTTTCTTACGCTAACCTTCAGTGAAATGTTTATGCAGCAGGCGTTGGCCACGCTGCTTCACAGGTATTACTGCTGGTGCGGCACGAGTAGTACAGCTACAACCACTAATACCACTGCCATTCGCGTATACACATGGACTACTGCTACAACGACTAATACCATTGCCATTCGCGTATACACATGGACTACTAACGAGCACATATTCCGGAAGAGCCTTAAGAATTAAAAACGGCGGGGGCTGCTTCCACAGGGCAGAATGTGCGCAGTCTGGCTTGTGAACCAGAGAGAATCCGGCTACACATAGATAGACTGTGTCCAATGGATACAGACAATAAGCAACATTTCTTCTCGACCAAGCACGCGCTTACTGCTTTCATCCCGAGCTTCACCACACATACATATATACAAATATATATATATATATATATGTAGAGACACCACTTGCATACCTAGTGTACACATACATATGCATAGACATATTTCGTGGGTCGGAAGCAAGAAAGCGGATACCGTTACGAAAACCAGCTAGTGCATGTTTCGTAGTGTAGAAATGTCGTACAACGCCGTAGCGGCCGCACTACTTTGGGGGGAACCTACGCATAGTAATGCTTCTGATCATGTAGGAAACGGAACGCCCACATTAGACGAGCTAAGCGAAGGACGACATCCAATTTTCCAGAACTTCGGCTGCACAATCAGGACGTCAGAGGCAGGTTTTAAGAATACGTTACACGCACGTGCGTTACATACTTCGAAAAGACAGGGTGACAAACAGAACGGAAAGTAGACCTGAAGAACGTGAATTGGGATCGAACAAATTCGCAACAAACTTGTCGACTGAACAACAGAAATAAGCAGACCAGCGGGATATGCAGCGACAGCAGGCAATATCCTCCGTGGAATGAACATAAATATTCGTAATTACAAGAGTATAGATATCGTACACACTAGAACACCTCTTCTACTCTGATAAATATTCTTTATTGCTAGTTGCTGTTTCCCTACGCGAGCGGAACCGACCACCTTACTTTTTGCCGTGTACATTTCTACGTGGCCACTCCTTGGTGGTCGACAGGCGATCACACAGCCACTAAGGGTACGAGGTACGAAATGTTTTGTTGACTTGTGATGTCTTTTGGTAGAGAAGGCTGCACGGTACTATACTACATGTCCGTGTTTGCGTTCAAAGCGAGTGCTCTTCAACCGGCAGGAAATGTACTGCTGTGCGAATGTTCTACATTAGAGAATACACTGGATGAGCTTGCCCCTGCCTTCACGAGATAAATTCAGTAGTTAATGGCCGCTGTGGTGGCGGACACGACGACGCCACTTTCCCTAGTGGGCAACGTCTAAATTGGTCGACGGAGGCAAATCTTTTTTTCTCTCTTCAAAAACCTACAAAAGGCAGCGGTCTCTATTAAATAGCGCAGCGCTCTCAATTTAGGAAGATCTATCTTCCGTGCACGACTGAGTGTTCTAAGGCAGCAAGGGGAAACCTGGTTGAGGCTTGCCAACCCGACAACTGCAAGCAATAACTATGCCTCAGCAAGGTCACACAAGAAGGAGTCCAGTAATACTGGTGCAAGGACGTTGAAGACAATGAGAAGACGATGAACGTGTTGTGCGTGGGTGCGCATTATTGAGGATAACAACACCACGGTCAAACACAGTTTCGGAGTAAAGTCCTCCTATCCTCGTCGTTGTGTTTGGAGCTTTTGCTTGAAAAGATTCGGCCTCACAAATGGAAAACAGAGCATTCAACTGGGTCAGAAGACGCCCGCATGCGTGCGAGTGGGATTTTGCCACTTGTCCTGAGTTCTGCTCCTGCTTGGCTCTGCCCTGGCCTGAAGAGCCGCTGACTTTTTTCTTTCCCACAGTGTGCCTAACTGCGTGACAAACCCCCTACGTGAATGTGTACGAACGTCCTAAATCGAACTGGCAGCGGGACTTCGGCCGACCAAGATTTCGCAGAACTTCCACTTCACCAGGAATGCAGAATCTGTGCAGCTCGTACATACGCGACAAAGTTACGTTCCTGCAGAAGCTCACCAGTCACATTTGATACGTACCGTTTACGTTGAACGTCCTCAACCTTTCAGGGACGTCCAGCTTACAGAAGCCGTGCAGCTACCGAGAAGTTCTGAGCTGGTGTCAATTCCTGTGGAAATCCGACAATGGCCAGGACGTGACTGATTGTGTAGATTTTTTGTAAATTTGCAGGAAACAGTGCAGAAGTACACTTTTTGAAGTCTGTCGCGCATCTGCCAAACCTGAAATGCTCGAACAAACTGAGGATCCCTCAAAGTATCGCCGACGATTCCTTCGAAGAGTACGGCTCGATGCACCAGTGTACTCTGTAGGTGCCATGGAAACGATTACGATTAATGTATTCCAGAACTGGGTTACTTTGTAGCAACTGCCGTATTTGGAAGCAGCTTATGTCCGTTCAAATGAAAGCATCGAACATTCTACTGTTTTATCGTGCGCGCTTCTGCCCAGTTCACACTGTCTCTCCTGCCCAAAGATATTTCGGCAGGCGCACAACGTCCATGTGTCTGTTCAATCTTGCAACACTTCCATCCTTGCGAAATTCTCCGACGTAAGGGAGAATTCGCGGAGCTCATCTGGGATTTTCAGGATGAAGTAACCCCCGTCTTTGCACAAATAATGTATTTATGCCGGCGGAAACAGCCGGTAGTGCTACTGACAGAAGTGAGGCTGACAAGGTAGCATCAAACTGTGTGTCAGACAAAGGGGAGAATCGACGAGCAGAAAAGGTGGAGATGGGCTTGTGCAAAGCGGGCATATAGGTCATACGAGACTTGCACGCCATCATCGCAGCCGATCACCGTCACCCGTGTGTCGTGTTCACTTACAAATCCCTCCAGAAGCCAGTAAAGCAAGTCCTCCCTTCTTCAGCGAGGACGTGTGCTGTGCAGAAACCACGTGTACGGCAACTGCAAAGAGGTAAAATTTGTGGCCCCCTTTTTTGGAAGCTCTTAGAAGTCCCAGGTGAAAAACATACATATGCAAAGTAATGGAATAACGTCACTCACAGTAGGTACGCGCGAAATAGGGCTGTAAACCGTTGTAAGTTGTTCAAATTCGATGAGTTGAGATTTTTCACTCAACGTCTAACGGCATACGCGTTTGTAAAACTTTGGAAAGACGTACCAGTGATTTCCCGGCCTGCTACCTGGAGTCTTACCGCTGGTGAAGAAGGAAGCTACTCTTTCCTCAGCTAGTCGATCTGTCTACCTAAGAACAGAAAAGATCTGTGCGTTGCACATTTTTCGGTGGTGTATACCACATGTGCACAACGTGCCGGCGTGACGTCGCCGAAGTCTGCCCTGCCCGGTCGCATTCTCTTGAAAAAGGAAGCGGGAGCGCTGAGATTCGCATGTTGTTATGTTCTTATAAAAGAGTTAAACAAGGTAATAATAGTTCTTTGCCTTTGAAAAACTACTACGGACGAGTCGAAGAGACGGGGTGCAAAAAGATATATATATATGTATATACGTATGTATGTATGCATATATATATATAATACGCACATACAGGTAGATACAAATATTCACACGAATGTGTGCAACCTTGTTGAAATACCCTCCCACGCAGAAGAAGGATGTTCTGCACATTACGCGACAATGGACGTGGATATGTACGTGAACGTTCGTGTGAGTATATCTATCCATCTGTATGTGCGTATTACACATATATATATATATATATAGATGTACCTCAGTAAATAGGTATACAATCCATCCATATGTATATACACATATATCTATGTATGTTTTGATTCCTAGGTAGATAATCTGCATATATAGAGATGTGTGTATGTATTTATGGACATATTTCAGTAAATAAGTACGCAAATGATCTCTCTATATATGGATGTATGTATCTTTGAATAGGTGTACAGGTGGTCTACAAATAGATGTGTGTGTGTGTGTGTGTATCTCCAGATGCATCTCAGCAAATAAGGATACAAACGATCCATACATGTATACACACATATATATATGTGCGTATATGTCTAGACACGTATACGGACAACGTACATATATGTGGATGTGTGTATAAAGTTGTAGATGTACCTCAGATCACACATAATCTATCTATTTCTCTATCTATCTATCCATCTGTCTATCTATATGTATACATATATGTATATATATACGTAGATGTGTGTATGTTTAAAGGCGTATACAGATGAAGTACATATATGTAGATATTTTCGTGTGTATTTACAGATGCATCTATATGTCTGTTATAATTTTGAACACATACAGAGATAGAGACGCGAGGTGACCAGAGGTGTGTGTGTGTGTGTGTGTGTGCGCATGCATCACTTCATTAGTATATACGGAGAGAACTAGTCGAAGAGAAAAACACCGAGAAACGACGGAAGTCCTTTCTTCGGCTAAACAGCTCTGCTGTTTGGTCTTCCTCGCCACAAGGAGAAGAAAAACTTCTTCGAACTGCCGGCAGGAAAGACCCGCGTCTGTGCGGGGGGCTTGACACCGGCTGTCATTTACTTCTGCATGCGTTTTCGTCACTTTCATCGAAGACACGCGTACATACACGTGCATGCATGCACGCGCGCGTTAACACCCACACATATATATATCCATAAATACTCATGTGTAAATTGGTGAACGCATAGTTATGGTGTAGACGTTCGCATATATATGCATGCACTCACACGCGCAAGCACACATACATATATGTGTGGATAGGTGACGCGCACGTATATACGTATCTACGCATGCAATACTACAACACGCGTCTGTAGATATGTATGTGCGCATGCAGGAGCAGTGAGAAAATACGGAGAAGTTGCGCCAGGCTCTTCCTACATGGGCACGCATGCTGTTGAAGACGTGTGAGGAGGCGTGTGTGCACCCCACCGCATGCAAAGAAAAAAAGGCGATGCGCGCACGACACACACAAACGGTGGTGGCCGTGGGGCAGCGCTCTGTCTTAGCTGTAGAGAGAGAGACGCATGCGCATGCACGAGACAAGGGACACCTGCGTGCATGCATACACACATATATACGCATATATCCGCTGTATATATATATGTAAGTCCCACTCAAGAATACACAGACGCCTATAATTAGAAACATTTACATCTCCACATAGAGAGAGAAAGGTGGAAGAGAAATACAGAGAAATGCATCTCTCTCTATCTTCCAATACGCATGCATGCATTCATACATATATATATGGCAAAGGCATACACATACGTCGCAGCACGTATATATGCTTATTAGGAGTAGACATATATATATGTGTGAATAGATTTGCGAGTCTACCCTTCTTATGTATGTGTATTTGTGTAGATGTATGTAGACGTTTCTGCTGTTCCCACGTTTTTTCCCCACGTCCCGGGGTATACGCATGCGTGGTCTGTGTGTGTGTGTGTGTGCGAGGCGTAGAGACGGAGGGGGTCCTTCCTACAAAAAAAAGGAAGTCAACTCCGTAGTAGCTCGACCTTCATCATATTCATGCATATATATCTATATACGCATGTATCCATATATATGTATGGATGGGTTTCTCTCTCTATATATATATATATATGTATAAATGTAGGTGTGTGGACAAGACACAGACGCATGCGTCCATTCACATAAATGTATATACACGTGGATGTGTGTACGCATGCATACAAATCTTTATATATATATATATGTGTACATATATATGTCATGCATATACATATATATATATACACATATAAGTGTGTGCAAATACAGGTGTATATACAGTAGAAACCTCTACAAACATGTGCCTACACATATATCCGTGTATACATAAATGTATACACACACATATATATATGTATATATATGTATGTGTGTATGTGTATGTCCCTCTTTATTTTATATACGTATACATATGCGTATATGCGAACTTTGGCGTATATCAGATATAGATGTAAACAAATATGTGTGTATACATGTGCATGCATACGGATATGGATTTACATTTATATATATATGTATGGAGATGGATAGACAGGAGAGACGGGCAGAGGCATGCGAGCAGCACCAAGTGGATACGAAAGAAGAGGGGGACGAACTACTCGTTGAAAAGGAGGGCAGTCCACAGAGATGACCCCCACCACCACGGCGGCTCTCGGTCGTATTCGATTTCTTCTTCTCCTTCTCCGTCTCTTCTGCTGCTGTCGTTCCTTCTTGTTCTTCGAAGACTGGCGGCGCTCTGCTGCTGCGGCTTCGATTTGGTTTCCTCTTCTTCGTCTTCCTCCTCCTCCTCCGGTGATGCTGCCGCTGCCGCTGCTGCGAGTTGCTGCTCGAAGGGCTGCGCGACGTCTGTCCACGCATTCCCCGCTGCACGCACGTCGTTGCAGCCCACAACGCAGCAGCAGCCACGTCGTCGCACCGGCGTCAGCAACAGCAGTGGCGGCATCGCCGTCCACAAAAGGCGCAGCAGCAGCAGCAGGAGCGAAGGGGAAGCAGCGGCAGGAGCAGCAGCAGCGGAAGGATAGCAGCAGCGGCAGTTGCAGCAGGAGCAGCAGAAGCAGCAGCGGCATCAGTGTCTACAACAGGGGCAGCAGGAGCGAAGGGGAAGCAGCTGCAGGAGCAGCAGCAGCTGTAGCGGCGCATCATCGTTTCCAGCAGCGGCAATTGCAGCGAAGGGGCAACAGCAGCCGCCTCCGCTGCAGGAGGAGGACCCCCACCCCACCAGCAGCCCGCGTGGAGTTCTGCGTGTGCCCCAGGTGCTTTGATTCAATGGAAGACCTCGGACGTTGACAACGAACCGTTTTGCTGTTGCTGCTGCTTCCTCTTCTTCTCCAGAACGAGCGGCTGTGCTGCAGAGGGGGGGCAGCACCCCTGCAGAGGTGCAGATATCTCTCAGCCGTGACTCTCCGTCTCTGTCTTCTTCCGTTCTTCGATCGCCCGCACTTTGCTGCTGTCCTAATCTTCTCCTTCTCTTGTAGATAATCGTTCTGCATGCAGTCCCTCTCTCGCCGTTCATCGCTCTCTTCCTCACATAAAATACTTCTTCCTACATTCATGCAACTCCAGACTTTACACACAGACATACGCATATCTACATACGCACATATATATATATATATACGCGTGTAGAGTATATATCCCTCGTCAACCCTGCCTACAGAGACATATATATATATATATATATCTACGTGCAGAAACAAAGGCGTCTATATGGATAATCACATGCATACATATATATATATATATGTATATGCATGCAGACGTCTACTTGTATATGTATATATATATATATGTACATAGATATATACCTGTTTATGTGTATACAAATGTACACGTATATAGATGAAAAAAGTCTACCCTTTCGCCGAGTACATATATATAAATATATGCATATATATATGTGTATATATGTATGTATATTGCTGCATGCAGGTATATATGGTGCTGATAGCAGATCGATTTCCAGAAACGTCTCATGTTGGAGAATGCGTTGGCATGCCACTTTATCGAGTTGCTGGAGGCTCTTTTGCTTATCTCGATAGGTTATATTTGTCCCTTTGTCTGCTGCTGCAGTACTCTCTCTCTCTTGCTGCTGTTCCTGCTGCTGCTGCGGGCGCTGTTTATTCTCCGCCCCTGATGCTCTGCGCCCTTCACCTGTCTCCTGCTATGTGCTGCCTGCTGTTGCTGCTGCGACGGTCTTGGCATCCCTCCTAATGTGCTGCTTCCTCCGCCTATTTCCCTGCAGAGCAGCAGCTGATTCATCTTCTTCTTCGTGTGTATTTTCTCCGCGCGCAAGGTGTGCTCCTGCTGCTGCTGCAGCAGTCTTCGCCGCTGTCTCACCTCCTCCCTCGTCTTCCTCGTCTGCACGTCCCGGTGCTGCTGCTTCTGCTGCTGCCGCTCCTGCTGTCGTTCCTGCTGCACCTGCTACTTCTCCTGCTGCACCTGCTACTTCTGCTGCTGCTGCTTCTCCTTCTTCGGCGTTGCAGCTGCTCGGCTTTCCCGCTGGTGCTGTTGCTGCTGCACGTGAAAGAGAGGAACGAGCACCGCTTGCTTCTGCTGCTGCAACTCTGCTGCTGCTCTTTGGACGCAGACACATCCCATCGCAGCCGTCAACAAAGTTACCCTTCTCTTTTCCCTTGCACCTCCACCTCCTCGACCCCCTGTTGCTGCGCCGCATCCCCCGGCCGCCACTGCAGCTGCTGCTGTTCCTGCTGCTGTTGCTGCTCCTGCTGCTGTTGCTGCTCCTGCTGCTGTTGCTGCTCCTGCTGCTGTTGCCGCCCCTGCTGCTGCTCCTGCTGCTGTTGCTGCCGTCGCTGCTCCGGGTGTTGCTGCTGGTGGCGCCTCGCTGGCAGCTGCAGGCGCTGCTGCTGTCACTGCTGCTGTTGCTGCTACGGAGAAATGCAGGGGAGTTAAAACGCATGCCACCTGCTGCTTCCGCGGCGCAGCAACGAAGGGCACCACCGCGCTCAATTTCTCTCCACCAGCAACGTGCACGCGTAATCACCTAAAGCAGCAATGCACACAAACAAGACCTGGAGCAATACATATGAAAAGCAGCAGCAATATACATATATATATATATATATATACCGGCACCAATACATACACACAGCAGCAGTAGCAGCAATATATATGTAGCAGCAATACACACAAAAAAGCAGCAGCATACATATATATATATACATATATATAGCAGCAGCAATACATATATATCAGCAGCTACGGCAGCAGCAGCGGTAGACATATACAGTAGCACCAACGGTACATACGTAGCAGCAGCTACAAATATACATATATATATATATATATAAAGGGAGAGAGAGCAGCAGTTATACACCTGTAGCAGCAGCAGCAATTCGTATATACAAGCAGCAATACAAATACACCAGCAGCAGTAACAGACAGTACCAGCGGCAGTAACATATGTATAGCAGCAGTAGTAGTCACACACACGTATAGCAACAGCAACATCTGTTAGCAGCTGCAGCAATACACATATAGTCGCAGCAACCAGACATATATACGAGCAGCAGCCATAAATACATAGGAGCAGCACCCACGCGTATATAGAGCAGCACCCACACATATACAGGAGCAGCAGTATGCAGCAGCAGTACGCATATAGAAGCAGCTACACACACAGCTTGCAGCAGCAACACCTATACAGGTGCAGCAACGTATATACAGGAGCAGCCACACATGTAAAGGAGCAGCCGTAGACACACGCTGCAGCAGGAGTATATTTATAGCAACAGGAATACATATATAGGAACAGCAATATACTTATAGCAGCAGCAGCAGCAGGCATACATATACAGGAGTAGCAATACATATATACGGGCAGCCATACACATATAGGAGCAGCCATACATATATGTACCGCAGCAGCAAAATATATAGATAAATATGTTTATAGCAGCAGGAATACATGTGTAGGAGCAGCAGCAACATGTATATAGGGACAGCAGCAGTACACCTATAGGGGCAGCCAAACAGACACACTGCAGCAGCAGTCTAGATATAGCAGCAGCAGCACGTCTAAGGAGCACCCCACGGATAACGCAGAAGAGCGAAGATTGGCAGCTGGAGCAGCCGATCCACAGCGCCAGCGGCAACGGAGCAGCAGCAGTAGCAGCACGCCCCCAGCGCTGTCGAGAGTAGCAGTAGGGAGGGCAGCAGCAGCAGCAAGAGCTAGACAGCAGCAGCAGCGACAGAAGCATAGCAGCAGCACTGTTTCAGAGGGCAAAGCAGCAGCTGCTTCAACGGCAGCAGTGTCACTGCGAAGGATAGCCGCAGCAGAGACAGCTGCAGCAGCCGCTCCAGCACCAGCAAACTGACAAATCCCCAGGAACGGGTGTACGAATTATCTTCAGCTGCAGCAGCAGCAACAGCAGCAGCAAACAGTGTGGCTGCAGCAGCAAAAGGAGATGCAGAAGAGGAGACAGCAACAGCAGCAACAGCGTTAGTCTCCGCAAGAGAAACAGCAGCAGCAGCAATATCAATAGCGGCAGCAGCAGTCTCAGCAAGTTTAAGAGCAGCGGCGGCAGCCTCAGCAAGAGACACAGCAGCGGCAGCAGCCTCACAAAGAGAGCTACAGCAGCACCAGCAGCAATACCAACCGCAGCAGCAGCAAGAGATACAAGCTCAAAGTCAAACGACGGCAGGGGCACTGTCGCCGGGCAATATCCACAACAGCAGCATTTCTTTTCAAACAAAGCACCGGCACTCCTGGCAACCGCAGCAGCAGCACTCCTCGCAACAGCAGCAGCAGCACTCCTCGCGGCAGCAGCGGCACTCCTCGCAACAGCAGCAGCACTCCTCGCGACAGCAGCGGCACTCCTCGCAACAGCAGTGGCACTCCTCGCGACAGCAGCGGCAAACCTCCCAGCAGCAGCAGCATTCCTCGCAGCAGCAGCCGCGGCAGCCAGACCTGTTTGCTAGATTTATTTACAGAGAGTGAGTTCTGCAGACACCGCAGCAGCCCCAGGAGTCGGCGAGGTCAACCAGGGAACAGCAGCAGGAAATGGCAGCTCAGCAGCAGTGCGCCTCACCCCTCGGAGCAGCAGCAGCTGTTGTTCTGCAGCAGAAAGTCAACCTCCTTTTTCGCACTTCTCTTCGTTTCCCCCTCTCCTTCCTCGTCCCAGCTTCACCACCATTCCGCTGCTCCGGTTTCTTCTCAACAAGTAGCATATATGCCACGTATACTGAATACATATATATATATATGTATATACATATGTATACCTACATACATATATACATGCACGTGCCTGTCTCTATATACACACATAGATAGATAAATGTATATTTCGTGTATATATATACATATATATATATATGTATGTGTACGTTTTGTGTGTGTATATATATATATATGTAGCAAATATATTGAAGCAGCAGCTGCATGTGTAGAGACGTACTTCTCTGCAGAAGAGCTGCTGGTCCGACGCAATGAGCAGCGGCGTTGCTGCAGCAGCTGTCGGTACGCCGACCATGCTGCTGATCCACTGGTGCTGCTGGGACTCTCCTGGCTCTGCTGTTGCTCTTGCTGCTGCTGTTCCTGCTGCTGCTGTTGCACGTCGTGCTGCTGTTGCGTGTGGCGCTGCTGCTGCTTCTGCTGTACGAAGAGGCTGCGGTTTCGACGGGGCAGCGACAGCAGCAACTTCCGCGTTTTTTGCAGCAGCACTCGTTGCAGCGTCAGCAGCCGCCTCGTCAACGACCTCTTGACAAGCGCCACCAGGTCCAGCAGCAGTGCTAGCTTCAGGAGCCGCAGAAGACGCAGCAGCAGCTGCAGCTGAAGACAGCGCGGGGTGAATCTCAGGAGGAAGAGAATGAGCAGAAGCAAGGAGTCCCGAAGAAAACGAGCTGTGAGAGACACGACGCCGTTTCGTTGATGCCGCTGCTGGTGCTGCAGCTGCTGGTGCTGGAGCCGCTGGCGCTGCAGCGGCTGCCGCAATGCCGGATAAAGTCAGTCGAAGGGTTTTGTTAAAATCTGCCTCCGACAACAAACACTGCGGCAGCAGCATTTCTCTCGTGTTTCTGGCCACGGCTTCTGGCTCCTGCTGCCGTCCTTCCTCCTGCTGTTGCTGTTGCTGCAGCGTCATGACGCGCAGGAAAAGGCCGCTTGACAGGTGCTGAACGAAGTAGTAGCCTCCTGCAGGATCTCCGTCAGAGAAACACCTTGTTGCTGTTGCAGCAGCAGCCTCACCGGTAGCCGCAGCAAGACCAGCAGCAGCAACAACTGGTGAGCAGGAAAGGGTGGCTGCCTGCGGAGACAAAGCAGCAGCCGCAGCAGGGTGAGGCGCAGGAGCTGCTCCAGCAGCACTAACAGCAGCAGCGAGAACCGCAGCAGAAGCAGAAGCAGCAGCAGCAGGGTCGGCGTGGACAGCAGCAGAAGAAGGAAGAAGAGAAGCGCGGGCACCAGCAGAGGCAGCGCCTTTGATGGGCATGTGCGACATTCTCATTTTCTCGTCAGCGGCGCATGTGTGCAGCAGCAGCTTCTTCTCTCTGTGTCGTTCTCTTGCTTGACGTGCAGCTGCCTCTCTCTTTTCTCCTCTCTCCTTCGCCGCTGCTGCTGCTGCTTCTGCTGCTTCAACGGGGGGACTGTGGCACCTGCTGTGGCTGCTTGCGGCTGCGCGGTAGAAAAGAAAAAAGGAGTGCAAGTGTAGGTCTTCTTCCCCCTCCACATCCCCCTGCTCCTGCCCTCTCTGCTGCTGCTGCTGCTGCTCTCTCTGCTGCTGCTGCTCCTCCTCCTTCTCCTCTCGTTGCTGCAGCTTCCTCCCATCGTGCTGTCGCTGCTCCTTCTGCCCATCCGGCTGCTGCTGCCTCCGCACATACCGCTGTTGTTCCTCCTTCTTCTTCTCACACTGCTGCTGCTCCTGCTGCTGCTGCCTCTCCACCTCGATCTCTGTGCATTGCTGCTCCTTCCGCTGCTGCTGCTGCTGATTCTCCTTCCGCTTCTTTCTCTCTGCTGCTTCCTGCGCACTTTTCAGACAAAATTTTCCCTGTTGCTGTGGCTGCTGCTGTTGTGCGTCCTCTTGTTTCCCTGGGAGCTGCTGCTGGCATTGCGCCTGCTGCTGCTTCTCCTGCGCCGGCTCTTGCTGCTGCTCCTGCAGTTTCACACGTACTGTGCGCACGTGGAAGAGAACGCTTCTGGCCGCCGCTTCTTTTCCTCTTTCTTCTTCTTTCTCTTCGGCTGGATCCTTCCCTGCAGCAGCAGCAGGCAGCAGCGCAAGCGCATCTGCCTCCCCATTGCAGTAGCAGCAGCACTTTCGAGATTCCTCGAAGAGAAGCCTGCCGACAAACGCAGGGGTTAGCAGCAGCGCCTCGTCAGCAGCACAGGGCCTCCCCTGCTGCTGCTGCTGCAAAGAAAAACCGGCAGGCTGCTGCCACTGCTGCTGTTGCATCTGACCTGCACTGTTCAAAAGAGCCTGCTGCTGGCGCACCAACGCCGTGCAGCCGTGGTTGCCGAGCTGTTTCTCTTCACCCGTCCCACGTTGCTGCTGCTGCAGAACTTCATTGGGAAGCTGAGGTAGCAGCTCGCCATTTGCTCGCAATTCCGGTGCTGCTTCTGGTGCCGCTAGTCCTGCTGCTGCTGCTCTTCGTGCTGTCGCTTCTTCTCCCCCCGCTGCTGCTGGTTCTTCTTCTCCCGCCGAACCTGCTGCAGCTGCTTCTCCCGCTGCTGCTGCTGCTGCTATTCCTGCTGCTGCTCCTTCTTCTCCCCTCGCTCCTGCCACTGCTGTTGCTGCTGCCGTTCCTGCTGTTGCTTTTGTTTTTGCTGGTGTGCCGTTGGCGGTTGCTGCTGCTGCAGCAGGTGCTGCTGGTGGAACCTTTGCTCGGACGGAGGAAAGAGACTGTCTCCCCCGCCGCTGGGAAGAGAGGAGAAGAAAAATGTTTGCAGCTGCGGCAGCAGGCAGAGGAGCCGCATGCAGTCGCCGGAAGGGAAGAAGGAGAGAGCGAGTCTTCCCAGCAGCAGCAGCAGATGCACAAAAAAACGAAGCCCTGTTGCTGCCGCTGCTGCTGCTGGAAACCGAAGGAGAGAAACAAGCAACAGGAGCAGCAGCAGAAGATAGCGCAGTGCTGCTGCTGTTCGTAAGTGCCACAGTGCCTGCAACAGCAGGAGCAGTAGCAGCAGGAGCAGCAGCAGCAGGACCAGCAGCAGCAGCAGGAGGAGGAGCAGTAGCACCAGGAGCAGCAGCAGTAGGAGCAGCAGCAGCAGAAGCAGCAGCCGCAAGAGCAGCAGCAGTAGGAGCAACAGGAGCAGCGGTTGCAGCAACTGGGTCACGGAAGAGGGTGCCGCATGATCCAGAGAAGCTGCTGCTGTCGCTGCTGCTGCAGCAGCAAAGCGGAGGACAGCAGAGCGCCTCATCAAATTGAGCCGCAGGCGCAGCAGCAGATGCAGCAACAGCGGAAGCAGGAACGGTAGCAGGCAGCGAAGCAGCAGCCGTGTTGCTACTGCTGCTCGGTCGGGTAGAAGAGAGGGGGGCAGCAGCAGCACCAGCAGCAGCAGGACTGGCAGCACATAGAGAAACGGCGGCAGCCGCAGGAAGTGCAGCGGCCGCAGGCCCTGGACTCCCAGCAGGAGCAGCAGCAAGATGGACAGGAAGCCAGGCAGCCGCTGCAGCAGACACAGCCCCACGCGCAGCACCAGCTGCCGCAGCAGACGAGCAAGAAGCACGGTAGGGCAGAGCAGCAGCGAGAGTCAGAAACTCGCAGCAGTGTGGGGAGATAGAGACGCACAGCGGTGCAGGGCAAGGGGAAGGAGAGACAGCAATATCCCAAGACGCACGCAGAAACGCGGAACAGTCTGCTGCAGCAGCAGCAGCAAAAGATAGCTGGAGCCCGTCCCTTTGACAGCCTGCCGCCTGCAGCAGCGCCGCTGCGGTGCTTTTCACGAGCCAGAGCCACGCCTGCAGCAACAAGGACAGCAGCGCAAGAAATCGCACGTGCCGCAGCCAATGGACACAACTGCAGCAGCAACAGCAGCAGCACACGGGACAGAAGAAGCAGCAGCAGCAGAAAGGGCCGCAGCAGCAGCAGCAGATACACGGAACTGCAGGAAGAGCAGCAGGACACGCTGCAGACCTGCAGCAGCAACGGAGGGCCGAGGGGGGAGGGGCAGCAGAGGCAGTAGGGACAAACAGCAGAATTCGACGAGCAGCCTTACCGGCGAGGAAGGAGCTGACACAGCTTCAACAGCAAGAACGGCAGCAGCAGGAGAGGAACAGCAGCACCAGGAAAGGAACAGCAGCAGCAGAAGAACAGTAGCAGCAGGAAGGGAAGAGCAGCAGCAGGAGCAGCTGCAGGAGCAGCGTGCGCATCTGCACAGGAAGTGGAGGAGGACAAGCCGCAGGATACGAAGCAGGGGCAGGCAGCACGTCAGAAGAGAAACGGAGCAACAGCAGCACCTCAGGACAGAAACGCAGCAGCAGCACCTTAGGATAGAAACGCAGCAGCAGCAGGACTACACGAAGGCAAACGTTTTTGCTCAAGAGGGGCGCGCTGCGGCTGCAGCATATGGCACTCGACTGACTTGCTGCTGCTGTTGTAGTTGCTGCTGCTCGGGCGGGTACCGCTGTCTGGCTGAAGGAGAAAACGGTGCATCTTGCTGCTGCAGCAGCAGCGGTTTGGGGTGGAGCAAGGGGAGCTCCTGCTTCGGCTGTTGCTGGGGCTCCAGCTGCAGCGGCTCGTCTGAGAGTAGCAGCTTCTTCTGCTGCCGTTGCTGCAGCAGAGGGAGAAGTAGTGTCTTCTCCGACGGCTGCGTCTGTTGCCGTCCTTGCCGTTGCTGCTGCTGCTGCCACGGCCCGCCGTCTTGCTGCTGTTCCTGCTCCTGCTTATTCTCTGCGAGCTGTTCTATTCCCTCCCCCTGCTGCTGCGGCAGTTTCTTCTGCTTCACTTGCGATTTCTGCTGCAGTTTCTGCGGTTGTCGCTGCTGTGGAGAACGAGCGGCGTCGGAGGGAATGTGGTCCGTACGGAACGCAGAGGGCGCAGGCGGCTCTGCAGCCGCTGCGCCGTCACAGCAGCAGCAGCAGTGAAGAGGGTCCGCTGCTGCTGCGGCACTGGCCACTGCTGCTTCTCCTGCTGCTCTTGGCGAAGCCGCTGCACCAGCGCAGCAGTCAGGCTGTTGCTGCTGCTGCTGCACCAGCAGCGCCTGCTGCAGCAGCACCTCTGCCTCCTGCAGCCGCGCCCGCAGCTGGGCAGAGCAGCACCGAACAGTCAGCAGTTCCGCCTCCATTAACTGAAGCCGTTCTTCCTTCTGCTGCAGCAGCTGCTCCAGGAGCGAAGCAGAAGATGAATAATAAGAAGAAAAAGAAGAAGCAGCCACAACTTCTGGAGCCCCTGCGTTGGCCACCGCAGCAGCGCCAGCACCAGCAGCACCATCAGTAGCAGCTGCAGTAGCACGAGCAGCAGTAGCAGTAGCACGAGCAGCAGTAGCACTAGCAGCAGCAGCGGCTGACTCTTCCTTTTCTCCATCTGTGTGCACGGCTTCATCTGCAACAGCAGCAGCAGGAGGCCACGCAGCAGAAGGCAGAGCACCAGTAGCAGCAGCAGTAGCACGAGCAGCAGTAGCAGTAGCACGAGCAGCGGCTGACTCTTCCTTTTCTCCATCTGTGTGCAATGCTTCATCTGCAACAGCAGCAGCAGGACGCCAGTCAGCAGAAGGCAGAGCAGCAGCAGCAGCAGCAGCCTGCGCGGGGGAAGCAGGAGCGAAAGCCGAAGCAGGAGCGGCTGGAGCATCGGCTTCCAGCTGAGCAGGGGCAGCAGCAGCAGCAGCTCCACGGGCGCCAGCAGCAGGAAAGGCAATGTCAGCACTCGCAGGTGAATACCCGCCCAAGAAGTTTTTCTCGCCAGGCCCTTCATTATCAGCAATACAAAAGAACTGCGTCCTGCGCCTACTGTTTCCTGCTGCTGCTTGCTGCTTCCTGCCCGACTGTCCTGCGTCTCCCAAGCTGCAGTACTTCTTCCCTCCAATTTGTTCTCCTCTTCCTCTTCTTCCTCTTGCATTTACTCGCTCTTCAGCGACTTCCGCTGTTCTCGCTTCTGTTGCTTCTGCTTCTGCTGCGTCTGCTGCTGCTGCTTCTTCTCCTGGTGCCGTAGGAGTTGCTTCCTGGTGCTGCAGCTGCTGCAGCTGTTGTTGCTGCTGCTGCTCTGCTACAGTTTTCTCCAGCTCTACGTCAAGCAGTGTCGTTACACTTTGCTGTTGCGCTGCCCGTTCCTGTTGCCGCACCTTCGCCTGCTGCTGCAGTTTCTGCTTTTGCTGCTGCAGCACTTGAACTTGCTGCCGTAGCTGCTGCTTCTGCTGCTGCTTTTCTTCCTTCTGTTGCTGCAGCTGCGTGTTCGGCTTCGGCAGCAGCTGTTTTTTCAGCTGCGCCTCTGCTGCGTCCGCCCGCTGCTGCAAGGGCTGCCGCTGCTTTCGCTGCTGGTTCTGCATCTTTCGTTCCCCCTGCTGCAACTCCATTTGCTGCGGCGCCCGTCGCTGCTGCGCCTGCTGCAGCTGCTCCTGCAGTTGCTGCTTCTCCTGTTCCAGCTGCTCGAGACGCCTTTGCGCCCGCTGCTGCTCCACCTGCTGCTCCTGCCGCTGCAGTTGCAGCTGCTGTTGCAGTTGCTGCTTCTCCTGCTGCAGCTCCTCGAGACGCTGTTGAGCCTGCTGCTGCTCCACCTGCTG
>KL647318.1:879830-902517 GCA_000727475.1 Sarcocystis neurona | reverse complement strand
TCTCTCTCTCTCTCTCTCTCTCTCTTCTCGTGCCTTCTTTTCTCTCTCTTCTCCGGTTTCTTCGGCTTTTCTCCCCTCCTTCTTCCGCGTCTCCTTCTCTGTGTTGTCCCCCTGTCGCGTCTCTCCATCTTCTTCTCCTCCTCGCGGACCTCCGTGTCTCCGTCTTTTCTCCCTTCGTTTCCGCTTCTTTTTTCGCGACGACTGTCCTCCTCCTGGGGTGTCTCTCTGACACGTGTTGACCGCTGCTGCAGTGCCACCTCGAGGAAGAAAATGTCATGCAGAATATTCGCAGCGCGCGGTGGAGCGACCGCGTTGAGCAGGAAGCCCAGCGCGATCCTCGTCTGAGAGAAAAACTTGATGCCATGAGCTCAGACTTCAGGTAATCCTCTCAAACACATCTGTACACAAACAAAAGAGACTGGAAGGGGCGTCGGGAGACACGAACGGCGAAAGAGACGGAGGAAGATAATACAGTACACCAGCAAAAAAGTGGATATATAACGGCCAAAGAGACAGACCGACACAAACAGACAGACACATAGGCAGCAATGCTGCAGGAGAACAGGAAAGTTGGGGTGACAACAGAGGGAGACAGGAGAGCGGGGGGAACGGGAGACACGGAGACCGCAGCAGGGAGACACGGAGACGGCAGCAGGGAGACACGGAGACGGCAGCAGGGAGACACGGAGACGGAGAGACAGGGAAACACGGGGAGAGACAGGGAAACACGGGGAGAGACAGAAAGAGGTGGACAGAGGGGGGGGGAATGTGTGGGCAGGTGTGTGTGTGTGTGTAGATTCTGCGACAGGAGAGACACAAATGTGTGGGGTCGCAGTCTCTTCGAAGAAAGTGTTTCTGTTTTATCCTCCACGATCCTTCCACACCTATATATATGTCTAGACAGATAGATATATATGCAGATATATGCGTAGATGGATTTCTGGGTTGAGTTCTTTACTTCTGTGCAAATGTTGATATGTGTGTGTATATACGTGTATGTATATATGTATGTGTATATGTCTGTATAGACATATCTGTGTTGAGTTCTCGGAAGAGTATTTGCAAAGGCAGACAGAGACTCGGGCGAGAAATTGGCCGGGGCGTTCTGTGCGGAGGAGTGCCACGCTGCTCTTCGTCGCTGCGCCGGGCGAGAAATCTCCTCTTCTCCACACCAACGCGCAAGCATGTATATATATATCTACGAAACGCCTTTTTACAGACGGAAAAGAGAGGGGAAGAAGAGGAAAACAGAGAAGAGGACAGAGAAGAGGGGAGGAAAACAGAAAAGGAGAAGAAAAGACAGCAGGTGCACCGGAAAAAACGCCAGGAGCGCTCCTTGCTGTTCCACTACACACCAACGTACCTACACCCCCCAGCGCGCTCCTCTCTCTTCACATATATATATGTCTGCGTATGGATAAATAGTCATATACGCATGCATACGGATGTCGTTGCTGGGTGCGTTATAGAGAGACAGCTGGAAAATATTCATATCTGCACTTTCCTGTGAGTCTGCTTCCATATACATGTGTGGCACTGCGGCAGCAGCAGGAGGCGCCTTTGCGTCGATAACTTGCTGTTCAAGTGTGAGGAGCCCCTCCTTCGATAGAGACGTACACACACACGACTACCCGGTGCCCATGTCTACGTCTGTGTACGTATGTTCACATATACATATATACATATTTGCTGATGTACACACGTATATATGCATATGTATGTGTATGCGTGTGGAAGTTTGAAAGACGGATATAGAGAGAGAAGTTTTAGCAGTCGGGGTCTGTTTTCCACATACATATACTACGTTTGTGTGTCTCTATACAAGTGTGCCTTTGTCTGCGTGTCTATTGAATATAGAGTTGTCCGCGTATGCGCACATATATGTGTAGAGGAGGTGTGTTCAGTAGAGGCCGACGATTTGCTGCAGCAGAGGACGTGGCACGGCTTTTTGTTTCTGCGTTTCTCCTGCGGTCAATTCTCCTTTGCTGCCACGTAGGAACGCCAAGCAGCCGACTCTCTGGCGTGTTGCTCTTTCTCCGTATTTACGTCTGTGTATTTGCCCGTGCGTGCGCAGGCAAAAAGTAGGCGCATGCACGTATGTTGTTGTACTCGGGAAAAGATAGGGAAGGCGGGAGAACGACGGAGAAAAAGCGAGACAGAGAAAAGAAGAGAGCAGCGCGTTTTAAACGCGCGTGTCTCTGCCTTGTGCGCCGGTGACGAGACGGGCTAATTTCTTCTAAGAAGTGTCTCGCAAATTTCTGGACGACGGCAGTGGCTCTCTGCTTCCTGGGACGCATCTTCCCTGTGTGGCACTTCTTCTCCGCGCTTGTGCTGCAGGACGTTTCTGAGTGCGTGTCTGAAGAAGAAGGCGTCGCTGCGACCCACCGCAGAGTCCCTCCTCGAGTTCCCTTTTCTGCAGAAGTATAACAAACACGTCACTTCAAGCGTCCACTTTCTGCAGCAGCCGCGCCACCAGCAGGGACACAAAGGATTTAATCACGCCGCCGGCCCTTGGCAGACGCCGCGACCCACTGCTGCTGCTACACAGTGACCCTCACTGCTGCAGCACTTCTCCTGCTGCTGCTCCCTGATGACTCTCTCACTGCAGCAGCCCCCTTTTTCCCTGCTGCTGCTGCAGCACGCGAGACTCTCGGCATGCACCTTTTTGCCTCTTCTGTGAACCGGACGCCTGCGGCTGCTGCTTCTCCCTACAGTTGCTGCTCCTTGCCATCCACAGACACACGTGTACACAAATAAGCATGCAGCCGCTGCACCACCTGGTTAGATATATATATATGTGCGTGTGCGGACATGCAGTTCCTGATTCTGACGCCAGGCGCATCCACTTGCTGCTTTTCACTCATCCACGTGTTTGCAGCTGCCGCATTCGGCTATACGCAGACAGTTGCTATACGCAGCATATGTTTGCAGTCACCACGCCTGCCGGGGGGTGTCGCCTCGGGGAGAGGAAAACTTGCACGTCTGGCTACCGCTGCTGCTTTAGAGTCGCCTCGTCAGTGAGGCTTCACCCAGCACATCTGCTGCATACACCGCTGTCATGACTCGCCCATATCCGCACGTGAGGCTGTTGCTGCTGCCGCACCCGCCCGCATGAAATCGGCAAATCTCCTGCTGACAGTTGCTTCCTCTCCCTCGCCTCGTCCAGTGTGTGCGCCATTGCTGGTGCTGCTGCGACTGCCCACACGAGCAACACACAAGGCGCACAAGGTCTGCACGCAGACGACATCGTGGGCTCCGAGGGCGCTGGCACGTCCCCCGGGCGGTGGGCTGCTCTTCAGTAAAAGCAGCAGTCCTGTTATATGCATCAGGTCGCGTCGGGCATACGATACACACGTAACTCAGGTAGTCCTTTTCTCCGAGGCTCAGTAGAGTGTCGTACTGACAAGCAGCTGTAGCTTGTTGCATATCCAGAGCCACGGGCGCCTAGCGCACGTACATGAAACAAAAGAACTTCGTGACAGCAGCAGATACCAGCTAGCCCTTGCGTCGCATGCGACTGCACACGGCAGACCACGGCTTTACGTAGAACCGGCCCAGCCCACATCAGCGACAGCAGCGTATGCGCCGCTGCTCTTACACCGGCCGGAAGTCCGTGGGCGGTGGATACAGGCCCACACTGCCCAACGGTTGTAGGCAATAGTCACCAGTGAGCGCGGTATTTGTTGCGGAAAAAAGTAACATGTAAAACTACCTCACCAGCGGATGGGCGTTGCAGTGTACATGTGTGTGCACTTAAAGAGGAAATGCGTTGCTGAGGAGCAACGCGGAGCGGCGGTCTCTGCTTCAGCAAGCTCGGGCAAACAATCCTTGTCTCATAACAGCCGTCCTCGCGATGGCAGGGTTCGCGTGCAGTCAACTTTCCACGCTTTTTGTACCATCTAGGCAGGGATATCTGTGTGGACGTGCAGCTAACCCCCGCTTTTTCCGCACCCGTGCATAGATTTGTCTGCATGCAGACGTCTCTTTGAGGAGCTGTAGCGCAGGTGAATGAGTCTTTGACACATAGCACTTTGTGTGCATCAGGGATGTGCACACACTTTTAGTGGGTGCGTCTACAGCTGGTTCACGAACCAAGACCCCTCTCCATACGTACGGAATATCGAGAACAGCTGTGGATACGTGTAGACAGGATGTGGCAGTACTTGTTTTGCTGAGCGTCCGTTTCAGCGGCCAGTAGACATGAAGGCGGCGGAATATCGAGAACAGCTGTGGATACGTGTAGACAGGATGTGGCAGTACTTGTTTTGCTGAGCGTCCGTTTCAGCGGCCAGTAGACATGAAGGTGGTGCCTGTGGCTTCAACGTATAATACGCTCACGTAGTCTGCTAGATGTCGGGTCACTCCAACATTGCACTATACGCTTTCGTACTCCGCTGGAGAGATGGAAGGACGCATGCGCATGCGTGCTTCGTCACACTTTCTGCTGATGTTGATGCCACAGACAACTGCAACTTTTTCTGTTGTCCTTGGATAATGCTGGAGGGTCAGCAGCGTCGGCCGCAGAGACCAAGGCGCTGCCGCTCCTAGCCGACAGATTTTCGAGTAGAAATGGTATACGTGGCTTTCTGCTGTCCACGTGTGTGGACAAATTTTTTGTTGTGCTGTGACACGTTGACTCCTTGTATGCTATGCAAACAAACAAAGGCGCGATTGGCAGCTGCTGCCGGCGTGGTCTGTCGAAGAGCCTCTCGGTACACGTGTGTACGTATGTTTGCATACGGACAACTGTTCGTAGATTTTCCAAACATATTGGCTGCTGGGGCAGCGTCGACAAGAATCGGTTTCCTCTCCCCAAAATTCAGCTAGCCAGCACCTCTAGCGCCTCACTTATAAATGGGTGTGCCACGCACATCAGGACAAGATGATGCGTGGAGTGCCAGATTTTCGGCCGCGGTGACACTACATCCCCTGCGACAGGCGTGGGCGAACGTGACAGGAGGGAACTCCTTAAATGTGCAAATGCAAATTCTTGTAGAAAACCCCACCTCCGTGATTTTAAAAGGGCTGCTGGATCACTTGTTACGTTCCGAGAGCTACAAGAGATAGATTCTAGTAGCATCCGAGGAATATCGCCATTGTAGTTGAAGCCGTAGCGTCAAAGGAGTATCGCTACACTGCTGTTGAGCTGTCATGACTGTTGGGAGAGGGGCCTCATCCGTTGACAGACACCATCTCTTCCAGGTTGGGTCACACTGATGTAAAGGACTTCCTTGGTACATTAGCACCAGCGGCAGGCGAAGTCCCAGCGCGCACAGGGCAGATACACAAGAGGAAGTTGTAGCACACCTGCTTCTAACCTGTGTAACCCCAAAGCGTACGTAGGCAGACATTTTCAAAAGAATAAATGGGCACAAACGAGTAAATACGTAGCCGATGAAAATACCTTTCAAGGTAGGAGTCGAATAGTACACGTCTGCTTGTTAACCGTAGTGGTACATATATATATGTATATATATATATATGTGTTTACGTGTGTGGATGAGAGAGGCGCCATCCGTGAAGGCGAGAAGCAGCGTGTAGGCGGTGCGGACCGATGTCACATGCAGAGACAGGAGCGTGTGCCCCCGTGAGTGTAAACGGGTATTTTCGTTTGGGACAAGTGTGGCAGTTCACCTCTTTGAAATCCAGCGCAGAGACTACAGCACGCGCGCGTGGGTGCAAACGGATACACACAAGCCGAAACTGTAGTGACAGCTCATCTGTGCACGTAAAGACACGTGCGTCTGCTGCAAGTGGTAGAACACGTTCGTACAAATGGGTGAGCATGTATATGTGTGGAAGGTACTAGTGCAGTGGTGCAGACACGTGTGTGAGCATCGCTCTCTACATATACAGACGTGTATGTATACGTATTATAAATGTGTATGTATCTCTCTTTGCACGTGAACATGTAAGAATGGTCTTAGTGTATGTCCATCGTTAAATTTTACATGTACACGCGCGCACTGATTTACAAGAGTCTCTGCGGTCGCTGGCGCACATATCCATGTGTGTTTTCCTACGTAGGGAAGTAGGTGCGTCTACAGGAAGCGCTGCATCAACTTGTGCGCTCGCCCTACGTCTAGCAAGGGAAGCGGCTGCGGCGTGCGTGCGAGTCAGCTGTATTCGAGGTTACACTATGTGTGTGTATGTGTAGGAAGAAGTACACGGTCAGGGGTATATGCCGAAAGGCCGGAAAGATTGCACTCTTGGCTGTGTTTCGATAGTTGACCTGGGTTCATGAAGACGTCGGACCTACGCCTGCATGACCGCAAAGAGAGGAAGTTGGAAGCAGCATTGTACGTAGAGATGTGAAAATCTCGCGTCAGAATCAGGGAAGGCCTGCTAACTCCACTGCTGTAACACCCACCTGAAGCGCAGTTTCAGTAAATAGAAGGAAAGTGTATGTTTTGGTGGATCGTCCGCAGAGGTTCATTATATTTGCTGTAACGTCCATTGGACCCGCGGCTTCAGTGGATAAAGCAGAATATCTCTCGGTGCTTCGACCGCAGAGATGAATTGACGATGTTCCCCAGCACCGAAGTAAAGCGCCTATTCGATGTGCACTACGTCGTCTTCCGTTTTAGAGCTTTTGTGAAGACCGAATTTTACCCACTTTTGTTTGCTGTTTAGTATGCTTCGAGGAAGAAAAGAAGGGAGAATCAGAGATATGTAGATGCCGAAAAAGATTAAAGCTTTTCAACGGTGATCTTCAGTGAGTCCATGAAAGTAGTCGCTGCGACTGTATCTCCAGTTATTGCCATTCTTACAACTAGATTCTCTATCTTCTTTTCCAGCAGTATTGTATTGTGCGCGCTTTCGAAGCCTCTTGCTACAACCACTGCAGAAGTTCCCATCCCTTCGAGTACAGCTCTTGATATGAATTGGGGAAAAAGTGAATGTAGTGGGTGAAGCCGAAGGATGGATCAAGCATTCACCGCGTATTCGCCGCGTTTATAGATATACGTAATTTGTAATTCCACAGCTGCCTGCTTCTTTCTCAAGCACTTCGCTGTTTGACCCGGCCTCACGTCTGCCAGTGCCCATATTAGTGGTCCACCACTACCACTCTCAGTACCACTCCTTTTCTGCTCCCTTTAGTTTCACTAGTACTACTACCAGTACGACCACGTGTACAACATTAAATGTGGCCTACCTCTGCTACGTCGTGTAATACTCCATCTCTTACGGGTGTACTACTACTATTTTACCGGTAGATTTGACTTGTTAGATGCTTGGATTACTTTACTAGTATTTGCTGTCCTGCGACTACCACCATCACTCCTTACGGCTGCTTAAAATCTTAGTAGAACCGCCAATCGTACTTCTCCCAGGTCCACTTCATCCTTTCGACGCTCTCTTTGTATGTTGTACTTGGCGAAATACGCGGGAGGGAGCTGTGTACTTGCTGCAGATACTTGCGAAGATGTTTTTAGCTGCCCTGTTGCAGCCTTTTATGCGATGTCCTCGACAATGTCTAGTTTGTCGCCTTAAGTGTGGAAGCCAATTTACTCGATGGAGTTCTGAATACGGAAGAAAGGCGTACGGAGACACCTATGTGTTGCGAGAAGAGGCGGTTACGAGTCGACGCGATGTACCAAAACAAAGCAACAACCCAACAAGTAAAGCACCGCTATTACACCTCAGTGCCGCCCAAATTGGTAACAGAAAGTTATTGAGTAGCCTCCTTTTTCATAGATACGTGTATATGTATGTATGTAAATACCAACGTGTATGAAGGTGAGACAACGCACACCGACGTTGTTACAGATATGTATGTACATATGAATGAAAGTGGGTGTGCTGGATATCTACAAGTACACCCATGTAGGTAGGGCCATTTATATATATATATATATATATTTACAAATTAGAAAGTCCTCGCTTTGTCTCATCTCGCGTCAGCTGCCACTACAGAGAATCTCATCTCAACTCCATCTTCTCCTCGGGTCTGCACCTGCAGCTGCCAGATTTGTCAGAGCACCCAATGGCAGCACGCAGAGCATCCTCTGAATATGGGGACTGTTTCACATGAATATCTGCGTATGTGTATGCACGCGTATACGTACATGCAGAGGCATATATGTGTACACAAGTAGTAAGACTGTAAACATACATCTGTGTATATCTCCCTGTATGTACACGCGGACACATTCGTGTATACGTATGCGCGTTCGCAACACACCCCTCTCTCCATTTACCATCTATACGTATGTACACATATACCCGTATATTTTGACGCTTATACGCTAATAGATCCGTACAACCTGTAGGTAATGGGGAGCAAAGTGTCTGTTCGCACACGTATGTGCACACGTGAAACCGCACACCACAGTTTCCTCAGCTCCTTTTCTGGCAAATTGCGCCACTTTTTACTCAAGAAACCGATCAGTCACGCCGGAACCTGGAACCGGTTGTCTAATTGCAGTCTGTCTCTGTTCCAGGGCACCACGGCTGGTCACATCCTCTAAGAATCTACATTCCTTCCTATTGAAATGGAGAAATTCAAAGACATACAGGAAAACGAACACAGAGGTACGTAAATGGCAGGGAATACGCGTGTGCCCCTAGATTATTGACCTACGCACGACAGGTACATAATTCTATTTGCTAGCTGTATACGTTTCACACCTCAAAAAAGACAGAGGAAGACGCAGCGCTGAACAACTATTCATCTACCCCAGCGGCGTGAAAAACGTACGACTTCTTGCAGTACATCCTGCAGGAGAGCGCACGCATGTTCACAGACACATATACGAGTGTGCTCGGATATGCAATACATATATGTATACATACACACATATCTGAAGACGCATCGGAGCGATGCGCGTTTACAGAGAGGTACAGTTCTCCGTAGTAGACGTGTGTGGGAGAAAGGGGCGTGTAGAACAACAGTCGCTGCGGACGTTTGTCAGTCTAATGTGCTACAGAGAGTCTGTAATAGCAGAAGGCTTACGTTGTCTGCGGCTTTACTCAAAGAGGACTGGCCGTAATGCGGTGTGACAGATGCTGCATCACTTCCTGTTCACAACGTCCATATTGACACTGCGGGCTCGAAGAAGACGTGAGCGACTCTTCTTTTTTGCGTGTCAAGAGGGGAGCGTCATATCTACTGTGCAGAGAAATGCGGGGGAAGTTGCTTTGGGGTGGGCAAAAGCGCAGCTGTTAATCAGCGGTACTTCTTGCTTGCACGCAGTACGGAGAAAGACGCTAATTTTCCTAGATGCAAGGACCTGAAAGCGTAGGTAAACATACGTGTATATAATACATTTAATGAGGTGCCACCTAAACCGCAGCACCAATGCCTCCTGGCAACATGCACGAACACAAGACAGCGAGATGTACACAAATATGTATACGGGTGCCACACGCATACACAAGGATTTGCATGTGTACTAGCGGATGCTTCTGCGCACTGTGTACTTGTGTGTCTACACATGTTAATATGTATCTTTCTATTCCCATCCGCTTTTGTGCTAAGCCAACATGAAAAAGGCGGTCGCATCGCTAGTCTGCTGGCTTTGGCATCGTACGATATCAAGGTGACCGCCGCTCGTTTGTATATATATATATATATACGCATATGCATGTGTAGATTTGTAATTGTATACATGCGTAGTGAGAGGTGCAGAAATTGCAGTTTCATCGAAAAAAATATTGATAGGCACTGCAGTTGTACGTGAACGAGCCCTACGTGTATCCCGTTTTTCGGGCGTTGCGTCAGCACTGTGCGAACCAATACGTGCGAACAACGTGCTGAGACGTGTGCATCTCTCCTCTTTTCTCTTCTTCTCTACATATACACATATGCGCACAAACACGGCCGTCTGCCTCTATTTCTGTAACTCTGTGTAGATCCAGTCGAGAAATGTTGGGACTATACAGACGAGCACAGACTGAGCGTACACAAACATCGCCAACACGAGTAGTACACCTGATGGAGAGCTTATGGGTGCGCAACGATAGATGTACGGACTGGAACATATATAAACAATATCCATATGTAAATATGGAGAAGAGAAAGGAGGAGAGGTGCACACGTCTTTCATGTTGGCTGCACATATTGACCCACACAGTGCTAATCATTGCGCGAAACGCGGTACACAGAGGACTCGTTCACATACAACTGCAGTGCCTATCAATCTTGTTTTTGATGAAACTGCAACTTCTATATCTCTCACAGGGACAGAATATATATATATATATATATCTTTACGCTTCCCCCGCGGAAACCGAGGCGTCACAGACTAAACGCAGAACCATGTTTGCAGCGAATATCTATATCTACCTGACATAAGAAGAATTATGTGCATGCCCGCAATGGTGAAGTGGCTACGGAAGTGCGGAAACACTCCTTGCTGTAAAGATGTGCGTCTACTGAAATTTGTCAGCTACACAGAGTCGCGGAGGAACAGAAAGCTTGCGCGCAAGCGTGACATGCTTGTGGAGAACAGGTGGACGAAAAGACGACTTACACTAACATGACAACATATACATATATTTTCGTATTTCTGTGTGTCTACATGTGTATATCCCTTAAGAGAAGTATTAACCTGTCCCGAGAAGGACGACTTGACACAGACATACGTCTGTGTCTCCACGTACCTACACACGTAGCTCTGAAGTTTTACGAATAAAAGCTTTTCTGTGAATATATTATTAACGTCTATCTACAACCGGTGCAGTGATACTCACAGGTCGTTGCCCCGCCGTTCCTTCTAGAGAAACTCCTCTTCTGTAGAGGTGTACCGCAAACCCGTACCTTTGTACTGACATTCCACTACTCCATCCCAGATCTGTCGTATATGCACTTGGGGAATTTCCTACGTGCATTTACTCTGTATTATATGGACACGGTACACTTACGCGTATCTCCTCTCTGCGTGTGCCTCGTGGGGAACCACCACTGGCGATCAGCGCAGCTTGACTATGGGTAGACGCTTAGCAAGTAAGCGACTGACTTTAAAAAAGTGAACAGCGCGCGGAGGGCCGCTCTCAGATGAGCGACAGAGGCAGTTAACTGTCGACCTGTCTCAGCTGCGCTGCGTTAGACGGATGACGGGACGCATGGAGCGGCGACAGACGGTGTCTTTTTTGACTGGCGAGCACGTGGAAGACAGAGACATACCAGCACGCGCATTCTTGTGTCGGGTCTCCTCAGTTTCCGTGGCCGCTCCTTTCACTCGCAGTCAGTCAGTCGTGCTGTGCGGGACGCATTCTCAAGTGCCGCAGAACATTGAACAGCTAGACGAGCGGCGGTAATATCGTTGTCGTGCGATGCCGAAACCAGCAGACTAGCAAGGCGGTCTTCTTTCACGCTGGTGTGCGTTCTGCTGCCTTCCCCACCTCTTCTTCCCTTCTGACGTGCGTCCCCGCTCTCACGCTCAGTATGTGCTGCTACTGGTGCTTGTGCGTCATTCTGCTGAGCTTGTGTGATGATGCCATGTTGCTCCTTCTCTCGTGTGGAATTCTTTTCGCTGCGCTATATTAGTTACTCAACAGGGCAGCACGTTTCGTCTGTGGCGCCGGCGCCGCCACACGGGAACCAGATTCTGTCGGTACTTCTTCTTCCTCAGCCAAACGAGAATCTGGGCATCTGCTGCCCCGCAGGTGCTTCTTTTTCTCTTTCTCTCTGCGGCGACTGTGATTCCATCTGCTGCAGCCCCACCCGGGTGCTTCCTTCTCTTTCTCTCTTCCTCTGTACAACTGCACTCTCGTCGTCTTTTTATCCCCTGATCTCCTGCTGCCGCTTGTTCTTCTGTATCATGCTTCGTCAAGTCTCTCACGCGCGCAGCCCAGTCACACAGAATCCTTCTGCACTGTACCTGTCACCGCATGAGCGTGTCGCCATGGTCCTGCTGCTGCTGCTGCTGCACCTCGTCAAGGGTTTCCACCGGTCCCCTGCCCAGTGAAGTTATTAACGGTCCTTCAAATAATGCTGTGCCGCTACTAGTGTCGCTGCTGGGACTGCTCTGGAGGGGGTGCTGCTGTGCTGTGGCTGCTGTTACTCTGTTGCTATTGTTGTTGGTGTTGCTGTGGTTGCTGTCGCTGCTGCTGCTTTTGCGGCTCTCTCTCGTCTTGTGCGCGTGCGGTGTTGCAGAGCGCCTTCTGACCCAGCAGTAGCCCTCCTTATCGACGTGGGTGAGAAGAGACAGACACTGCAAAACGGCATAATTGCAGCCTGCGGCGCTCGAAGAGGTAATCTTCATCTCTGGCTGTGTATACCTTCGTCCTCCTCACATGAACAAATACACCGTGCGAATTCGTATGTGTGTGCGTGCTTCTAGTGTACGACAATATTAAGTTCTGCAGGTGAAAAAACTGTCGAATTCCGGAGCGACACGGATACAAGCACGCAGGGGACGGAACCTGCGCGACGCATTTGCCACAATTGTCTCCTGGGCACCCTCTTCTTCCGACCCTCACATCAACAACACCGCGTGCGCGCTCGGATCTTCCCAGGGAAGAGAGACTCTCTTCATTCCTCAGTAAATACACACGTGTCTGCGGATATTACACACGTGCCCGTGTGCCTTTCTCGCGTGTGGACGTGAAGGAACTCTTTTTCCCAATCTTTGTCGCGAAGGTTACCTTAGAGGCCAACTTCCTCCATGGTCTTCCCTGAGTGACTGTAACACGCATTTCTGTAACTAGGCTGTCTCCGGCTACTCGCTGCGGCCCTCCGCTCGGGCTCTCTCGAGTTTTTCTACCGGTCCTCTACGCGTCGCAGCAGTGTTACGACTCTTTTCTGGAGGCGCCTGTAGCAGTCACCGGTGTTCGTATTCTCCGAACAGGTGACCTTGCAGAGAGTCTGAGATGACTACATCTGGTATACTCTCTCGTGCTACTGGTGCTGTTGTCTTCCCCTGTCGTTGTTGCGCGTGCGTGCGCTACGCGCTGCTACCTGCCGCTGCTTCTTCGTCTCTCGTGGGCTGCTGCTGTCGCTTTTTCGCCTTCTACTGTTGCTGCTGCCGATGTCGTTTGTCTGCCGTTATCACCGGCGCTGCGGAGTCGCTTCTGTCGCTGTTTGCCTGCCGCTGCCATTTCCCTGTAGAGAAACTGACGGCGGATGCCGCGCTGCTGTCTGTGTACGTGCGCAGCAGCGGCCGGTGCGTTTTCCTACTTTTTCTGTACGTGTCTGCTGCTGCTTTTGCAGTGTTGGGGCTGTGCCTGCTGTTGTCTTCGCGGCTGCTGCTCCTCCTGCTGTTCCACCACCGTCATCCTCCTTTCTTTTCAGCGTTTGAAAGAGAAGAGGCTTTGCCGTACGCGTGTCAGGATTCGCGCTGTGCTACCCTGGCGCTGCTGCGGCCGCGACGACTTCTTCCTGTCGCTTTTTTTTCTACTTGGGCTGCTGCTGCGGTGGCAGCTCTCTCTCCACAGCAGCTGCTCCAGCTAGGGCTGCCCCTGCCGCTGCTGCTTTTCCTCCTCCTCCTCCTGCTCAGTCCTCTGTGCTGCTTGTCTTAGTAGTGGCATTCGATGTACACACACCCGTGCTGTTGTCGTGCGTGCTTCTTCTCCTGCTGCTTCTCCGGCTGCCCCTGTGTTGCGCTTCCTGCTCCGTCCCCTCGCGGTTGCAGCTGCTGCGTCCACTTATCGACAACCTGCTGCTGCTCCCGTGTCGATCGCGCCGCTGCTGCTGCGCCGTGTGGCGGGGTAGCTGCTGCTGCTGCTTGTGTGGGTCCCCGCGGCCCAGCTGCGCTGCGTTGACTGCTGCTGCAGCCACCTCCTCTGCAGAAGCAGCGCAGGGTTCACACAGGAAGCAGCTGGTGCTCTGTGTGGGCGCGAAGGGGAGAAGAGAAGAGAAGAGCGCACCTTCTTTGTCACACTCGCGTTAGCAGCGGAGGCAGCAGCGCAGCAGTCTTTAAAGGAGAAACAGCAACATCAGCAGGTGCAGACACGTGGCCGCGGCGGGCGAGTTTCTTCGCTCCTTTTCGACTAAAAACAAAGAGTTTTTCCTTTTCCTTCCGCTCCTCCTTCTCCGGGCTCTCCGTGAGTCACGCATACGCCGCTCCTGTGTCTCCTCGTTTTCTCTGCGAGCGGCTGCTGCACCCACACTCCTCACCGGCGCCGGCAACAGCAGCACCGCAACTTTGTCACGGTCCCATCACCGCCCAGAATTGAAGAGGCGGCGTCTTCTGTAAACTTTTTCCTTTGTTGCTGCACGCGTTTTTCTGCTGCAGCTCTCGCTGGCTTCACACGAAAGAGAAATTCTACCACACACACAACTCACCCCGTGCGCACGTGCAGCGACAGGCCGGCCTGCAGCTCCTTTGAATGACGACGCAAAGCGCCGGCGGGGCCCCTCTTGGCAAAACGAATTTCCGTTGCTGTAGAAATTTCAGCAGCGACCTCCCGCTTCTTCCATTCTCTTTTTCTTCGGTGTGGCGGGCTGCCAAAACTACTTTCACCGCTGCTTCTGTGTCAGCAACGCCCGTGCCGCGCGTCCGCCGTGCCGCGCAGTTTTTCCTAGCCGCGCGTGGCGTGGGCCTCACCCTCGGCTCTCCTGCCGCAGCGGCGCTAGCAACTCGAAAAACTGCAGCACTCTCTGTTTTTCGCTTTAGCTGCTTCGGCAACATACGTTGACGCAGCGATAGAAGTCACTCCCAGCTTTATAGCGACACTCTCAGACGAGCTATTGTTCGGACACCGAGAGCAGCGGCCACACCGAGGGGAAAAAAGTGCCGCAGGGTCAAGCGGCTGCTGCCATATGCATAACACATCGAGAGTGTGTGTTAGCTGCAGCTACGCAGCTGCTGCGTTGCTGCTACTGTTGCTTCTTCGCACTTTCTCTTTCTTCGCAGACACACACACATACATAGAGTTCGATGCCCCGCAGGGGGGGAGCAGCTGCCGTTTTAGAGGTATTCAGAAACGGCGGGCGCGCGCTGCCTGCAGTGCAACCACCTTTTAGCTCTTCTTCTACGTCCACAAATACGGAAAACACACTGAATATCGGTGGATATGTGTGTGTCTGTGTTGTTTGTACATATATACTTTTATTAGAAGCGTCCGCGTGTATGCGGCTGATGACGGTGTTCTTCTGACGGTGGAAGAGAAAGAAACGCTGTTGCATGAGGGAGGCCGCGGAACTCGTGGCGCTCTGATCCTCGTTTTTGCCCATTCTCTTCTTTTTCCCCCCTTGGGAGGAGGGGTGGCGCAACGTGAGAAGTACACGGCGCACACAGACAAATAGAGGAAGGAGAAGCAGGAGGAGTAGTAGCTGCACGCGAAAGCAGCGGCAGCGCCCGCAGAAATTGAGGAACACCGGGAGAAACTTCTACAACCGCTCACCGTTGTTGCGTTCTCGCTTCGAACTGCAGTGGCACCACCGGCGGCAACAGCAGCGCATCTTCGCAACAGGAGCGCATCTTCGCGACAATTTTTTCGGCGGACGGGGAAACGCCGGCGCGGCGGGTGTGTTGGTTGTCTGCAGGTAAGGAGCACCAGCAGCAGCACAGCACTCGCACTGCTGTGGAGGAAGACGGAGAGAAGAGGGGCAAAGGAGGAGAGCAGCAACTGCAGAGGAGCAGGGACGGCACGAAGTAGACAGCGTAAGCCGAGAGCAGCAGCCTCTGTGCGGCTGCAGCAGACGCGGTCATTCTCTTCGGGGAAAGAAGAAGAAACAGCACGAGCAGCAATGGAGGTAGCTGCCCTCGCAGTCCTTGCATTGGGAGGGGCGATAGGTGCTGCTGCTGCTGACGCGGTCGGACTCCTCGGCCGGTGGAACAGCAGCAGCCGCAGCAGCCGACGCGCTGAAGAGGAGGAAGAAGAAGCAGAAGAAGAAGCGAAAGGGACAGAGACAACAGAGGAAGACGCAGGGGCCGAAGAAGAGCAGCAGGAGCAGCAGGAGGAGGGGGAAGTGCACGGTGCAGCGGGCGAGGAAGCAGCAGCAGCAGCAGCAGGAGACGCAGGCGAAGTAGAAGAAGAAGCAGCGACGACGCGACAGACTCAAACAGCGCGGGACGCAGCAACAGCGGCAGACACGTATAAGTCGACCTCAGAACTGCAGCAGCAACACCAAGAGCAGCAACAGGCAGAAAAAGACGAAGAATATGCGCGCGCTTCAGCAGCTGAGGACGGAGATGCTGCACCAACGAGTCCCGTTCAAGAAGAAGTTACTGTGCGCAGCGCCGTGGAAGAGCAGCAGCCACAGCAACGAGGCGCTGCAGCAGCACGTGAGCTGTTATTGCTGTTGTGATCGACTTGCATGTGATTGGCTGCTGCTCTTCACCCACCTTTGAAAGAAGGACCATGCACCTTTCTCTCTCTCGCTGCTGCGCACTCCCTACGCTACTGCTGCTCCCCGTAGACTCTCCCTCCTCTGCTGCTGCTCCCCGTCACACGACTCTCCCGTCTTTCCTTCTCCTTGTCTCTCTGTCCTCTTTGCTGCTGCTGCTGCTACTACCACCACTTCACCAAATGCTGCTGCTGCAGCTGGTGCCCCCTCTGCTGTTGCACCTTCGTATCTCAGCAGCCGAACTCAGGCAGGAACTCGGCCACTCCTACTGCTGCTGCCAGTCTACTGCTGATGCTGCCGCTGCTGCTGCCGCCGCTATCGCTGCTGCTGGTGGCGCTGCTACTGCTGCTGCCACCGCCACTGCTGCTGCCGGGGCTGCTGCTGCTGGTACTAGTGTGGCTGTCGCTGCCAGCCCTGCTGATGCTGCTGTTGCTATTGTTGCTGCTACGAGGCCTGCTGCTGCCGCTGTTATTACTGCGGTTGCCACTGCGAGAGCTGCTGCTATTGCTGCTGCTGCTGTTGCGGGTGGTGTTGTGTTGCATGTCGTGTTGTCGTGGCGTTTCCTGCTGCCGTTGCTGCTTCTGCTGTGGGTTTATGAAGAGCACATGGGGAGGCCGTGCTGTCCCTGCTGCTGCTGCTGGCTTGATTTGGCCGTTGCTGTTGCGCTTGTACACGCCTCTTGCGATTTACTGTTGCTTGATGTGTCCCTGCCTGTCCGGCCGACTGCAGAAGCAGCAGCAGCAACCCCCGCAGCGGAGGGAAAAGAATCCGCTGGGGCAGAAGAACCAAGAGCAGCAGCAGCAGCGGCAGAGGATGGAGCAGCAGATACGAAGGGTGGATCTTTTTATCGAAAGCTGCTGACGAACCTGCTGGCGCGTGCGTCCCGTGGAGCACGCCGCCGTTTGCAGCAGCAGCAGCAACAGCCGCAGCAGCAGCAACAGCAGGAGCAGCAGGAGCGAAGGGACGACGAGGAAGCAACAGAGCCGGACGACGGATGGCAGCAGGTAAATCCTTTGTCGCTGTTCGGTCGTATATCTGTGGAGGAGGCGAGGAGCGCCAGCAGCAGTATAAGCAGCAGTCCGTGCAGCAGCAACAGCGACGACAGCAGTGAAGCCGCTTCCGAGAGCGGGGAACCGGCAGCAGAAGAGCGGAGCAGCAGGACTAGCAGCAGCAACAGTAGTGGTAGCAGCGGGGGAGAAAGCAGCAGCAGCAGCAAAAAGGGGGACGCGGAGGACAACTCTCGTGGGAGCGTTGGAAGCAGCCGAAGCAGCGCGGCTCTGCAGAAAGCCGCCGCGGGGGGGGGGAGAGACGAGACAGCAGCAACTGCAGGGACGCATAACAACGAGCCGGATGACTCCCACACATTCCTGCCTTTCTGGCGGCAGTACACTGCGTCTTTCCTCTGCAAGTTGAAGAGCAGACGAGAGAAGAAGAGCAGCGGCATGTGCGGCAGGAAGCGACCTGCTGCAGAAGGAGCTGCAGCAGCCCACCAGGCAGGGAGCGACGCACACGCCGCAGCAGCACCCGCAGGAGGACGAGAAGAGACCAGCGCGAAAGAAGAAATAGAAGAAGAAACCGAAGCAGCAGAGGGCGCAGGAGCTGAAAGAAGCAGTGGAGGCCGCGGAGCGGACGGGGAAGTCAGCAGAGGATGCGGCAGCGAGGCGGTGATGCAGGAACAGCAGCAGCAGCAGCGGGAAGTCGAGCAGGAAGACGAGGAGGAGGAGAAGAAGAGCGTTGCTCATGAAGCAGCAACAGCGGCAGAAACGGCATGTAGAGACAACGCAGAAGAGGAGGAGGAGGAAGAGGAAGGACTGCTGCGACCCAGGAAGCGCCGCAGACGAGACAGCAGCAGCGGCCAGCAGCTGCTGCAGTCATCGGCTACTGCCGTCCCGAAAGAAGAAGAAGAGTACGCAGAGGAAGTGACAATGGCAGAGATGCCGCTTGCTGCTGCCGAAGAAGGTGCCGGGGACTGCGGTGGTGCTGCGCAGCACCTGCAGCAGGCGGAGAGCAGGCAAGGGCAGAGGCAGACACAGCAGCAGCAGCAGCAAGATACCGCGTGGGAGGAAGAAGAGGAAGAAGAGCACCTGCAAGAGGACGAAGCGGAGGAGGAGGAGGCGGAGGAGGCGCATTTCGCTGGCAGGGAAGAAGACATCGAAGAAGAGGAAGAAGTTGCTGCACATGTGGAGCAGCAGGAAGGAGAAGAAAATAACCCAAAGAAGCAGAATACTGAAGAAGAAGGAAGTGATGAAGAGGAGGAGGCCGGGGAAGAGGAGGAGGAGGAACAGAAGAAGCAGCAGCTGTCATCCTCGGAAGAAGAGGTAGAGGAGGAAGCAAATGAAGAAGACGAAGTGAATGCCGAAGAGGAAGAACAGCGGGAGCGGGAGCAGCAGCAACAGCAGAGGGAAGGGCTAGAAGAAGAAGCGCTCAGCAGACACAGCACCTCCTGCTGCAGCAACAGCGTAGATGATGGGGCTGCTGCTGCAGAAGAAGAAGACGAAGGAGAAGAAAGCGCGGAGGAGGAGGGGACAGCAGCGGCGACAGCAAAGGCGAAGAAAAGCAGCAGCTGCCGCAGGGGAGAACAAGGGACGAGAGAACACGAGAGAAAAAGAGCTGCGGGAAGTGCGGCAGCAGGAGCAGCAGCAGACAGCGGAGCTGAGGAGGAAGAGGAAGCCGCTGCCGGCGGAGAATCGGCGACCGCAGGTGACATTATTTCTGCTGCAACGGCAGAGACAGAGGAGGACGAGGAAGAAGAAGAAGAAAACGCAAGCAGAGAGGAAGAAGACGAAGAAGAGCAGGTGAAGCAGCTGCTTTTGCTGCGGGCCACTTCGATGACTTCTTCCCACTTGGCTGCTGCGACAGCAGCAGAAGTGGCGCGAGCGGAGCACCTGCGGCAGCGAGGTGCAGCAGCGGGGGAACCGGCAGCAGCAGCAGCAGCGCCAGCAGAAGCCGCGGCGGCGTAGGGGAGACACCTGTTCCTCGTATTCGCTTGTGTGGGGAGCGAGGATTGCGCCAGGACTATCACAGCAGCAGCAGGAGCAGCCGCAGCAGCAACCCAGCGCCAGCGGCAGCAGGGGGAGGAGCCGGAGAGGCTGCTGTACGAGCAGCGGCTGCAGCAAGTTGAAAAGGAGCGGCAGCAGTGCGCTGGCGGGGAGAGGCTGCAGCCGCAACAGCAGCAGCAGGGGAAAGCAAGAGCCTCCTCTGCAGCGCCGGAAAAAGGCTGCAGCAGCAGCTGCTGCTGCATCACGGCACGTGAAACATTTGGTGCTTTGTTGTTGAGCAGCCCCGGCAGCAGCAGCAGGAACAACAGCACCGGCAGCACGAGCAGCACGGGGAGCAACCGGAGCACCACGGGGAGCAACAGGAGCACCACGGGGAGCAGCAGGGCTGGCAACGAGAGGATAGGGGGGGAGGAGTCCGGCTGCGTCTTTTTTGCATGCGAAGATAATTTGCTCAATGCGAGAGAAATGGTGGGGTAAATTCGTGCAAAGGCACACATGGAGTGGTAGTGTGTTAGCGCAATGTCGCTGCTGCTGCTGCACTCCAGGGATATAAATTACATAGCAGTTCAGTCTGTCGCGTTGAACTTGCTGTGGTTGCAGTGGCCACTCTCTCTCTGCAGCAGCAGCAGCAGCAGCCGATCCTCCCGCAGCAACAGCAGCAATTTGGGGGGGAGCTGTGACGCGTGGCGCAACAGCAACAACAGCAGCGCAACAGCAGCACAGCACCAACGGCAGCAAGTGAGCCAAGGTTCTCTCGCGGCTGCAGCAGTGGCACCACGTGCGCAGCAGCAGTAAGAGCAGCAGCAACAGGTGCAGAGGCCACAGGAGCAGCAGGAGCAGGAACTGATGGGGTTGTGCGTGGAGGAGAGAGGACGCCGGGCCAATGGAGGAAGCTTCGATTTGATTGTCGCCGTGCACTACGGCAGCAGCAGTGTGTGCAAGAAAGGAACTTCTGGGGTGTCCTGCAGCAGCCACAGCAGCTGTGGCGTTTTCCTTCTCTCTGTCGTCGACAACATGTGCAGGAGGAAAAGGAGCGATACACAAAGAGAGACACATGTATATATACCCGTGTGTATCGAATTTCATGTACGTATAAACATACAGACATCCACAAATACGTGTACACAAAAACAAGAAGAGTGTGTGTGTGTGTGTGTGGTTTACACACACACACACAAACAGGTGCGTATCTGTAGTGGGATAAAGAAGAGTGGAGAAACGATTCGTAGAAGCAGGACTATGTGTAGTAGTAGCGCGCAGTAGCGAGCACGGCAGTGCCTGGCCATTTTGTGTGCAGCAGCTGCACCGTGTATAGGGGCGGAGGCAGCTGATTCTCCTTATATTTTTGGCAGTAATGGGATGTTGGCATTTTTTCCCCTTTGCGTATACCCCTGTGTGGTCGGGTGTGTCTGTACACCTGAATTTGTATATATTTGCAGTGCCTACTTAGACACCCCAGTGTGTAGTAAAGTTTATAATTTTGTACGGACGTCGTCGGGAGTTGTCTGGGTATGTGTAGATAAACGTGAACCCAGACGCCCCTCCATGCTGTGCGGCCGGCTGGTTGTCGATGGACTGTCGATAACGCTGGAATGTGGGAAATGCTCTGTTTGGACACGCCAGCGCATTTTCTTCCGGTGTACGGACACCTGAATTTGTGACTAGGGGCGCACGTGGTCTTGTGGCGTGTGTGCATGACCTTCCACATTTGTGAATGATCATCGATCGCCTGTCTAGGACAGCCGAGGGCCCATCTATTGGATGCGTGTACACATCTGCATTGTTCGTTATGTTCCTAGAGAAAAAGACACTAGGACTCATCTGCATCGAGTGTACGTACACCTGGATGCACCTGTATGTAGAGTACATACACTTAAATGCATCTGTGTCCAGTATGCATACACCCTGATGCATCTGTGTCTAGTGCACATACACCTGGATGCATCTGTGCCTAGTGTACATACACCTGGATGCATCTGTGTCTAGTGCACATACACCTGGATGCATCTGTGCCTAGTGTACATACACCTGGATGCATCTGTGTCTAGTGCACATACACCTGGATGCATCTGTGCCTAGTGTACATACACCTGGATGCATCTGTGTCTAGTGCACATACACTTGGATGATCTACGTGTCCTCAGTGTACATCCACGTGGATATCTTTGTGCTGAGTGTACATACACCTGAACTTTATGCCCCTACTGTGTAGGTACACCGTATATACCAGTGCAGCTAAATAGAGTTACTGTAGATACACACACGGCTGCGCGCGTGTCGGCCCTGAGGGGGTGCTGTATTATCCACTTCTCGCCTCCACGTCACTTGACGCAGATACAGCAGATGACTTTGTGGATTATTTCCGTTGTGAACATCTACCGGCCTTCACAGAAATCTACTGGGGGTACACCAGGCTTCGCCCCGATGCCTTGACCGTCAAAACGGACCCTTTCCATCCGTACACTGTGGTAGTGTTGACGGTCTACGGTGGCTGTCTCGGTAAAGCGTCACTGCTCATGTAGATCCATTCAAAGAACAAATGCTGGACATACACCTCTCGCAACACATGCGACTTTTTCGGTTGATCCGGCCACACATATGTCGATCGCACGTACACCTAAAAAGTGATCTTTTTCCCGGGCCGCACGCAGCTTGGAACCCCACCGGCGAAGAGGATATCGTCAGAAGCTTCCATCACACAAAAGACTGCGTAGCCCCTGGATACCGTACTAATGAAAAGCTGTCGCTGCCAGTCGTGCTGCGGCAGCAAACTCAGTTACCAGAGAAAAAGATGTGACGGCGGACGTCACATCTTTTGCGGACACCGTGAGTCCTTGCTTTGAAGAAGGAAACTTCTAAATGTGTTAACCAACTCCGTGCCGCAGTAGTCTCTTACGCAGTATCCGTACGCACATGTACCACTGTCGTCACATGTGGGATGTGAATGAAAGTACGGATTTACACAAAAAATGTATGTGTGTCCAGCTCACACAAATATGTACATGTGGCTGTATGTGTGCGTCGTCAAATGGAAGAATGGATATACATAAATGAATGTATCTGTCCAAATCATACAAATATACACATGCGTCTGTACGTTTGAATCATACAAACATATACATGTGTCTTTACGTATATGTATACGAGTGAAGTGTGCATATTTTAAAAATATGTCTATGTGTACAACTCACACATGATAAAAATCCACGTGGTTCTGCAACGCACAGCCGGTGCGGCACAGCAGGGAGCGCAGAGCACCTTAGTCTTCGCGTGGATATTTTGCTAATGTCTGCGTAGTGGTAGTGGAAATGTTTGTTGTTGACTTACATCAAATTTACTGAAAACCTGCGGGTCAGGCGCACGCAGTGGAGGCGTATATAAGCATAACCTTACGTACACTTATACAGATACGCGCATATATATATATATATATATATATATATATATATAT
>KL647318.1:762156-879457 GCA_000727475.1 Sarcocystis neurona | reverse complement strand
TACGCGCATATATATATATATATATATATATATATATATATAACTGCATGTGAAGGCCCGTGTGCGGGCGCGGGTGCAGAGTTGATAGAAGTTTGCATATACATACATCTGCGGTGAAGACACAAATGCTTGCACGCGTATATACTCCGCCTGCACGTACATACCCGCGTAGAAGCTGTCTACACAAGAGGTCTGTGTGTATATTTGTATGTACTGTGTGTTTATGTATGCAATAATATGTGTTTGTGTGTGCGTGAATGGAAAGCCTACTTGGCAGGAGAAGACACGGCTAAACCCACCGTGGGTGGCTGGGGAAAAATCTTTTGATGGGGAGAAGGTGGCGAGTAGAGAACGACACTTCTCGGGTGTTCCACTTTCTAGATAGGTCCTTGGCTCTTTTCGTACAGCAGCAGAAACCGTTGCTGCTTGAACGTTTCAAAAATGCTGCTCCTGCGTCGGAAAATCTCTAGCACTTGCAGATGCCAAATACATCTGCGGGCGCTATTTGAAGGCCGCACGCGGCTTCACGCCCTACAAACATACAACACCCTCACATGCACGAACTCTTTCTCCACATACGGAAATACGTATGGATATAACTGAGCAGACATTCACAGAAAAACTATGCATATGTGTACGCATCAATTATACATATATGTATATATGCAGTCACGCATTTGGATGGAGAAGTCAACGTATACACACACATAGGTAGACGTATAGACGTAGAGGTTCTCGACGGTGGCTGCAGTACGGCGAACAGACGCGCACGGGTAGTGCATGATCGAATCTTCTTTCCATTTCGTGAACGCTGGTTTCCACACAAGAAGGTATGTTTCTCTCCAAAATATACATACTTTGTTCTCCATTGGAAGCTCCGTGGATGTACACAGATGTGCCGCAACACCGTTTGCAGGCATCGAGTTTGGGTTGCAAGTGCAACGGTGTGCTCTATCCTTCCTTTGCAGACGCAGGGTCCTTTCTGTATGGTAGTTGTGACTGTAACAAGATGTACGCAGCCTCCCCCCATCTGAAGTGAATACCCGGTATATACATAAATCTGAGATACGTTAAAGCTGACTGCGCGAACGTGCATGTACACGTGTGTATACATCTACTGAAGACGTTTGGACAGCAGCCGCATGAAGATGAGAAAGACACATCGTACGAGCGATCTCAAGGCGGAGAAGAGACACATGAGCGTGTAGTGTGCAGATGTGGACACACTCTCTTCTCAAAGTTACACTTATGATCCTCTCCACAGCCTTACGCGCATATGTGTATACATATATTGTGTGTGTGTGTGTGTGTTGGTAATGTGTATAATGTGTATATGTATATTTGTTATGTATATATGTCTCTGGATGAGAACACGATTCGTTTTATGAAAGTGGCCACGGCAAGTGATCTCCACAACGGTGCATACATTCATACGTGAATGCCGGCACGTACACACACATACTACGTTTATATGCCCACATATACATATATAGATATATGCAAAAATGCAGACACATGGTTACAATAGGAAGCAGACAAACCCGTGAATACGTGCGTACACGTTCTCACATGTACACTGTGGTATGCGGAGACAACACTTACATACGCGCGCACACACATTTACAGTTTCACTACGATTTTGTAATTAGTGGTTCACATATTAATAGGCATACACCCACGCACACAACTTCACAGCTGCAAACACACGTCCTCGCGTAAATAATGTACGCACTAATACACAGATACACACAAAGATAGACGCGTATGTGCACACATTTCTGCGTCCATACGTCAGCAGACATGCATACGTACACATGGACACACACGTGCCCCCCTGAGGTGAGGCACGCGTGTGACGTCGTTCGAGCCATCTGTTGTACCGGACAGAATAACAGTCACGGTGAAATCTGCATCAGTTTCCTCTGTACTTTCCTGAAGGAAGTGGAAAGCTGCTTGCAGGCGCGCAAACAGAGTGTAGTTTTCAATTTCGCAGTAGAGAAGTGATTCAGAGTGCGTAGAGGCTACTGCTTTATGCGCAGCTAGTGCGCCGTGGGCGGGTTCAGTGGTCAGTTTTAGGCGCGTCACCGTAAAGGCACTTGTAAGTCATATACGTGAGGCACGCACGCGCGTACAAGCAAGTGCCTCTGTATGTACACCCGTATATGTGTATATACATGTCCTACAGGAAAACACTGAACGGACAGCACGTTTGTGTGGTCGAACGGGGCAGCGACGCAGCAACGGACTGCGCGCGCATGTAACAGATTCCTTCTGCTCCTGCAGCAAACTCCTTCTGCTCCTGCAGGAGACACATAAATCTAGGTGGCATTGTTCTCTGGCTGCCCCTCTGCAGCGTGTTGACGCACGCGCAACAGTCTAAAGAAAGCGTACACGAACATTAGTGTGCCTGCTCGTGCTCGTGACGCACGCGCAACAGTCTAAAGAAAGCGTACGAATATTAGTGTGCCTGCTCATGTTCACACTGCGATGCAACTGCAGCATGGTGGACGCGCTCGCAGCGATGAGGTTGCCTGCCGGAAGATGAAAAGTCAGATTTCATCGTTTGTGACTGGCGCACAGCAGATCATCGGTCCTGACGTGAACTACGTGAAGTTTTGCTTGCACTATTACCTGCCAATGTAGCATTTTCAGCCTGAGGTGTATCTCTCGCTCCTATCACTCCACTACTACGTGTCAGCAAACTCGTCTTGAACATGAAGGCAAGGTCTTGCCTGTATCACAAGCATAAAAAATTTGCATTTCGAGACGATATGCACGTGCCTGCAGCACGAATTTATCCAGCACACCTTTGCGCTGACAGCACCTTCACAAGGAGCCATTCTACATCCATACACACAGGCTGAATAGAGATGCACACAGGCTGAATAGAGATGCACACAGGCTGAATAGAGATGCACACAGGCTGGCAGCACGCCTGCATTCCGGCTACGGGGTATACTTGCGCTGCTGAGCACCGAAAGGTACTGATACATGAAATGCATGCAAATCGATCGAAGACGTCGTGCGGTCGGGTTTAGCAAAGGCGCGTAAAACAATCACCTGCTTTCAGCACGACTTGCGTGCGTCGATGCTGTATGTATGAGTCGTCGGACCCCACTGAGGTCTACAGGAAGTAATTGCATGCGTGCGAGACACACACACACACACACACACACACACATATTCTCATACACACATACACACGTACGCGCGTGCACACGTACGTGCAAGCAGTCTGCTTACCGGTGTCTTTTTTTTCTGTCTAGTGCCCGCAGCCCACTTGACGGCGTGTACCTCTCTCTCTGGAGTGCGTGCAGGCCCTTTATCAATAAGCGGCTCTTTCAACCGCATGCAACAACAACAACTTTCTGCCGGTCAACTGTCTTCGATGAGTGCGATTCAGCTATCGACCATGTAGCAGATTCGAAGGCACACAGATAAGTAAATGACTCTTCGCAGTAATTCGTCGTGCTCTTGCTGCTTCTGCCAACGTGCAGTGTCTCGTGCGGGCATCTCTTGGCACCCAAGCCACGGGTGCAGCTCAGGCAGCCGCCGGCAAGTGACGAAGACCAGCGCCGCGCGAGGCGTTCGTTACCTCCGCAGAGACATTTGTTGCAAGCGACGAGCCAGTCTGGCGCTCCTCTTACCACGTGTCTACTCTACAGTTATTCGATTTACGTTGAATCTTACGTGCATTCTGATCACAGCCATGTATGAGTATGTTTACATCGGGAACCGTAAGACGTCCGTAGGTAGTAGGCGTCAACAATCACATACATAGGCATCGAGGTACACATAGACAAGTACGTATGTATATAGAGAAAATTCCTTATCTCCCAGATGTAGTATATGCAACACACACACGTACGTAGAGGCGCGCACGTGACTGTCTGCTGCCCAGTCCACTTGTGCGTGTGTGTGGACGGAGGAAAAAGATCTACCTATACGCACGTGCAGATGTATACGGGACCGCCGTAGTACAACAAGCTCGCGTCCATCTCGGTAAGTGGGCAAGCGTGTTTAGCCTTCAATACACACAGTTTCGTATGAAGAGGTCGGCGTGGTCGGAGTTTTTCCTCCCGCAGTTAACTGGAAGCTGTTTCTCCGCGGAGCCGTTTAAGCGTGTCAGACGTGCGAGCGGTGGAAGTCTATTTTTGCAATCAGTGCTCAACGTTTTCTTCTCCGCGCAGCTGTTTTTATGTGTGTTTCCACAGAATCTCAAACGTCTCTTGGCCGCCGGGGAGGTGCTGCAGCGGCCGGCGTCAGTGACCGGGTGTTGAAGCGCAGGCGCCTCCGCAGGAACATTTGCGGGATGCTTCGCCTGTGTGCGAAGCATTATTTTTTAAGCAGTATTTATTCGGAGCGACGTAAACAAACTCAAGAACAGCTACTCTTTCATCACGTATTCTTTTTTTCTGCGACATCTATCTTGGTCACTCAGAAGGACTCGGGTGATCAGACGCTGGTTTACCAAGTGACATATTCGGCACCTTTTCAGTAGGACCCGCATTTCTCTGCAGTCGTTCACGCAGAACTTTTTCTCCTCTCAGATGCTTGCATGAAGATCCAGCGGGCGGGCCGCCCATCGGCTACTACTATTACTCCTACAGTAGTCACACACTCGCGTGTCATGTTTCAAAAGAACGAACTAGCTCGTGTATCTCATACTTCTCGTACACGTTCGCCCAGACACTTGCGGTAAACAACTGACGGCCACAGAGGCTCTCTGCCACTGCGATAGAGGCAAACAAATCCACGCACACGCACTCGTACAACGCGCCAGCGCGCCCGCGCGCTTGAAGATGCTCCACATTGTCTTTGCCGCGGAAGATACGTTGCTGTGCTGTAGAAGAATACACGTCAGACAGACCGCAGACACACATACGAGCGCACAGACACACACTGATGGAGAAGAAAAAACCGACTGATATATATAGGTATCCTCTTGTCAACACATAGTCAGTCAGGCACACGAAGTTCTCGATTTTCCTACGCCCGCCCTTTCCCCCTTCCCCTCCGCACACAAGTCAAAATGATCGTCCTCCACTGCCCCACTTTGGTCTCCGCTCCCTTACGGAAGGGGACGCGAAGAGCTGCCTCGTTTTTCCTCCCATGCGCTGTCTCTTCGTCCCCCGTTTTCCCCCCGTGTGTGTGTGTGTGGGTGTTACTTTTTCCATCCTTGTCTCTCTCTACAATTTCTCTCGTAGTCGTTTTTTCTTCCGTGTCTCTGGCATCGAAAGGCGCGCAGCACCGCCAGGAGTTACAGTTCTTCTTCGTCCTCCTCTTCCTCCTCGTCGTCTTCCTCTTCCCGTTCCTGCGCGTCGATCGCGTCCCGGGCAGCTTTGATAGCGTCTGCGAGCTGCTCCGCGGGCACCATCGCGAAGCGGCCCTGCGTGCTTCTAGAGAGAAGTGCTGCTTCCATCTGTACCTTTGAAAAATTGCGGTCACGTTCTTCATCGCTGACACTCATGCAGATTTTCAGCAGCAACACAAGAGCCTCTTTCGTCGTCGTTGTCGCAAGGTCCAACTTTTCTAGCTCTGTCTTCGCAGACGGCCGTCCCTTCCCCAGCGCTGTTGCCCGGTACTTGCTGCAGCACCCGCTTGGGTCCACACAGTAAATTTCCCCTGCGACGCACCACCACCAGCACCAGCACACCCACACCCACACATACATTCAGCAGCGCCGGGTGTACGTACACCACGTGCGTCTTCCAGCAGCAGCGCGACTTCCTTCTCGCCTCACGCGTGTGTCTCTCTTTTCTTCGCGCGCGCTGTTCCTCGCTCTCTTCCTCTCTTTTGAGGACCTTCCTGTGGCGCAGAAACAACCTGGGTATGGACCCCCTGGCAGCCCAGAGACTTCGACAAGTCGAGTCCTGGGCCTACTTCTTGCCAGCACCGCCACAGGCGTGGTGCAGACACGTGCAGCGCGCAGTCCCGCCAAAAAAGACAGAGAGACAGAGAGGGGAGAGGCAGGGCAGCAAGGAACAGACGCTTCGGTAGGCGTGCGTGTGGTTCTGCAGTAGTACTTCACATACGTCCTCCTTCTGTAGCCGCTTCATCTACTCCCCCCCACATACACACATACGTATCTGCAGGAGGCTGTTTGTATCTCTCTCTTTCTGTGTCGGTCCCTCTCTACGTGTCTTTCTCTGTTCGCCCGTGCGCGAGCGCGCGCCGGTCCCTTCCCTTCACCCGTCCGCCTCCCCTGCCCTCCTCCCCTCCCGGGGGTCTTTTCGCTGAATTCCTTCTGTTTGTCGCTGGTACGTACCGGACCGCTTACCGTCGAAGTCAACTTCTTCGCTTCCCTCTGCGACGTGCGACTGGCCGTCTGCGCCCTGTTTTGCATCCTGGCTGCGGGCGTCCACTGCCGAGCACTTCTTCTCCTCCTCCACCTTCTCGGCCGCGGCAGGGCCGCTGCTGCTGCTGCTGCGACCCCCGCGAGACGACAGGGCCTGATACTCCGGCGTGGCAACGGCGCCGATCAGCACCGCAGCGCCGAACGGGCGGACGCTCCAGTACAAAGAGTACGCATGCATGTACAGACCTATTCTCTCGGCAAGAACTGCCGGCTGAATGTCCACCCCGAAAATGCGAAGGTACTCTGCGGCCTCCTCCCGCGCACGCTTCACGAGCTGCCGTCCGTCTGCCGGCAGTCCGACAATCGCCATGCCTGCGCGCCGCGAGCGAGAAAAGTGGCGGAGCCGCGGCAGCAATGGCGCCACACACCGCAGCAAACGAGAAGCAGCAGCAGGCCACACGCATCCAGAAAAGAGAGGACAGCGCCTCCAGGAAGGAGGCCGGGAGGCGCGTTGGGCAAACAGCAGAATAGGAGGACAAAACGGGCGCGGTACACACGTCCACTTCCAGATGTGTGCGACTGGGGCATCCACGCGTATGTGTGAGTCTCCTCGCATGCAAAAAGTATGTGGGTGATGGCAGGACAGCCGTCGGACAGAAATATGCACGTCTTCGGCAGAGAACCCCCCCCAAGGACCCGCGCGGGTTTCCCCCGGTCTGGCCCTCCCTTCTTCTTCTGCTTTTTCATATCTCTCCCTTTCTTCCCTTTTTTTCCCTTTCTTGCTGTCGTCTTTTCTGTCCCTCTGTGTCTATCCCGTCTCCCTATCCACACACGCCCACACGCATGCATCCGCTTCTCTGCGTATACACCCGCCGCCGAGAAACCTTCGCCCAGGCAACCTGCAGGCTCCCACGGGATGCACACACATATACACGTGTTTCTTACTCTCGCTTCATTTTCACTTCCCTATCTACATACTGGAGCATTCCTCTCAAAATGTATATACACGTATATGTTGGTGTCTCTACGTACGCATATATATACGCATCCGCAGAGCCGCGTGAAATGCAGATATATACGTGTATGTGTTTGCTTCTCCCTCTATCTCTGTGTCCCCCTGTCCATCTCCCTTGGTTTCTATCTACGCACATGAGAGCCTCCTACTCAAAATGTATATATATACTAACATCCCTGCGTATACGCGTACACATAGATATGTGCAGACGCACATGGGATGCAGGGGTCAATAGGTATACGGTCCTCTCTCTGTCTCCGTGTACTTCTACTATCTACGTGTGTGAGTTTCTCCTCTAAATAGACGCATATATCTGTATCTACGTATACATATAAATAGACGTAGATATATGCAGACCCGCACGGGATGCAGACCCATATATGTATGTGTTTCTCTCTGTCTCGTTGTCTGCGTCCCTTTTCTCTCTTTTTCCCCTATCTACGTACGGGAGTCTCCTCCTCTAAACATATCCACACACACCGAATACGTATATATACACACGGTGCTTCCACGTGTGGACATATCTGATACACACACACCTATTCCTATACATGCACATATCTCACAATATATTATATGTACGTATCTGTGTCTCCCTTTGTCCACTGTCCAGCGCTGTTGAGCTGCAGATTTTCCCGGCATCACACATCCACCCCAGCCCAAAGATCCATACCGGTGTGTGCAGGGAAGTTCAAATATATACGTATCTATTTACACCCATCAATCACGAACACATACAACATATGAAGAGAGCCCCACTTTTCGCATGTGTATACGCAGATAAACCTGCGGTTCCTGCTACGAGGCTGCACATACATTCACATCCATATACACGTGTATGTATGGTCGGTTTTCGTAGTTAACGGGGCCTTCGTCTCATTTTCCCCCCCCCCGGTGGGTGCCTCTGCAAAGTCTTCGGTCCCCCCCCGGCTGTTCCAGCCGCTTTGCTGTTCTCTTCTCTTCCCCTCCGCAGCCCGCAGTTTTCCTCTTCGCGAGTCGTCACCGATGTAAATCTGTCCCTGCCGCGGTCACTTCCTTTTCCTGCCATTTTCGCTCGCCCTCTGTCCCCCCCCTAAATTGTCCCACCCACACAGCGCCTCTCCACGCAGGTGTGCGCTGCTGGAAGGAAACGAAAAGGAGGGCCGTCTCCATTTGCGAACCTTCGGGCCCTCTCTTCCGACTTGCGCGTGGAGAGACGCGTTTCACCAGCAGACTCTTTCTTTAAAAAATTCTCTCTCTCTCTCTGTGTGTCTGGTGGCAGCCAAGAGCGGCGCCGCCTCAATAGTGAGATATGTCTCTGCCCATGGCGCCTTTGACGTAAACGACTGCAGAAACGGAGACGTCCACGGAAGAAGCGCGGAGAAAAAAGACACGCACACGCAGAAGAGACGAGACGCCACCCCCCCCCAACGGAAAGACGGGGAGACACGTGTCTCTGCGCCCGGTGAGACCCCACGGAGAAGACGCACGGACACACCAATAAACACCCGCATGCAAACAAAATACAAGACACATACATACATACGTACATATACATACATACATGCGTCCATATACATACATACATGCGTCCATATACATACATACATGCGTCCATATACATACATACATACGTACATATATATACGTACATATACATACGTACATACACATACGTACATATACATACATATACATATACATATACATACACACGCACATATACATACACATACATACATACACACCTGCACATACATATATATATATATACGTATATACATACACAGGGATACAGAGGTGTGCGCACCCCTGGAGAGAAGGCGAAGAAGGGGATTCGTTTCGTCTGCAAACTCAGCTGCGAAGAAGAGATGTCCGTTCGCGGACGGCAGCGAGTCCCCCCCCCCCTCGCAACGAATACGCCTGCTGAACCGCAAAAAAACTACGGCCCCCGCAGTGCAGCGCCGCAGCGCTCCCCACGCGTATCTGCGCATGCATATGAAACACTGCTGCCGACTCAAATCGACTCACGTACACACACGTGTGAGTCTATCCACGTATCACTACGACCAACCATTTATATATATACGCGTATATGCACATACATGGGCTACAGCCATTGCTAGAGGACTCCTACCTGCACACATACATATGGGACAGGCAGTGCCAGGGGACTCATACCTCCAAACACACACGCATACACATATGCCTATATATATTTACTACTATATATATATGTACATATATGTTAGAGTCCCATATACACATACATATATTATATAGGGACATACACTTATGATGTATTATATACATATATACGCAAGTCTGTTTAAAGACTGGGTCCACATACTATCCAGGTGTAGACCTCAACTCTGTGTGACAGAATACGTACATGCATGCCTCATATATTTATAGAGAGAGACACGGAGACGGAGACACGGAGACGAAACGGGAGCAAGACGGAGACACACATACACACGTATGACACACATATGCATCCCTGTATATAGGGATCCATGCGTGTCTATATATATACATATATTTGTACATTCCCGGGTGACCCATATACATATACATATATATATATCAGTGGTGACGTGTATATGTTCGGGCCTCTCCATATCACGTAGATGTGTACATACAAATGGAGGTGGATATATGCAGATTTCCCCTACACGCTAATGCACACATACATATAGACAGTCGCCTTCCTCTGGGTGAGACTTGTTCATATACGTATTTGTATATAAGTAGGTGTATATATCTATCGAAGTGTACCAGTATATACCTGCATATGCATATATATGCGCAGTAGTATATATGTCTATAGACAGAGAGACACATGGATTGATAGACAAAAAAAAGGCATTCTCGGCTTCCTTTCTCTGTCTCTATGTAGTACAGCTACTTCGTATACCTTCCTCTATATATAGATCACGTAGCTCCTATGTGCCTATTTTGTGGTCCTCTATGTAGTGTATAGAGTTATACTTTACCTATATATTCAGTAATGGCATGAATTCTTCTCATTGAGGAAGGAAGAAGGAGAGGAGACGGCTTCGGCTTCTCGACGAGGAAGACCACCCCGTCTCTGCATTGCGCCGCCATGCACAAGCCGCTGCTGTCGACTGCCTTGCACGCGTACTCTACCTGAGGAAGCAGCAGCAGGAGCAGCAGCAGCGCGGAACCAAGAAGAGCAGCCGCAGCAGGACAGACGCGAGACACAGATCAGCAGGTGCTACACGATGCCACCCGTCACCCGCGTATGAAGAAAAAGAAGAAGCGACAGCATCGCAGCAGAAACGGCAGACGTACACCAGGAGCAGCAGCAGTGCGGGACGAAGAGGCAGGCGCAAACATATATGTTCCCCCGTCGAAAGCGCCACGTGGCAGCGGAGAAGGAGGGGGGAAGCAGCAGGAGGCGCAGTAGCAGCAGGAGGCGCAGCAGCAGCAGGAGGCGCAGCAGCATCAGCAGGAGGCGAGACATAGCAGCAGCAGCGCACGTGAAGCAGCAGAAGCCGCCGCGGCAGAAACAATAGCAGCGTCAAAAGTAGCAGCAGTAGCAGCTACCCACCAGGAACAGCAGCAGAGGCCCACGGGTGGGGCCACGGCGGCAATTGCGCGCGCTGGGGGAGCAGCAGCAGCTGCAGTCCAACCGCAGCAGCAGCACTATAGCGCCAACAGCAGCAGCAAAGAAGTGCGGCCGGAAGGAGAAGAAGGTGGAGCACCGAGAGGGCGGCGCCAAGTGCGTCAAATGCCGGCGCTAGCAGCAGCACCCACCAGCGGCACAACTCACAGCGGCTGTCTATAAAAAAAGTGCTCAGGGACGCCCGCGGAAGCAGCGGCGCAGCAGCAGAAGAGCTGCAGCAAAACGGCAGCAAAAGTAGCCATGTCTCGGCACTGCGTTACGCAGAGAAGCAACTGGCAGGCGTTGCAGCAGCCGGAGCAGGTGGACGTGCGGCAGGAAGGACTGGTCACGCAGCGGCCGACTCGTAGCGGCAGCAGCGGCAGCAGCACACCCACCAGGACCGGCAGCAGTAGCAACAGAGAAGCAGCAGCTGCGGCACAAAAACTCGTGGCGGCAGCAGCAGGAGCAGCAGCACCGGCACGGCGGGAAAGTCGCCCGGCTCGAAGACGGCAGATCAGAAGCAGCAGTCACACGTACCTCGCAGTGACAACGGCAGCAGCAGCAGACAGAAGCAGCAGCAGCCTACTACTACTCGTCCTACCACCAGCAGCAGCGACTTCGGGCAGACACCACATACAGCGACAGGTGTACCCGTCGAGGAGCAGCAGCAGCAGCAACAGCAACAGCCGTTAAATTCAACTAAGCAGCAGCTGCTTCAGCCGCTCAAGAGCATCAGCGCCAGGAGTGGAGGATCAGCAGCAGAGTCGACGCAACAACGGTTCACGCAGACACACACTGCGAGGTACTGTCTCGACAGCAGGACAGCAGCAAGATAGTAACAGCGGCAGAAGGCGGAAGTCAGCAGCAGAGGAGGCGAGATTGCTAACACCAGCTACCTAGCAAGAGCCGCAGGGTGTCAACGCGGGGGGTGGCAGCAGCAGCAGAGCAGCAGAGGTATACCTGAAATACTCGACCGTCAGGAGAGAAGGTCGAAACCGAGAGATCGTATCCCGCCCCAGTGCCCGCCATCGTTGCCCTCCTCCGAGAGCAGAAGAACCAGCAGGTGCAGCAGCAGGAGGTGCGTAGAAGAGTAGTGCAGCAGGTGGAGACAGGAGGAAGAAGGACGAGGAGATATGGCGGGGTAAGGAACAGGCAGAGAAGCCGAAGGCAGCTGGCGAATGGCAGATCGCCGGTGGTGCGGCACGAAGGAGGAGGAGGGTCAACAGCGGCAGCAGGCAGAAGGTAGCGGCGAGGCAGTGGCAGACCGGTCTTGAGATAGAGAGAAGACGCAGCAGCAGCAGCTGCAGGAGATGGTAGCACCGAGGGCCGCTGTGTGAAGCTGTTGCAACAGGAATTTGCCGCTGCAGTGGGGTCGCTGCAGCGGCAGCAGCTTCCCGAGACAAGGAGAAGCGGTGGGGAGCTGCAGGGGAAGTTTGCCGGGCGGCGGCCAGCTGTGTGAAGCCCCACACTTTGTAGCGCTGCTGGTGCTTCAGCACTGCACACAGCAGCAGGCAAGCAGTGAAAGACTGGCAGAAAGCAAAGAGATCGCCTCTGCAATCCCCTTTTTCACCCGACTGCTGCAGCTGCTGCTGCAGAGTCCTCGTCGAAAGAGCAGGCGCTGCTGATGTTGCTACTGCCGATATGCTGCTGCTGGGGATGTGCTGTTGCTATCGGTGCCAGTGTGCTGCTGCTGCTACTGCCGATGTGTTGGTGCTGCTCCTGCTGATGTGCTGCTGCTTCTGATCTGCTGCCGCTGCTGCGAGGGCGCCGCCGCTCTGTCAGTCACGCAGCAGCTGCTTGAGACGCCGCGTAGAGCCGCAGGAAAGGCGACACTGCGATTGCTGCTGCTGCACCCTGCTGCAGGGTCACAAAAATGTGTGCAGGGGTACGTCTAGTACGCCTCAGCAGAGACAGACGTGCGGCTGCTGCCAGGTGCCTGAAGTGCGTACACGTGCGGATGGTCCTGTAGACGGGTGGACAGTTCAGCGGTTTCTACTACGACGTGCTGCAGCGGATGCTGCTGTTGCTGTTGTGGCAGCGTCTGCAGCAGAAAAGGTTCTGACGGCGTTTCCCGCGGAGCGGAAATTGAGAGGAGCAGCAAGAAGAGCGAGCCGCAGCAGCAGAAGCAGCAGAGCAGACTGCGGCGTGTGCAGCAGCGGAAGAGGGTGCCGTTCACTTGCACAGGAACACCCGTCAGAAGAGGTGAAGAAGCCTCTCGACGGGCGAAGACGGAAGAAGAAGGCAAGGCAGGAACTGCAGAAGTTGTCAAAAGATATCTGCATATCATGTGTGTGCATGAAGGGGATTAACTTCCACATGCGCGGCCGTTATTATTACGCGTCGGCGCGCTTGTACAAATACACAAGTATACGTCACTGCTTAGTGTGTAGGCACAAAAGAAGTCGATTGTGGAAGAATTCGAACATTTGGGCAATTACACATCGTTTTATCCGAGTGAGGGCGGGCGCATTCATTCATTTGCCCCCGCAGAAGAGAGCGGGTGACGTGGTAGCGGTGGTAGTGCCGCGGCGCAGCCGCTGTTTAAAAGAAACATGCGGGGAGTAGGACGAAGAAACTTTTTAAATAGGAGTGGCGGGTGCGGAGAGGGGGCGGAGGGTACAACAACTGCAGCGGCGGAAGGCAAGAACAGGCAGCAGCTGCTCGCTGAGATTGCAGCGGTGCTGGCCGAGACGCAGCAACCCTTTAGAAGTGCAGCACAGCAGGAGGTGTGGAGGGCCGTGGAGCACACCGGGGAAGAGCACGAAGCGGCAAAGATGCCAAAATAGCAATTGCAGCGGAGGGATAAGGAACAGGAGGAGAGCGAAGGGCAACAGGGGCAACAGCAGATGTCTGTCTTCGTGCTGTGCATGCGGCACCGGACACGGGGGAGCAACCGGAAAACGATTTTTCTTCGTGGAGAGGGAGGCGTCGCGCGGTGTACGTACACCGCACAGTTAAGGCAAAACCGCCGCAAGAAGCATCGCAGAGAAGCTCCGCGGGAAAAGGTCAACAACGCACACGCATCCCGGTCGTGCTGTTGCAGCACACTTCATGAAGCGACTGAGGAGGACGGGAGGCGGGCCTCCTGCTGGGCAACAAGAGGAAGACACACTGCTGGCGTTCTGCTGCTGTCGGTGCTGCTGCTGCTGCTGCTGTCCCTGCTGCTGCTGCTGCTGCTCCTGTGTGTTGCGGTTGCTGCGGCGGCGCCTGCCCAACAGGAGAGACAGCGTTTTTCTGTGTACCTACCTGCCTCTTGTGGGTGCGCACTACTGCTGAAAGGCACGCAGCAGCTGCTTGGTGCTGCAGCAGCGGTAGCGGATGCAGTCGTGCTGCTGCGTCGGGAGCCGCAACGGCGCACCAGCAGCTGCGGAAAAAGAGAAGAAACATAGCACGCGAGGGACGGACGACCCACTGCGACGACTGTACAGTCGGGGTGCGTAAGGCATGCGAAGTAGATACGGAAGATTAGGCGTGCCGGCACTGGCCCACGGGAAACGTTTGCATCAGCAAAATGTCAGCAGCCGAGCAGCAGCACTAGCAGATTTGGCCGCAGCAGCAATATACCAAGAACGAACCAGCAGCACACGCAGCACCGACACAGAGTACCAGAGAGCAGCACCAGTTGCTCTCTGGTACTCTGTAGCAGCCGTTGTTTAACAGCAACTCTAACACCTGGACCCATGTGAATCAGTCACAAACTGCAACAACCAGCGGAGGTGCCGGGCCGTCCCTCCCCCCTCCCCAATGAGAAAAAAAAGGACAAGCAACGGTCGAGCTTGAGTAGTCGCCGTGGACGCATGGTTGTACGCACCAGCAGCAGCAGCAATACTGCTTATTGCTCGGAAGGATACAGCAGCGTACGCAGAGAGCAGGGTGACAGCAGTACTTGGCACGGCAGCACCAGTAATAGCAGCAGCATCAGTAACACCAGCAGCAGCACTCCATTACCATAAGCGCGACACACTGCTGCTTTTGTAGAGTTCGGATTCTCGAGTAGGTGATACTCACGCCGGCACCAACAGCCTCGACAAGGTAAAGAGCAGCAACTGGGCCAGCCGCGGCCGCAGGACCTGCAGCCGGAAGTACAGCAGCAGCTCGACCAGCAGCAGACGGTGCAGCAGCAGAGAGCGTAGCTGCAAAGCAAACCGCAGCACGAAGAACAGATGCAAGAAGAAGAGCGATACGAAAAGTAGCTCAGAGAGACCTAGCAGCAGCAGGGGGGCGACAGCCGGACTAGCAGGAACGCGGGCGTAGCCGGAAGAGCAGGCGTAGCACGCTAAAACCCGCACCAGCCTATTTCTCCTACTGCTCTTACTGCTGCAGCTTCCTTGTCAAATCTGGCGTGCTCCAGCGAAAGATAGAGGACGCGTCTGCAGGCCACAACCAGCGCAGGCTCGTTCCGATATACCACGTCTCTTTTTGTACGGATTTACTTCTTTAAGCATGGCACAACTCAAGACAGTGAGATTGCCCTGCTGATGTGTAGGTGCCAACGCTGATGCTGGCAGTTGTGCTGCATCCGTGCTGCTGTGTTGTTGTTGGTGTTGTTCGTAAGCTGCCGCCCGTGCTCCGGAGGCTTCCTGTGGGCTACTGGGCTAGCCTCCTTGTGCGGCTTCCGCTGCTGCCGCTGCCACTACGTTAAGCAGCCTATGTATGTCACCTTTGCTGTCGCTGCTGCTACTCTTCTCTCTGCTATTACTACGCATCAGCATCAATGATACAACATGTACCAGCACACCGCCGCAGTCTCGTGGTATCTCAGCAGCAGCAGGCAGCAGCACGACAAGTAAGGACTGCGCGTGTGGCAGTCGCAGCGGCAGGAAACACATTATCGAGAAGAACCAGGAAGCGCGTCAGGAGCGGGAGTGACAAGAAGAGCTGTACTGTAGCAGCAGATTCAGCAGCAATAGCACCCGAATATTGCAAAGGCAGATAGCAATGCCCAGTGTGTGAGGGCAAACAACAGCAGCAGCAGTATTCCACACCAGTGGCAGCTCCATCCACGCAGCTGGGTGGAGCAGTTACTGCAGAAGGAGAAGAAGCAAGCACAGAAGGAGGAGGACAGAGCAGCAGCGGAAGGCAGTAACAGCAGCAGCAACGCAACAAACGGTGGCGCCACGAAACGAAACAGCTCTACGACGTACAGGACCACCAGGAAATGTGATGGCAGCAGCCAAATATTCAACAGCAGCACAAGACACACAAGACACCCGACGCACGACAGCTCCCTAGCAGCTGTGAGAGTAGGTAGCAGCCAGACGGAAGTAATGATGGTTCGAACGTCCTTATCAGGAAGCGGACAGCGAATCAGAGAAAGCCGCAGCAGCACCACGAAGAAAGAGGGAGACAAGGGCTGGCACCGGGGCAGCAGCACCAGGAAGAACAGCAAAAACGGCAGCTGCTGCAGTAGCAGGAACTGCACTGCTGGGTCCGAGCAACTTACAGCAGCAGCAGGAGTGAGGAACAAAAACAGAGCCAGACCTGCCTGCCCGCCTGCATTTCTACTGCAGCCCGTAGACATTGTGAATGTGCTTCTTCTGTTCTGCTATTTAGATTTGCTGCCGCCGCAATTTCTCTTGCTGCTCTTTCTCGCAGTTCGCTTGTAGTGGCCTGTTGACATTACACCGGCTGTGTGCCGCTGTTAGTGGTCGGTGTGTGCACCTGTGGTGCTGCAATGGAAATGCCGCGGTGTTACTGCTTCGACGCTCCAATCGTGATGCCTCTGTCTCCGCTGCACGTGCACTTCTGTTGCGGCTGCTCCAAAGTAGTCTACTGTCACTTCACCTGGTGCTGCTGTGGCAGCTGTTACTCTTACTTCTTTTTGTACACACAGCGCAGTAGTACTGCGCACACCCAAGAGCTGACTGTATAAACAGCTGCACATTGTGAACATCGCCCAGGGGCCCAGAGCACCAGGAAGAGTGGCGATAACAAGAGGTTTCTGCGGCAGGGTTGCGCTGGACACTGAGACGATCCAGGCTCCACGGCAACTATCTTTTCTTGGGTGCACATCGTGATGCAGACTCATCCGCAGCAGCTCTGCAACTACTTGCCGCAGATAGAGCAGCAGACGGAACAGCACATCGTAGAGGAGTTCCTCATTCAAGTGCTGCGGAGAATACTCGAAATCCTGTGAGAGACTTCTGGAAACTTAATGCAGCTGAGGCTGCAAATGCAGCAGTGTTTGCTTTAGGGAGGCATTGTATTGCGCGTACACGTCTGGTGTGTAGGCCGCAATGACCAGCACAAACTACCGTTTCTCAGCCCCAGCGTGGAGCAGGCCCAGCAGCAGCGAAGACAGCAGCAGCACTCGGAACACCACCCCCACTGGCATTTCCACAGATCACAGCAGCGGCAGCAGCAACGTATTCATCATCAGGCAGTGGAGCGAATGCAGCAGGTGCAGTAGCTCTCCCCCTGTTGTTCTGCTGGGAGAAGTAAGCGCAGACGGCGTGGCACAAACAACATCAGTCTTATTACACACATCCAGGAGCTCCGGCGACTACACCGCAGACGGCAGGCCTATTGTTGTTGCCGCCACAGCACCTTACAGGAGAGAAAGGACACGGCCAGAGACAGCAGCTGGTGTGTCAGCCAGAGATAATGCCGGAGAATTACCGCCTGCGCCACCAATACCTCGCTGCGGAACGCAGAGCGGCCTTGTTCAACGCTCTAACAATTCGTGCCAAGTCCACCTCCTCGCGGGACCTTGCGTACACCCGCTGTAACCGCTCTCTTCCACCCCGTCGACTACACCTCCTAGTAAGGCCCTCTTTCCGTCGTTTCCCTTCGGAGTCTGCAAGTGCGTGTGGCCGCTTCGAATCAGCACGTCCTTTTATAGTCGCAGTCTTGACAAGCATGTCCCCCGCTCTAACAAATCGGAGCTTAGATCTCCTTGTTGCGGCAACATCCTCGGCTAGCGTGAGCCGGCTGCTACTGCTCACGTTCCCGCAGTTCGGCACCGGACCACCAAGATCTACGCGCCGTCTGTTGCGGCTGCTACAGTTGCCTATGTCTCTTTTCTGCATCTGTGTCTCACGTGTACCGCGCCACCAACTCGCCGCTGCCGCACGTAAAGAGAGTATGTGGTTTCCGTCCTGCGGAGCACACTGCCCCCGGGCGCGGCTCGACGCCTCGCGTTGCTGCAGCCGGAGAATTACGAGGATCAACGGTTGCGTTTATTTGCGTCTCAAGCGCCGACACCACTTCTATAGCTCGCTCCCTCCTTCATATTCCTTCTCGTGGCTGCGACCGCAGCGCATCCGCCCGTGGTTCGGAGCATCTACTACTGCCAGTACTACGCCCCTACATCCGAGCGACGCGAGGGTGGGTCGTGGGGGGTGGCTCCGCGGCGCGTCGGGATAAGTGTCGCTGACCGGCGTAAAGCCTGCGTTGGGTACTGTCGCCGAGACTACTGCGTGTGCCTGGTAGGCTGCTCCTTTTGCTGCCTGATGTTGAAAGAACGACGGCTGCAGCTGCTGCAGTGATCAGTGAATCGTGTACAGCACGTGAAGCGATTTTTTGCACGCTGGTTGGGGTTCTTACCGCATGGTGTCGCAGCAACAGCAACGCAAGCTGCGTCTGAGTGGGGACCGAACATCCCATCGCCCCGCACCACCACCGAACTCTTTTGTTCGAGAGAAGAGGGCTGCACTCATCGCAGACGATAATCATGTTCGCCTCTCGAGGAAAGCAGCTTCCGTCGTCTCTGCGGGTATTGCTCTTGCATTGACTGCTTCCCCTGCCGATGCTGCACCACAAGACTGTGTCGGCTGTCTGCTGCATGCCTGTAGTAACAATGGGCGGCCACAGAAGACGGGGGGGACTACTTGCACCGCCACCGCGACGGCAGGAACAAGCACAGAGCGCCAGGCGGCCAATTGTTGCACACACAGGTGGGTGTTGCGGACGCAGCAGCAACAGCAGCAGAGCTGCGGTCCGCCGCTCTGAAGACGCAGACTCAGTGCTCGCGCTGCGTTAAGTGCTGCGCAGCGGAAGTACCAGCAACACGTGTGGCTTCCCCACAAGGTCGCACACCTGCCCCCAGGAACAGCAGCAGACGAAGACGAAGAAGGCCCTGCTCAAAGCATTCCATCTCTATGAAAAAGACTGGTAGCAACAGCAGCAGCACGCGCAGCGGCAGCTGCTGGGGCAGAGTGTGCCGTACACGGAGGGGCCGGACCGACAAACACGGTACGACTGCTGAAAAAAAAGTGCTACACCCAGCGTGACCGTACTGCAGTGCGTGGAGGCCTGTTCTTGATAGAGCAGTTTCTTCAAAAGCGGCAACCCCTGCAGCACCAGCAGCAGCACACGTGCGTCCTCTGAGCCGTATCTTCTCACAAAGCCAGAAGAGCAGCATCCAGTGGAGTAACGCATTGAGGATGCTCGCAAACGGAGACTGCTCGAACCCAGATGCAGTGACAGGAACGAAGGCGCAGCAGTCTCAGCCGCAGGAACGGACAAGCTCTTTTTCTGCGGCAGTTCTGACAAGGCAGCACACTAATCTGCGGATCGGAAACATACCACACACTCTACTATGAGCACCACCACGGGACGTCTTCTTCCCAGTTTCGCAAGTGCGTACCGCTGCGTGCGCTCCCTTACAATTATTCGTCGCCTGCAGCCAACCAGGAACGGCAGCAGCAACAGGGAGTCCGAACGTAATCTCTTCAAAAGTACGTGCAGCCGACCGAGCAGTGGCAACACCAACTGCCACAGTGCCGAACTAAAAACGATTTGCGCCACGCAGAGCAGCAGTTCCAGTAGCTGTGATCTTCCCTACAACCACCGGAACAGCGCGAGCATAAGCTTAAATCATACTACACACGACACAAGGACTTCGTTCACCAGCGCGATGCTTCCGAGCCTACCCGTCGTCAACAGCTTTGTCGCTAACAACAACAGCAGCGTGGCTGTGTGGCTCGCTAACAGCAGCAAGTTCATCCGCGATGGCTGCCCCAGCAGCCACACATCTGCAGGCAGACTTGTACCCCTAGCACGACTTACCGGTTTTCCAAGGGCAGCAGCAGCAGCTGTTGCTCCTGCTGTCTCGACACGTAGAAAGGCTGCAGCAGGTATCCCACAAGCCAGAGAGGGGCTACGGTGTGGTAAGTCTGTTCGATCTGAGATGAGAAGCTCTTCGTCGGTTGTGCTGGCACTCTCGACCCTACACTCTCTCTGCTTCTGCACGGGAGCTGCTCTGCTGCCGCCTACTTCAGTAGGCTCTCCTGCAGAAGTAGTTGCTCATGGCGGTGCGGCGCAGCCAGTCCTGCCTACCACTCTGCCTTCTCTGCAGCATAGCAACGCATCACGCAGTCTGCGCGCAGTGCCGGCCATTCGAAGAGTGCAAAGCGCACCAGGGGCTGCAGCAGTGACAGACTCAACAGCGACCTTAGGAGAGTGGAGAAGCTCACATGCGCGCTTGCAAGCTGTAAGTTTGCAAAATGATAGACGCAGGAACCACAGCGTCAATAGTGGCAGCACGGACAGTAACGGCAGCGCTGCTTGCTGTGCAAGCGATTCTGCAAAAAGGAAAACCGGAACACCCGGCGAAGGAGCGCTCCTTCGAGGAGGAGTGTCACCGTTGTACACAGGGAGGAAAGCTTCCAGCTTTGACCGCAACACCACCACAGGCGTCCATCCAGAGCAGAACGGAGTTCCTGCTGCCCAAAATGGTGAAAATAAACAGAGAAAGAACGTGAATCAGGCCGTGTCGATGCTGTGGTTCGGCGCTAGCAGTGAAATTCCCAGAGCAAAACGTGGAAAATCTGCGAGCACACGGCCTGCAGCCACACCAACAGCAGCCACTGCTGAAACAGCCAGTTTCCAGCCGGGGGGAGCCTCGCTGCCAAGCAGCGTTGCTCGTCCTCCTGTTGCTGGTGGTAGTCGCTGGCCCCGCACGCCTGCTGTGGTCGGCAGTGTAGCTGCTGCTTCGAAGGAAATCCGTGCTCCTGGCGTTGCTGCGCGAGAGCTCTCTGCTGCTGCGAGAACGTACAGTGCTGCTGCTGAAGACACAGCGCGAGTGGGTGAAGAACTCCTGTTGTCAAGCGTTGTTGCTGTTGACGCTGCTGCAGGTGTTCATCCTGGAGCGGGGCGGAGGGGAAAGATCAGCAGTCATCGGGGAGTGCCCTCCGTTTCCACAGGGGTTGTCGGTATTGTGAATATTGCAAACGTGTACTCAACTGACAGCGCGATTTCACCGAGTTCCGTTGGCGATCATGAGGCTGCTGGCAATGGTGAAATCAAACCCATAAGCGACAGCAGCGGGAAGGGAGAAGCCAGCGGCAAAGGTGAAGAAGGCAGGGACAACTCTGCGCCGACGAGTCAGACGTCACTTCATGAGGGGGCCGCCAAGCATCCTGGGCCTGTGTTTCAGGACGAACTGTCTCACCCGGAGCGGCTCCGGGCGCACGAAAACGGTAGAGGCGAAGCAGCAAACGAAGAAGGAGTAAGAGAGATAGAGGAAGAACGTACAGGGGAAGAACCGGGCTTCCTTAGACCCGGAAGCAAAAGCGCGTCGGATACAGACGCTTTGTACATTTACGCAGATGGTGAGGAATCTCCGGACAAGGAAACGCTTCTTGCTGCTGCTGCTGCTGAAGCAGACTTTGACGGCGAACCTGATGGAGGAGAGGGAATGGCAGTGGGAGCAGCAGTTGCAGCTTTCATTGAACAGAACCGCGAGGCCGTGGAGAGCGGTGAGGTAAAGCTGTTGCTGCTCATGCGGCATGCGCAGTCCGAGTACAACAAATGGAGAACCGAGTCCGTCTTTAAACCCTCTGGTGAGTGCTGCGTGGTAAGTGCTGGGTGTGTGCTGAGGAGTAAAATCTGTCCACAGCCAACGGAAATGCTGAGAATCTGGGCACGTTCAAGAAATGCAGCAGCTCTGCTGCTTTAAGGCGATGCACAGTACAGACAGTTAGCGCAGTGGACGATATCACGCATACAAGACCCTTTGTCTGACCTACCCGTTGTCCCTTGAGTTTATTCGTTTTCCCGAATGAAAATCATCAGAGATGCGTGTTGCTAGGCGGTCGTCGTGTTGGATGAAAAATCCTCCTCACTCTTTACGCCGAAACAGTCGTGCACGTTTATCGCTCTACTCGTCACAGAGTGTGAAGGAGTATAGTGTTTTCGTTTGTCTTCTGTGCGCATATTATTCGCTCCTGTTTCTTCAGAAAATTTCAGTTTCTGTTGCCACCTATTTCGTAGCACTGGCGTTTCGAACCTTCCCTCATGGTGTCTCTCCAAGTGTTTCTGAAATTGCTCAGGTTTAAAAATCACCGTTCGGTCGAATTTCACGTATTTGTGTTTGTGTTCACCTCCTCTTATATTGGTGCCATTCTATAAAGCTCCTGTACCTATTTTCTGTTTCTTCTGTTCAGGTTTCGTCTACGTTGCTGACTGTTCTTCTGAAGTGTGTCCTGTTCATGTCTGTATGTATTTTAGACACTCCATTATACACACCTGACTGGTCCTCGTAATTATTTGCGTCAAACCCTGGTTGGTACTCTTCCTCTTTCTTAATAGGTCTTTACCTCTTCAACTATTCTTCTTCGCAGGCCTACACTTTCCTCGTCACGCAAAATCTGCCTGTACAGGCGAGACATAAACTCTTGTTCGCCGCCTACGACTTCCCAGAACCCTGTCAAACAGTGCTATTGTATGTGGGTACTCGCCGTGTTGTTCTCTCAGCAATCTGCTCTTCCCGCCTCTGTATCCCTTTGTGTACAAATTGCCTCCACGTTTCGTCTACCACCTTGGTACATACCGTGGAGGGAGAGTGGCCCATTCTCCCTCCACGCAAGTGGGAATCCATCGACATTCTACCAGTAGGATTCACCATGCGTGTCGCTCTTTTCGTGGTGCTCTGTTACGAGGAAAAAATGAGCCCGTTTTCTTCTTACAATGCAATTTCCTTTCAACAATTCCTGTCCCGCGTACACAGTCTTTTTCTTTCTACTCCGTCTATTAATAATTTCTGTTTTCCATTCCGTCGTCTTTCCAGGTCTGCCCTTTCTCCCACCAGTTTCTCTTTTTCCAACTCGCGTCCCGACCTTCGTTATTTCCCTAGACTCTCCGTCAGGCTCTCCCTGTGCAATGCGTTGCAGAGTGGCGATATGACCAGGGTATACGAGACGTGGCCCTCTCAGAATTTGGAGTGCAGCAGTGTTTCCGCGCGCGTCAAGAACTCCTGAGCGTGGCAATGGCTTTGCCTCCGGATATGGCAATCGACCTGCACTTGACATCTCCTCTACTGCGAGCAGTGCAGACTGCAGTGACTTCCTTTCCATGCCACCAGGCGTCCATGAAAAAAAGCCACTTAGCCCCTGCTGAGGCTGACGCTGACTTGTTTCCTCCACGTGGCAGTTCGCCAGAAGAGATAGCCAGGCGAGCTGAGGTGGTGGAACGTATTAGGCCCGCGATGTGGATTTTGACCCCGCTACTGCGTGAGCGTTTAGATACATTAGGAGACGTGGGTTCAGAGAAGAAGCAGCTTCTGTCACGCATAGAGGAGCTCGAAGGGAAGCAGACGCTTCCTCCGGGCTGTTCCTGCATTAGTTGTGGGCTCGATGCATCGCTGCTGCCGCCGGTTTCAGTGGAAGCGCACGACCAGTGCAGCTCTTGGTGTCTGGAAATGACCACCGGTGAAGTGAGCCGAGTCAAGCGGGAGATGCGGATGAGCTGGACGAACGGAACTGACACCAGTGGACAGTCAAAAGGTGCTGTTGCCCCAGTGGACAAAGAGACGCTGCAGCAGCAAGTGTTACAGGCGCTGGTGGGGGTTCACGATTTCTCGGAACAGACTCAGCGAGAGAGGAGGGCTTTGTGGAATAAGAAGACGGCCAAATTGTGGAGTACCAGTTTTCTTCGTAAAGTGCCTTTAGAAAGTACAGACTCGGTTTTCGCACGCTTGCGACTTGTGGTGGCAGCTCTCTGCCAGATTCGGGACGCCCGTATTATCGCCATGGTAGGTCACTCTGCGTCCTTCTTGATTCTCACACACGGGAGCAAAATGAAAAACACACAAATTCTCCCCTTTGTTCTGGACTGTAAAGCAAAAACTGTTGCTCCATTGCTGTTGGAAGATCCCGGCAAAGTGGGTCGTCCTGCTAGCACGCGCTTTCCCAGTGAAGAAGCCGCGTGGGTACAGTTGTTTCAAAAATTAAAGCAGTTGAAGGGAGTGTAAATTTACGCGCAAGAATGATTCAAACGAGAAAAGTTGGAGACGTCCTGAAAATTAAACAACTGATACGTGTAGTTACTACGTTGGTGGAGGAAATGCAAAACTATGTCGCCTTTTCTTTTAAGAGAAGGCGAATAGTTAAGAATATGGAGGGACGAGTTGCAGGCGGGAGAAAGAAGAAATATTCTATGTTCTCTGGAGGGAAGGACAGGGAAATAGGTAGAAAGAAGTCAATTACAAAATGACATATGCGAAGACGTTGGATTTCATTTCACCAAGTTTTGTTGAATAGAAACATCAGACGTTTTTGTACACGACTTTTGGTGTGGAGAATCCCATCTGAAAAAAGGGAAGCAGCTTCTGTTTGAGATACCTTTGACGAATACTGACTGAATTAGACTCGGTAGGTGGAAGAACTCACACTGCAAGTACGCAGTGGTGAGGCTGCAGCGAGCTTCTACAGAGTGAGGTAGTAGGAGATTCCTCGAAATGAAGAGGAGCTCCGGCGACCAATGGACAATGCCAAAACGCAGCGCTCTTCAGGAGAATCGGCGAGACGCTGCGAGGAAGAAAGACGAAGTAGACCACACGCGCTCCTGTACCAAAATCGAGGCAGTCCAACAGAAAGGGAGATGTTAACCGGGATCCTAGAGGCGGAAAAGCATTCACACCTACAGAAAAGATAGACTTCAAGATCTTGGCGATGACAAAATGGGTAAAAAACAAAGGAGACAGGGTAGTTGGAAGCGACAGCCTGTAGGAGGATTCTGCACGACAGGAGGAATAGACAACAAGTGTTCGGGAATCAGGAGGTTGAAGTCGTAGTATCGAGAAGATGCGACTGCAATTCGTACCCAGAAACTGCCGGAAATAACGGAGAAGTATACAGGTGTCACATTGGTTGCACGGTGTTGCTCTGTATTTTACGAATTAAAGCGGAGAGTGTGCGCGCTTTCTGTAAGGTTGTCCTCGTGTTCCCACTCCAGGCTGCGTAATGAATTACAAAATGTGGCTACGCTTTCTTGCAAGATTAAGCCTGAGGCGGCCTTCTTTATCCATGGCCGGGGCGCCTGTGGTGAGTATTCGTCTCCTTATGGGTAAAGGAGGACGAGTAGATACTGGCGGGTTTGCAAGTCAAGCAAGATCCGTGATCGAAAACGCAGGGATGAAAGCTGGCAACATCGAAACACGACTTCCAACACGAACGCTGGAGCTACTAAGTATTTCCCGAAAATGGTTGTGACGTAGTCCTTTGGCCTGCGCGTTGCCTACACACAGTGGCGAAGTTCTTACGAAGAGACAACCAACGTTTCTGTCTTAACTACGGAGCGCGGATGACTGCCCATACTGGTGGTCTAGTCGAAACGAATTTGTTTCTGAAAATCACAGTGCCTCTTGGGAGTTTTTAAAAGTTCAGAAACAATTTGTTGAACAGTGTCACGCAGGTTATGTAAGTAGCAAAAAACTGTATGAAAACATGTCATGGAATACAGTTGCAATAAAGGTTAGACGGAGCGGCAGCCAGAGGACGCCCTTCTGAAACTTGTCGATTGCCGATGCATGTTCTGCAGGTGCATACGCGTGTCGTACAGTTAACCTGCAATGGCTGACGAATGTCACGCTAGAGTGTTAATATAAAGTATCGTTCACCACATTTATTGGCTGTGGTTCTCTCTGCGGATAGCATCAAACAGAAGCACTTCTTAATGCGACTGCAAGTTGTAACGTCGAAAGACGTTACATTGGTGACGTGTACTTCCAGCTATGTAGCGAAATTTTGGGGTACAAGTACTTCCTGCAACCCAAAGTGGCAGGGCCCCTAACTTTATTGCACTCGACAGTTGCAACGGAGAAAAGTGACGAACTCGATATTAGTATTTAACTCTAACTGAGCCTTTATTTTCCACTGTAAGTAGTGTACGGAGGACGGTGGTCACACCTGAACAAAGCTGGCTGCATCACTAAGAAGGTAAATGCCCGGGAGACGAGTCCACCGTAGAGCGTTTTCTACATGGTACTCTTTCGACGAACGACGGAGAAAGATTCCGCTTTCGGCACGCCCGTAAGTCCTGATGCTCCGAGCATGTGTGTTTTGTACTGTGTTCAGTCACGACTCGGCACATGGTAGCCACTTGTGGGGAGCAGCCGAAGGGTTCGGTTCCTCGAGTTAAGACCCATTAATCGTAGTATCCGCGCTCCAGGCACACCAGGTCATTACTCTAGAGATCACGTCTATATATGGATGATTACACGTGTTTGAGCTGATCATATCCGGGCATATTTGCAGACTCGTAAAGATATGGCATATCAGATGTGCTTGCCAAATGTCCATGTCCATGGGATTCTAGAAAGAAAAAGTCGGAACGCCACGTGCCACGAGCGCATTCTTTCGGTGCACTGCTGGGTGCTGCTTTTTCCTCGGCAGACGCCATCTCTGTCATGCACCGAAGCAGCAGCGCGGCACATCGAATGTAGAAAAGAAGGTCCAGCTGCCAACAGATTATTGGGCTCTCTTTACGTTAGCGTTACGCGGTTCTATCCGGTCGCGTTGGATCTTCTTCTCTCAAGTACCTCCTGGTTCTTCGGTGTCGTCGCGTTACGAGGGGATAGTTCGTACAACATTATGCTGAATAGTGTAGGTCCTTCTACATATACTGTTCCAACCACATAATGCGTGACACGCACGCTGGAAAAGGGCGAGTCTTTCTTCTCGTAATGCGTTGGAAATACACGCATAGCCCTGTACGAAGAAGATAACCACTTGTGTATCAAAGTGAAAGCAGAGGCAGATACGCGTCTACTATGCTCTGCGCCCCAGAAGTCTCACGTGCCTTGGTTTATATGCCTTGGTTTATGTAACACTCGTGTAAATTGTGTCGTATCGATGGCTACCCCTACATCCGTTCGGCGACGCCTCAAAACAAGACATCACAAAAGCGTATCCGCGGTCACCGTCTTGTCGACAAGTAACTACAAGTGCCTGGGACGTCGTGTACAACAGTTTCTTCAAGTGCAGCGACACAGAATGATATGTCTTACATTTGATCAGGCCTCTGATGCGGCAGAGGCATTTTAGAGCATGTGGTCGAAGAAGTTGTCACGCACAATAGTCTGCTCAAACCCATATCCGCGCGTGAGGTATAATTGTCTCCAAGCGATTGGTGTCCGGAGGCAGAGAAAAAGAGACGCGCATATTTTGCGGGTGTTCTACAAGGGTCTATAAACCCATTCCCGACTTGAATTCCAAGGACTCGCGAGTTACAACTACACGATCTTTTTATAAACAGAAAGTAAAGGAGGTGAAGGCGAGGCCTGGAGACGACTTTACGGGTAAAAACCGCCTGGAGACGACTTTACGGGTAAAAACCGAATGACCCTCTCTCTGAATGTAGATACAAATGGTGAGAGCAGTGGTGAGAGCAGAGACACTCAAGCGGTACACATGGAGAAATGTAGAACAATGTGGGGCGAATAATGAAGAACTCAGCCTTTTACACTCTATTGTGTTTTCCTAAGGTAGTTGCCGGTGAAAGTTCATGTAAGGCAGTTTACGATGTTTCAACTTTCTTAAAAGACATGAACGAAAATACTTCAAGGTACCCATTCTATACGCACCAGTCCGGTCAAGGGTGTCTATCTTCCCTTGGTACACCTCAACATTGAACACCCTCGACTCTGTCTCCACATGTCAACAATGTCTCTTACGCCGCATACACGTAGGTCGTCCGGATACAGTGACCCGCGCAGACATGATGCAGTCTGTGTATGATGCGCCGTCGAGTGAGACTGAGAACACCTGCCTGCAAAATGAGGTGACGTGTTTCGCCAAACAGCAGCATTTCTAGCGCACGTGCTAAGGGATCCATTGTAGCCGTGCGGGAGCTCTCTTATCTCGAGATCTCCGGCTAGTTTCGATAGTGGTGGACGCTCCTGCGCAGACAGTTGCAGCTCTAATGCACGCTGTAGACTTTCTAGTGCCGCTGGGCAAGATGCAACTGTAAACCGCAGTGACTGAGCACGTTTATATTGGCCGTAGTGGAAATGCTACACACCTCTTTCTGAACAGCGTGCGTGAAAGGCCTTATCTGGCGACAATGTAGTAGCCGCGCATGGGAGATATGTGGTGCTTAGGCACCTCCAATTTTTGGCAGTGGAAAAATGACGAGTCAAAGATTCTGCGATAGGGTAGCAAAGGGAGGGACGGTAGAAGAGCGGTTGCAAATGAAGAGGAGAAGGATGAGGGGGAATAGTACTGAAGTTGTAGCTTCACGATGACCGCTTTTTTAGTCGGCTTATTAAAAGGGCCGACATCAACACGCACGCACTCGTGTAGATCCGTCATCCTTTTGATGGCCTTAATGCACTTTATGCACAGAATGTGTATTACCCTTCAGGGTGACTCTGGACGGTGCTACCGTACTTTGCAGACGGTAGAGGTACCACTGTTGTGAGGCGCGTATCGATCAACAAGTATTAGGTGGTCACGTGTGAAGAGGCTCCTTGCATGCCTTCGTGCATGCAGAAAACACAGTTCACTTAACATTCAATCTTGCGGTTGACTCCACGCAAGTAGAGTCACACAAAATACGTACACTTCGGGTTAGAAACCGGCAGCAGATTTCGTATGTGTATGACTACACCTGATTTCTTTGCTCATCTAGTGGACAGTAGTAGGTGAAGCATACAGGCGCACTCCGCGAGCAGGGGGAACGTCAGTTATGCGGGGGACACGACTTGGACGTCTAAGAGTACAGGACGTGTCTCACCGCGCGAAACAGGAGGGAAACACATGTTCCCGCCATCTTCATCTGAAGACGAGGCAGCGAGTATGGTCAACATAAATATAGGACGCACACGCATTTGTGTGACGGAAATGGTAGAACAAACACGACTAACATTCCAATCTCCTGTTCGCACACGGTTTCTACACGTAAAAGGTGGACGGAAGACCGCGCGTTTGAAATAGTCCCTACACACGCTCACACATGTATGCGCGTGAACACGTCTCTCTGTACAGACGCTATTACGCGGTCCTGATGTGTACCCGTATTTAAATTTGTGCACCAATAGGTACGCCGACGAAGGAATATATACAAGAATGTGTACGTGTATCTACATGCGTACAACTGCGAATACAACTATCGCCCGTACATACAAGCACTGACTGCGTCAGAAGTCACACACACTGGCATAACGTGACCAGGAGATCAATTTGATCCACGTATACTGCAGGAGACCTCAGAAGAACGGAGGCCTCTTTCGGAAAGAAACGACGGAAGAAGGTCTTGTGTTCTGTTGTTGCTCCCTAGCTCAAATACCACAGTTCCCTCAAAACCTGACTATTCGGTCTCTACGTACATACTGCCTGCCCGAATGTTCTTATATTTTTTGCGGTTGCGTGCGTGCACGCAGCAACAGCAAAAGGACGCCACTTTGATTTAACTACAAAAACAGGGACACGTGCGACTGTTGTGCAAAATTGAGCTCAGCTTGTAGGAAGAACACACGTCAGCGGCTTCGTTCGCAGGAGGGCGCAGGTACCGCTGCCAACCGTACGCCATCTCCGCTTGCAGCGGCATCGCAGCTAATGTTGTAATGAGAAGAGGTCTCACAGTGAAGCAGGCTGGTCGGTGAAATTTATAAGGAGAATGAAGCAGTGCATACCTGGGCTAAATACTTTCTGTACCTGCACGCGGGTTTCCGCCTCCCATGGATGTGTGGGGTTTTTATTTTGTCTACAAGCAGCTAGGGGGTTCTCCGTGGAACGCTTCGCATATATTAACCCCTTGGCTGAACATATAGTACATTAAAGATTCATTTTGCACAGTGCTGCGACGTGGAGTGTCCATATGCTTACAAAAGCGTAGCGCCTGTTGGGGACAACATGGGTATCACCTTTTCGCAACGCGTTTGTGGGGCACCCGACCGCATCTACATGATATCGCTTGTTCACACGCACTCCTACGCATACACATGTTCTTACACTGGAGTGTGTCGACGCCTCAGCGGAAGATGCTGCTGTTTCTCAATGGCTCCATGTTGTCTTTGCGGGCACGCACTCAGTCACAGCCGGACGCGCTTCGGTTTTTAGGTGCTTTTCTTCGTTACTATCTTCATTCGGAGATCGTTCTGTCATTTTCCGCTGAAGTGTAGTGCTACATGCGCATTAGAACACGCCCTTCTCTAATTTGGTGGCTAAATCGAACAGGTCCCACGTGTTGGTCTGTCTTTGTACGCAAGTTGGGAGGTCATCATCCTGCAATTGCCTATAGGGGTGCAGTGATTAAGAGCTGGAGCGCGACTGCCATTCAGCCCGCTCATTGAACGTCGACCAGCGTAGGTTGAATGCAGCACACTCGGCGTGCAGTGGCAAAGTTGGCAGCTCTTTAGTCCTGCGTGAGGACTAAAGACTCCTGGTTGCCATTTTGGTTTGGGGTTGATAGAACTCCAGCCAGACGATTGTCCACGGCCTGCGACGGCGCTCTGCTGACGTAGTTTCGCTGGATGAACGAAGCCTGAAACGTTCACAATAAAACAGGTGACGTCAGAACTCGCATTAATGAAGCTTTCCACTGGTTCCGATATTTTTTCTGAGCCAACGCCGCCTTCTTAAGGTCATGGACAGCCGAACAGTACGTTGCGGCTGGTGTACCGCACTTTCCCTCGACAGCCCCACACTAAACATGGTGTTCTGGTAAACTTTACTCCAAAATGCTTGGCCCGCTTTGCCCCGAGCCTGTGTCCAGATTCGGGCATGTGCAATGTAGACATGGGGTGATGTCTTTACTGGGAAAGAGCGGCAATCCAAAGTTTGTCGAGGTGTACGTACTCCGCGTCTCCAACCGCCACATCGGATTGGCTGACCTCCGCCTGTCACTTGTTTGAATTTGCGTGTATCACCGTTATCTAAGATTTCTACAGCTCATTCTGTTCACAGTAGACGGAATGGTTAGTCTACGTAGCATGCGATAAGAAAACTTTCTTTTATCAAATGTTCAACCCCGAAACACTGTATTCCTGAAGCGGGGTCCAGAGGTCACATATACCGCTTCTACACGGAAACCGCAGGTCTCACAATTCCTCTCTTTTTTACTGAGGCAGAGCTCCTGGCGTCGCCGTCTCCTCCCGCAGACGACTGTCAGTTCGACCGCGCTTTCTCCAAGATAGGCAACACGTGAGGTTGACCCACTTTCACCAGGTGTTTCGTGGACCCATCTTCCCCGCACTTCGAACATGGTCCACTTTCTCCCGTGTGTAGAACGCTCTCAAGGAGCCTCCATATCAATTCTACTTCCCACCGTTTTTCAGAAGACCTCTTCCTATTTGTGGTCACATAACGTTCGCGCTTGAGCAGGCACAGTCTCATTCGTTCCTGATACCTCGGTAGGCCCTGCTGCGACTTCAGACAGCTGCGCCTTCACATGGACAATATGCCGTAGCGGAGCATCGAATTAAGATATTGATTACTTGATAACACCTACACAGGAGGCTGCACCAATATTTGCTGCAAGTTAATAACCTTAGCGTTGTTAACAACGACTGATTTTGTGTACCGTAGATGTTGGTAGATGCAGCTATCGGAATTCTTTGGCCTCTTTCGTGCAAGACCGTCACACGCTTCCTTTTACCTGTTCCTTGAGCTCCACGCTGCACGAGCCAACACATTCAAACACCAGCACCACAACTTACGGGCACACACAAAAAGTGGTGGGTCCACATCGTAATTGCCCTTTCACTCTTCTGAAGCATAATAGTGTCATCGACGCTCCTAGACTGCCAGGTGGAGCCTGGTGAGTGTATCGCCGGTGAAGGAGAAGTTACTTCGCACTGCGTACGTATCGCCTCGTCCGTCGTGCCTCGCTGCCACAAACGCCAACTCTGGGACGTTCTTCTCCACCACTCCAAGTCCTTCTAGCCCTCCGGCCTTCTTCTTCGGGACTACAATGTTTGTTTCATACGGCGCAAGACAGTGCCACTTCGCTGCGCCTTCTTCGCAGGCCTGGTCCCGCCCTTATTGCGCCACAACTGTTGTTCTTTTCCCCGGCTACAGATACCATCAGCAACCTTGGGGGCCAACATCACGTCCCTCTGGAGCGCTATTTTTCTCGTCTTTAACTGACTAAAGCAGTGTTACACGCTCCCTGGCTCCTTCCACCTTTCACTCGCACGTTGGTATCGTTGCAGCCTTCGGCGTGCCCCCCAGCATGCAGCAGGCTGAGGCAAAAACTGCACGCGCCGCAGTGTCACGTTCAACTGCTGCTGCTCTTGGCTGCACGTCTTCTTCCCCTGGCACCTTCGAAGGTCATCTTCTGCACAATGCTGCCGATGTTGCTCAGAGTAGTGCCTCTACAGCGCTGGTGGTAGCGGAGCTCCGAGCAAAATTTCACAAGCGTTGCCTTCAGACTGACGCTTTTGTGGAGCAGTATGCAGTAGGCACATCAGCTACTGCGAAAACGACCACAGGGAGCGGCTTTGCAGGAGTAACTGCTACACCTACAATTGCGACAAGTCATAACTGGCGCAGCCCGTATGCCAGTGCAGTCAGCAAAAGCCATCTGACTTCGATTTGCTCTCTCAACCTCTCATATTCTCGCATCAAAGGCACGCCATCCCAGGACAACAACCGCACTGCCTGTCCTTTAGAAAGGGAAAGGAAACATGTATTAGCAAGCTGGACTGCGGCGAGAAGCGCAGCTGCAAAGGGAGACCAGGGGGGTAGTGAATTCTGCTGGAGGCACCGTACGAAAGAAGCATTTGGAAGATACGTCAACCAGCTCTCCCCTCCACCGCAGTCTTGGTGTAACCGCATAAACATTCTTCCAACAACAAGAAGAATGGCTTGTCCCTTCCTAAGCTGCACAAGTGCTACCAATTCTGCTGTTGTTGAAACCGTCTCAGTGAAAGTTGCCACTGACAGGGGGACGCCTCTTGATCCTGACGCCCGTACCGCGGCTGCAGGCTGCTCGCGGGCGACGAGTTTCAAGGGTGAAACGGCTGTTGGTGACAGGACAGTAATTATACAAGGACTGATGCAGCCGGGCATGGCAGATGCCGTTGAGCACGGGAATGCGTCGCAACAGCTGCACCACGGTTACACCGACAACGGGGCAGCGAGAGAGTCTGGCCGTGCAGAGCGCCCCGCCGTCCTCGCTGCCAGACCCATGGCGACCTCGCCACAAGGCAGCACCGACTCTGTTCTAAAGTCCTCAACAGGGCAACTGACGCAGCATAAAAAATCGCTCAATACGCAGAGGCATCACGGATCACAGGCAAAAGACACGACACTGGAGTGCACATTCGATCAAACCGGTGCGGCAGATGCACTTACAAGTGAGCAACTGTACAGTACGGAAAAGCGCAGCTAGAGCACAAGGGAATTTCGAATGCGTAAGGACAACGTGGAAGTGTGTCTCTTACGTAGCATAGACCCACGTGGTATGGCACTTGCCTGTAGCGTACAAACGTAGACGCAGAAGCTTCCATATTGGCTCTCGCCCTTGCGCATCCATGCATCCTTGAGGGCTCTCGAGTAAAGATAGCCCTCCGTTGTAAAATCTGCTGATGCGATATGGTGTTCTGCCACCTCAGTATATGAGTGTGTCCCTTTACACACGGCCAGCTGCAAGGTTGCATGTGCCTACACTGAGGATCAGTAGGTGCTTAAAGCCGACTCCAGTTATCCCCTTTAGAGCAGCTGCACAGCGATAAACGACAAATTGTTGAACTGTAGACAGGCGCGTGGCCCCGCACGCGTGCACCTTCTCCCTTCCAGCGTTGCTTTGTGTTTCTTCTGCTACGGACGGTGCCACTGTAGCCCCAGCTTTCACTTTGTACTAGTTGTCACCTTCCCTCTGTCCCCTCCTGACTTTGCCGTTCTACCCCGTAGTGTCCGTGCACCTGTGGTACTTCTGAGTTGCTCTCATCTTTCTGAAGAGTACCTTGTTCGGTCGCTCTGCTATTCTTCTTTCACTGCAAGAACATTCACTGCTGCTGGTACTGCTTACATCTGTCATGTTGTTTCCTTGACAAGTAGATCCTTTCTGCCTCTTCACTCGAGTGGTTGGATACGTCCTTCTCCCCCACTTCCTCCAAATATTCCCCATCTCGCTTCTGATGCTACACCTGTTCATGTATGCACTTCGTATGGTGGAAGCGTTCCTTGTTGCCACAGCCTCCCGTCCATGTTGACTACCCTATGCTGTGACGTCTTTTCTTTACGCCGAGCATCCGCGTTTGTTTTTCCATGCAACATTGCCCGACATGTTTTCACACAGACGTCCCCCGGGTCAGCAGTGCTGACGACAGCAATCGCTACCATGTAGACGCCACGCAAAAGCACGAAGTCTCAACAGCAAACATGTATCTCTTCTCGTATCCACCTCCAAAAAACCCGCTTGCGACGTCCATGCTACAGCATATCCAAGAGAGACAGCAGCAGAAACGCAACTGTAATCTGCAGCGTGGACAGGATCCACAGGGAGAGCAGCTGCCACAACAACTTCAGCACCAGCAAAACCCGGGCTGCCAGCAGCACCAGCAGCACCAGAACAACAAAAACTCAGGAGGAAAAAGTAACCCCTCCCCGACGCACACCACCGCCGACAGACTAGTAAAACGGAATGCTGTGACTGCGCCTGCAGCAGATGTTTACGATCGTGTATCTTTATCTCCATCCTCTCCTCCACCAGTCTCTTCTTTTACTCGCAGCTCGCTTTCCGTTTTCTCTTCAGCTCTCTCATCTCCTGCAGCTACTGCAGGAGACAGCAGCAACCGAGGGCTGCTGACGCATCCATACGCCTCTACGTCGGGCACAACTGGGTTAGAGAGCAATGGCAGCGGCAGTCCTTCTCTAAGAGGAATGGCTCAAAATTTGAACAGTATTCGTAACGGTCTGCTGCGTGCTGTGGAGGAGACGCGGCAGTCATTTATGAAGCTGCGACTCTCTTCAGAAACCTTGAACGACGGCAAAAAGTCATTAGAAAACAGAAGCATCGCCCACGACAGCATCTGCGGGCGCAGCAGCACCAGGGGCACTAACAGCAAAAACCTGCATAAGAACGACAGGGAAATCAAACAACGTCGTCGCAGCAAGCACCACTGGACTGCGGATCGCACCGTATATGACCGCAAGACAACGGACTGCATCGGCGACAGTTACAGCACCAACACGAACTGCCTTACCAGGGGTAGCCGCAGAGAACACGCACACGCACGACAGAGTAAACATCGATTTGTTAAACCGAAGGACAGCTGTGCTTCCTACGAGTCACAGCAGCAAGACGCAGTATTGCTCGAGGATGCGGAGCTACACAGCGACGCTCCTCGTCTCACTATGGACCCCCATCTCAGCAAAGTAGAACGGGCGCGACTGAAGGAGCAGGGGCAAGAGCAGCTGCACGGACACTATCAGCAGCTGCAGAGGTGGCAAGAATCTCCACAAGATCACCTGCAGACGCAGCCGCAAAACCAAAGACTCCATCATCACCGCGCCTTACGTGATAAACCCCAGAATCAAGCGGGTCAACAGCAGCAGCAACAAGCGTCTCACCAGCTGCCCCAGCAGAAAGCTACGTTTTCGACGTGGCACTCCGTTGAACCGCTTGCAAATAACGCACGGCCTAGTAGTGACGAAAATGACGAATTCGCAGCGACACTGTCTCAACGGCAGCACAGCGAAGAGCACGAGCCTACAAAGTGGCTGCGACATTCTGCAGAAGAACAAAGAAGAGGTCGAAGATGTACACAACATCGTTTGCCAGAGATGGAGCAGCAACAACAGTCGCCAGTACAAGTCCAGCACACGCAGCCTTCGGGTCCTGTCACCCGGTCGAAGACCGTTAGCAGTCGAAATAGCAACAAAGGCAGCAGCTTCAGCAGTCACACAGGCGACAATGTTAGCATCGACGGGGCGTCCCACATTAAGGGTCAAAACTGGACGCCTGTGAGTAGCGTGGCTGCCGCCGAGGCAGTCAGCTCTTTTGCTACCCCACAGGTCTCCCACTTTGCATCGCCACAGACGGCCGTACAAGAGTCTCGCCAAAGCAGCGACACGGTAATTCGTATACCCCAGCAGGCCTGTCGTCCTTTCGCCTTGAGCCCTGCTGGCGCTGCTGCTGTTGCAACAACCTCTGGTGTTCTTTCGCGCATTGATGCTGGCCAGACAGCTCACCGCGCTCTTCCTGGGCATGCAGCTTACCCCAGGAAAGCTGATAGTTCATCTTCTCCTCCTGCCACTGGTGCTGCTGCGGCTGTTTCCTCTACTCCTATTTTGGATCCTTGGGGAACTATAGTGCCTTGTTTTGGGCACCAGCAGTATGAGGTAGTGGAGGATTCTGAAACGCAGAGGCTGCGTGCCACGGACGGAGATCCGCAGTGTGCAACAAAGCCCCAGAGTCACTTGCAGCCAACGCAGCAGAACCCGGCAGAGTACGAGGAAGAAGACAGGAAGGCCAGGAGTCACGAAGGCCACCGTCCAGTGGGAGAACACGGAACGCACAGGGTACTGGATACCGCAGGACAACACCAACGTTGCTGGCAATCAAAGCAACAAAGCATAGTCGAGTTACAGGCAAACGATATTACGGCCAGTAGTCATGAACGCAACAGTCAAACGGAAGAACAAGAAAAGCGCAGGAAGTGGGTGCCGCTGCCTTCGCGGCGGCAGCTCTCAAGGCAGCAGGTTTCACTCATGGAATCAGCGCATGCTGCGTGCAGCGGGAATGTGGCCTCACCCCTTGTTTCTTCACCTTGTCGAGAAAAAGTAGAGGGCAGAACCAGCAATAAAGGAGGTGGCAGATACGACGAGACAAGCGGTCCTGCTGCTTCCCGTAATGAAGACCCCAGCGCCCGGAAACAACTTCTGACAGAGCAACGGCAGGCGCTTCCAGGGACGCAAAGCGACCTACAGATCTACCCTGCGGGCGCAAATTCCCACAGCGGCTCCAGCGGCAGGAAACTGCCTTCGCACAAAATATCAGAAGGGACGATGGCCGATGCCTCGAAAGAGTACGAGGGAAATTACACCCTACTGCTGCAGGTGCAGCGTGCAAGACGGCAGGATTCGCTGCAGCTCTCGCCATCTAGTTGCTGGGATACCTACACCAGCAGAAGTGCAGGAACTGCCACTTCGAGCAGTCACAATAGCAGACCGCAGAGCGGCAGCAGTGCAGGAAGGCGAACAGCAGAGAAACAGTCGGATGTTCTTTCACTTGGGCTGCAGCACAAGCCGGTGCACCCACACAGTAGCGATCAGGACGGGCAGCAACAGCAACAGCGTGTGGCGCAGCGCGGGCACGGTACGGCAGGCCAGCACCAGCACCCAGATCACGAGAGAAGTAGCGACAGACCGTCGCAGAGTGAGAATCCACTGCAGCAGCACAAAGAGCTACCACAGCAACCACACCAGCAGCGGCCGACGCCCGAGGTGCAGGAGTGCGACGAACAACGGAAGAATGCTCAAAAAGAAGATAGTGTTTTGAAGACACGGAGCTCTCCGGTAACCCCCCAGCAGCAGTCGCCTCTTCTCGCACAGCTGCAGAGCCTAGAACAGAACCAGCATTTGAGACACACACCGTTGCTTGAGAAGCCGCAGCAGCAGCAGGAGCAAACACAACTTAGTGAGCAGAATCGAGGGTCGGATTCGAGTGAAGTAGCAGCAGGCTACTCCGTGGCACAACGGAGCACGCTATGCAAGGCTGCACAGGAAACGGCGGTCAGCGCATATCGTAAATGTATGTGGCAAGCCGAGCACCCAGAATGTCAGGCAGTGCAGGCATGTCCTACGAGGAGTAGCAGCACTCACGGAATTGAGGATGAGTTGCGTTGCCGAAACGAAGCAATTCGGTCTCAAGTTCCTCAACATCTGCGTTTGAAGTTCAGCGGAGCATCAGGAGAGAACGGCACAACTTCAGCACGTCCTGTGCAGGCACCATCGAGTGTTTATCGAGCCACGCCCCCAGAGGTCGCTGAGAGCTCTCTTTCTGTTGTTGCTACTGTCCCTTTGGTTTCTTCTAGTGGCATTGTTCCTCCAGCGGCTTTTGTTGGTACCAGTACAGATGCTGCCGAGGGCGGCGCGACGGTCAGCCCCAGACGTGCTGCTGATTCTGTGTGTCCCGCTGGTTCTCTGGAGGCGACCGACGCCGGAGGCATCCCTGTTCGTGCTGCCGCGATTGCTGCTGCTGTCGGTAAAGTCAACGACGCTAATAAGGTACCCGCTGCCGTCGAAATTGTACCTCGCTGCACACCACGTTTGCCAGTGAAGACGACGTTGGATGACGAGCTCCAGAGGCAACAGCGACGTCAGTCACACCAGGAGCTGCGAGATCCGCCGCGGCCACCACTGGTCAACACCCAACGGCATCAACAGCCGGACTCTCGGGATTCGCATGCGTCGACGCACAACCGGGGGGCTGACATGAAAGGCTCCTTTGCTGTGGGAAGCACAGAAGGTTGTCCAGAGTGTTTGGTTCCTGTCACCACAGCCGCAACGCCTGAGCCGTTGAGCATGTCCGACGTGAATGAAGTTGTACCAGCTGCTGCATCTGATTCTTCTGCATATCCACCACCAAAGACGGTTCAGAACGCACCGTTACAAGAAGTGCCTGCATCCGCATTGCCCGCAGAAGTCGTTAGCGTCAGTGCAGCAGCTGGGGTGGTTGCCGCTCGGCGTTCAAATAGTCGCTGTCCATTAATGCGTGAGCAAACGGTCTGTGCAGCCACCTCAGTTGGCGCCCGTGCTGGACAAGAAAACCACGGGCGTTCACAGGGAAATCACCAGCGCCAGCCCAAACAAGGTCAGCATGTAGAATGGACCGAGCAGCAGGAGTTCCTGCGGAACCGACACGAGCACCACGAGAGGCCCGCACAGCCCTTCGCGCACCAACAAAAACATCAACCCACTGTCGCTTCCTTGTCCGTTCTTCCCAGCTGTGCTTCCACCGCCGTAGCAGCGCGCAGTCCTGGTGTAACGTCGGATCAGATGAATTTCAGGCATCAGCAAACAGCCGCTTACTCAAGAGAGAGCTTTCGAACCCGGCTCGTTCCAACCACGGCTGACGTTGCCCCAGCACAGGCAGGAGTATACAGCAGCAGCAGCTGCAGTAGCGGGAACGCCGGTTGTGATACTGGCACCATCGGGAGTAGCCACAACAGCATCACACTCTGCAACAGCGAAAGCGGGAGCCGGTGCCGTAGCTACTCTCTTAACAACAGTAGGGGCTGTCCTGGGAACAGCAACTGCAATGCCTGCGGAAACGACACGGCGAGCAGCGACAATGCAGCAAGCGGCAACAGTCGTGACAGTACTAGTGCCGTTGATACTAGGAGTTTTACAGAGAATCGCAGCCACTCCCGAACGCGACAGATCTCTTCCAAAACTCCTTCTTTAGCCAGTAAAGCCAACAGCAAGGGCGGAGGTACACAGGAACATCATACTCAGGTTCAACGCAGACGAGAACGACACCAACTCTCTCACGGCCAGCATTACTTCGTGGATCATGGGGGAGTTCACTTGAAACAGCAACCTGGGCAGAGTACAGATGAGCTAAAGGAACTGCGAAGGCAAATCTGTGGTTTTCAAACAGACTACAAGGTGGAAAATCCACTCTCAACGCCACCTCAGCTGCAGAACCTCCAGCACACGCCCCCAACGGAACAGCAGCAGCAGCCCCCCCTGTATACGCACCAGGACCACTGCACGACAGCCCACCGGCTAAAGCTACATGCTACAACACTACCGTTGCAAGAGGGCTCCTGCGTTTCCGAGAAATGTGCCACAGCTATACAGGAACAGCACGACGACGCCAGGGCATCACCTGCACCGCATCCACTTACAGAACGACAGACCCTAAACAGTTCAGAAGCGGGGCGGGAGCGACAACGTTCCTCACCAACCAGGTGTCCCCAAAAGGGCGCTCTTCCCATAGAGCTGTCGTCTACATCAGAGTTGCAGCGGCAGCTGTACACGTTGCGAGGACAAAACATAATGCCGCTGCAGCGTCGCCAACCGAAGGAGCACGTTCACGGACTCCTGCAAGGTAACGTGCTAGCCGTGCAACAAGCGTCACCGCGTGCACAGTCGGGACCTTTCCTCTCCCCTTCACCGCACTTCTCCGGCGGCAGGCAAGCGCCGTCGCTTCACCCTCAAGGAGAGGCGTACAGCGCACTATTGGCGTCCCATGAAGGGAAAGAATGGAATGACAAGAGTACACTGCATAGCAGCAGAGTCACGAGCAAGGGTTTTACAACGCGTAAGGTCATATCTAAGGCCCAGAAGGAACATAATAACAACGATTGCCTTTGCGACAATAAAAGTAGTGAGGCGTCGTCCAGCGACTACAGATATGGTGCTGAGAAAAGCAGCGAAATCCACGAGCAGAACATGGTGCACTGGTGTAGCGCCGACATGAACAGCAGAACTGCTCAGCCAATCAAATCACAACAGGTGCAGGCGAGACCAGGGGGGGACGCAGCGGCGTTAGGTGCAACACCCTCTGCGAACGTGGTTTCTGAAGATGGTACCTCTGATTCAGGGAGATGCTGGAGCCATCGCCCTGCATACGGCAGCAGCAGACGCAGCAGCCTGTGCAGCGGCACCGATCGCAGCAGTCAGCACCAGTCTCCATGTTACACAAACCCTCAAAGCCTGGTAAGAGGCGAACGTGTCTGCTGCACCGATGCTTTGTTGGAAGCCAACGTAAACGCTTCGCCTCAAGAGGAGCAGCAGCAGGTCAAGCAGCAGCTGCAGTGTCAGCAGGTGCTGCGACGCAAAAAGGTGCACCAGCATCAGCAGACTAAAAATCCGCAGCAGACGCAGGTGCAACCTTTACAGTGGCCGCAGCATTGCCAGAGGCTGCAACAGACGACTCAACGTCCAACGTCCGTCGTGTTTTTTTCGCCTCAGGAAGTGGCAGGCTGCGGCCAAGTGTTGGATGGCTCAGGCGAGTGCAGCTCGGAACTAGCGGATTGTTCTGCTGAGCTTTTGGGCCCTGATGGTGCTCCGCCTGCTGCAGATCTATGCCTCTCGGCTGCATCTCAAGCAGAAGACCCTGCCGACTCGTTGAAAGAGTACGCGGTAAACTCTTGTTCTACGCAGCAGCAGGAGCCGCCCCAGCAGGAGGAAACACAGCATCACCAGCAGTACCGGCAGCAGCACCACCTTCAGCGGAATCAGGGGCGTGAAACGCGATCAACGGCAGGGCAGCAGGAAGCGGTGGTTGATCAGAATGGCGGAAACGCGGACCAAAAAGAAGCAGATCGAGTCAAGCAGGATCTTGCTGCACCCACTGCTGGTGAGGACGCAGAAGCTATCTGTGTTCCTCTTGTCTCCGCGTCGGCGCCTCTTCGTACAGACTGTTGTGTTCCAGCGGAATACAGCATCAACGACGTCTCTCTTTTAGCCAGTGGGCTTGGGGTTCCCTTCAACAGCAAAAACTCCAGGGCAATACAGCAATTAGAAGACTTGCTGGATGCTGTGCAGTTGTTGCTTTCCGTTCTTGAAGGAAACGCAGACGACTTAAAGCAACAGCTGGCCAGGCAACAAGAATTCCCGTTGGCGCAAGCAGAGCAGAAGCAGGAGCAGCAGCCAGATAAGAAAAAGGCACCGCTGCTGCCGGAGCTGCACGACCACCAAGGGAGGCAGGAGCAACAGACACACTTTGGGACTAGGCCTAAAGGGGGCAGCTGGGGGATTCACGATACACTGAAGAAACAGCGACTTCGAGAGCTGCACCAGCAGCTCAATCAGTCCCTGATGCTCAGAAACCAGCAACAGCCGGCACAGTCCACAGAGCATGAGCTCACCTGTTCATTTAATTCGCATAGACAAGCTGGAGTACCTGAACTTCCCCCGGTTGATCGGCTGCTGAACGAAAACCGGGTGCAGTCACAGCTGCAGCAGCAGGAAACGCGGGTGGGGGACCGACAGGAGCCGCAGTCGCCACTGCAAATGCGACGGCAGCAGCAGTCGGGTACATCTGCTGTGCACGCTCCCCTGGAGAATCTGGGGCTGGCAAGTGCGGCGACTGTCGTAGCAGTAACAAAGGCAGAGAAACATGAAGTCACTTTTACAGGGGTCGCCAACCCGTGCACACCTCCCTTTCGTCGATGCAACAGCGATGCATTCCAACCCTACAGGAGCGCACTAGCTCTCGCTGAAAACGAAACAATGCATGTATCAGCACGTAGGAGCGTTGATAAAGAGGTAGCAGACGTCTCCTCCTTGTGCGGCACGAGCTGCCAGAGCTTCCCTACGGGCGACCGCGTGGACCAGGATAGCAGAATCAGCACAACTCCAACTGGGGGTGTCAGCCGCAGTATCAGCTCCTCCGCAACACCTGCAATTGGAATTGGCCGTCCAGAAGAAGTGGCACTGCATGAGGCACGAGAGGCAGTTGCAAAAGCCGCAGCTGCCGCGGAGCGGGCCTCTGCAGCAGCGGCGCAGGCCGCAGTCGCAGCACAAGCATCTAGAGGAACAGCACCTGGCTCCGCAGCTGTAACAGCAGCTGCGCCAAATGGGATAGCAGTAACAGCAACCGGTCTAAGTACTGTTGAAACTGGCTCCTCAAAAAGCAACAGAGCAGAACAGGGCATGCCCAGCGCGGGGCGACAGTCAGCTGTCTCAGCAGAAAGTGAAACACTCTCAGGTACGTTAGCAGCAGCAGCGAGGCCAAAAGCAGCGCAGCTCGCTTCTCAGCAAGATGTTGAGCGGCGCTCTTCTGATGTTGAATGGGAACTACTTCCACAGCAGCAGCACGTACTGCGTGAAACAGTTCGGCAACAGAACGACAGCAGCTCTGTGCATCCTGTTGGTGCCCAGCAGACACAGTTGGGGCAGCTTTACCAATGTCCTTCACAGTCGTCGCTATGTCAAGCGGCAACTACTGTATCTGTACCTCAGCAGCAGGGGCACGTTGAACAGGATTTTTTATCGCAGAAGGCTCTTCTAGGAAGTCTTCCGCGTAGAACGGAGAGTGAGCGACAGCAGCACCAATCTCAGCATCAACACCATCTTCAGCCCTTTGAAGTTCTCGAGAGCACGGAAAGACAAACAGATGTAGGCGCAAGCATGGGGCAAGGGCTACCGGCGTCTGCGCTTCAGAAGTCAGCGCAGGAGGAGCCTGGCCTCTTACCTCAGTTGTCGCAGTGGCAACGGACTCTGCCTGAGCAGCAACTGTTCGTTCCCCATAAGACACCTATGGGAGGGTGCACGAGCTTGCACGAAGCAACGCCGCAGAAGCAGCACGCGACACTAGTTCATTGGGTACACTCTTCACACGTGCAACAGCAGAGATCACCACCACCACACCAGCGGCAAGGGCCAGTCGGACCGGGCCCCCGGTCACCACGGCTACAACAGCTAACCCCGCGAGAACAAACGCAGGTGCTTCTCGTGCAGCAAGCATCCGAGGATACAAGGCACCGGCCACCGCCTGCAGAGCAACCACCGGCCCAACAGAAGGAAGAGACATTGCTCTCTGACTTCAATTTGCAGCAGCATCTACATGAAGTTTCCGACGAGACGCAGGCGTCGCAAGAAAACACTTCTTTGGGGCAGCCAAGAAGAGCGAGCGCCCGAGAGGCATTCTCAGTAGGTAGTCTCCCTTTTCAAAAGTCTGGCACGCTACTTCTGTTGTCGGCCGCCTCCACACCGCAGGGCGTCGGGAGGTCACCTGCTGTAGAAGATTCGAAGCCAGACCCCCGAGTGCAAAAGCATTGCGTGCCTTCGCACTACCAGAATTCCTTGTTGCAGAAACAACGCTCGCAGCCGCAGCCGCCGAGGGAGCCTATCTTATCACATTCTCAGCAGCAGCGGGCTCCCCAGCCAGAAAAGCAGGAACAACACGGGGAGCCTCAGGAGCCACCACCGCAGCAGTGTCTTTTGTGGGGTCAGCAGGATCCGCGCGAGGCAGCACCCCACGTGGAGACGAACGGACGAAGTGAACAACTTGCAACTTTTGTGGTCTCATGTGGTGACGAGAGAAATGAACTACAGGATGCAATACAGCAGGTCCAGCAGCAACAAAGGGGCAAAGAGCCCCAAGAGCAGAGTCAGTCAGAAAGGCTGGAGCTGGAGCGACCCCAACAGCACTCACCGCAGCAGCGGCAGCGTGACCAGATATGCGAGATGCGCTCAGGGGAGAATCAGCTGCACCGAACAGCTTTCGGGGGTTCTACGTGGTACTCGCCTATTGCTGCGGAAGTCTGCACAGAAACTTTCCCTATTGTGAGAGATTCAGCTGCTGAACTTGCCACAGTGATTTCTGCAGGTGAGACTGGTGATAAATCTGTAGACGCTGGCGCTTGTATTGCTGCTGTTGCTGACGCAGCAGTAACGAGCGCTGCACAGCCTCTTAGGGGGGTAGAAGATGCTGCTGCAGATGGGGACGGTGCTACAGGTGCAGCAGCTGCGATTGATTCGCAGCCTCCTAGAGACGTCGAAGGTGCTGCTGCAGCTACGGGTGGTGCTACGGAATTACAGAGGAGGTGTACACCAGTGGCAGCGAGGTGCTGCAGCCAAACTGTGATGTCCCTCTCCACACAGATAGTAGTGCGGCAGGAGGGGGTGCCTGAAAGGCAGAAAGACGATTGGCAACCGGGAAAAACTCGCGACGCAAAGGAAGGGCACAAACGCGATGAAATTCAGGCGGATGAAAACGACTGCTTTCAGCTATGTCACGAACACCAAGCAGGGCAACACCGCGAAGGAGTGGAAGAAACATGCATAACGGCGTCTTTTGTGGCCAGCCCAGCAACGACAGCAGCAGCGCCACTAGCAGCAGCGTGTAATGCACAGCCGAGAAGCGTCCTCGTTGTCGACGGCAGGGATACAGAGGTACTGTTAAACTCAAGCCGCCAACAGGAACAGTTCGTTTTTGTACAGCAGGAGAAAGACCGTCAGCGACAGCTCACCGCGCTGCAAGAGAAGCAGCAGCAAGGGTCCAAAGAGCAACAGCAACCCAGTACTAATCAGCGACGGGAAGGGTGTGAGCAGGTGAACACTGCGCAGCAACAGAAACAAGAAGTAGAACACACAGAGGGAGAGGATGCACACAAGGACAGGAACGACGTGCAGGAGGTAGAACAACAACTGGAGCGGCTACAGCCATTGGCAAGAGAGAGTGTCATGGCAAACGAGCTGCAGCCGAAACATCAAGATAGAAGCGAACACCAGGTGCAGAGTCCTCCTGGCCTAACAGATGAACGGGAAGAAATTGAGTCGCAACAGACTTTGGGGCAGCTGCATGAGAAGCGGGAGCAGGAGGAGGAGACGCAAGTACTGCACATGAAAGACGTATGTAACCAACTAAGTGAGGATCAAGGTGACGTTGCTGCACAGCAGCAGAACGACCAGATGCGAGTCATACAAATGCACACAGAAACTGAGCAGGAGGAAATAGACGAGCTCGTGCGGCAGCAACAGATTGGGGCAGGACAATGCAGAGAAGTTGAAGAGAACATAAAGCAGAAGCAGTACGTCCAGCAGGATGAACAGGTAGATCACAAAGAACAGGAGCCGTGGATAAAGGGGGAGGACACGAGAGACATTGACCAAAGAAGCTCTGTTGACCTCGAGGTGGAGTTGTCACCTTCGTTGTCTTCCATTTCTCTCCCTGGTTGCTCGCCTGTCCACGACTTAAGCCCCGTTACTAGGGAGGCTCCAGCAGCTGCTTCACCTTCTGCTACACCTCCAGGTGTCACAGAGGCAGCAGCAGCAGCAGCCTCTTGTTCTGAAGTTCCAAGAGACGCTTCACCAGCAACGGGTATGCCCTGCTGTGAAGAACCAGTGACACGAACGCGCGCCACTGCTTCTGTTGCAGAGGCCCTGGAGGCATTTTCAGCGCAGGACGTCTCATTAAGTGTCTGCCTCGCATGTAAATCAGAAGTACAAAACGACGCAAAATGCGTAGAATCACAAGCACTCACACCGTTGGAGCAAACGCTGCGTGAAACACAGCGAAACTTGCGTCCCGTCCCACAGACAGAAAACAGGCCGCAGCTATGGCCCCTGAGCCAAAGTGCTTTGCAGCACGAGGCGGTTCAAAAAGAAAAACAGATTCAACCAAAGCAGCAATTCCAGCAGCAAGGAGGAATTCAGCCGGGACAAGGCGTTTGGCAGCAGCTGCAACAGGAAGGTTCACAGCAGCCGCGTATCGACCAGCGGGAAGAGCAGCAAGATCAGGAAATTCGGCAAGGGGAGCAGGTTAAACGACAGCGGCAGGTTGTGATGCCAGCGGGGGTTCAGCACGAGCAGCGAGGACAGCCTCAGCGGCAGCAGCAAGAGGTTCGGCACACTGATCAGGAACGTCAGCAGCATGAATATCTAGATGCAACGGTAGTGGGTAACAGTGGGGGAGAATCAGCGGACACAAGGCGTGAACAGTTTGGACCGCGTGTCGGCCTTTGCTCTAAAGCACCCACCGTTGATCCCGAGTTGCTTTCTCCTGTAGAAGCAGCCGCTGCTGCCGGTACCTGTCCAGGGACAAGAGTTTTGATGACAATTCCCCATGGTGCGGGGGCTGCTGGTGGGGGATATTCAACAGCAGCCGCAATTGCATCGAGGACTACTCCGACTGCACCATCTCCCTGTGCCCTTCCATCGGCGGCGAAGCACCGGCAGCATCAACACCAGCGGTATCCTAAAGAGCTGCAACTGCAGCAGGAGCAATCGCTGCCGGAGGACGCTACAGCAGCTGCTCGAAGTGCCTGTATCTCAGAGGAGCACCAGAGGCAATCAGCATCAGGAGCAGCGCAACGCAGGACTCCCTCTGAACCACCTGCCACTACTTGCGGAAGACCACTTCGTCCCCATCCCCTCCGCAGGTGCAGCAGCCCGATAGATGCTTCTCCAAATACTGCCTCCAGCAATGTACTACCGGGGAGAGCTACTCAGAAAGGAGTCCATTCAACGTGCCGAACACAGAAACAACAAGTAGATGCGCTAACTATTGGCCAAACTGATTCTTCTTTTTCTGCGGTATCGTCTACAGTGCAAACTCTTGCGACGGGTTCGAGCATGCATGCGACAGTACCTTTCCCTCATGGAGCACCACCACACAGCATAGCTGCATCTCAGGACACACCAGCGATTGCAACACACGCCTCAGTAATGCTGGAAAAGCGAATGCAATGTGTGGATACGACGGCGGGCACAGCAGCAAGGGATCCAGGTAGAGACGATGTGATGAGAGGAGGAGGGGCGACGGAAAGTGCAGGAACATTAGCGGCAGGAGGAACAAATGCCGTTGCAACACAAGCAGCAGCGCAAGAGACTGCACTAGCAGCACCGGCTGATGGAACTAGACCTGCAGCAACTCCAGACGGAGTTGCACCAGACACAGTCGAAACAACAAACGGAGGATCAGAAAGAGTTCCAACTCCAAATGCTGTTTCTGGAAGTGAAGCCCTGTTGAAGGCCTCAACAATTTCGGTAGCAGGAGCAGCAGCTTCCGAGGCAGCGGCTGCGAGAGGGACAGCGTCCCCTACAGCTGCGTCCGGTGTTTCATTGATTTATAAAGGCTCGGAAGCTGCGAGAGGTGCAGTTGATAGCACGCTTTCCACTGGAGCAGCTGAGACAGCAGGTGCGTTTGACGGGTCTCGATCTTATCCTGCTCCGACTGCAGCAGCTGCAACCACCGCGGCGGCACGCGGTGACACGGCCTGTAGTAATAGCTGCAATAGGAGGAGGACAGTGTCTGTCGCCGAGGATGAGAATGCGGAGAAAATGACGGCTGCACAAAGTATGACTTCTGATGCACACGACAGGCGACGCAGACGCCACAGCCTGGGTGCCGTTGTTTTGCGGCTAAGTAGCAAGTATCGTCAGAAAAACAGCAGCAGCAGCAGCCTGAATAGCAATGACAGCAGCAGTCAGGGAAAGAGAAGCAGGTGCTCTGACAGGAGAAATAGCAGCATCGACAACAACGTTTCCAGTAATATTCAACGTGGCACGGCAAACCAGTCCACTTGCGACCACCCTGCCTTAGTCTCGCAACAACAGCAGATGACCTTTACATTGGAGGAACACGTGAGCGATAAAAGGAGCGGCTACAGACAAACAACCCAGCAAGCACCTCAGACTGTTGGTGCTGCAGCGTTGCCAGATATATCGCAGATGCAGACAGCAACACGAACTACAGCAACAAATTCAGGAAATGGAGAGCGAAACGTGGAAGCAGCACAGCTCACCAGCACCACCGACAACAGGGTACTCAGCAAGGAGGAAGAGAAAACAAAACACAGCAATACGAAAAACAGTAGCAGAAGTGAAGCAGTGAAAGCTTCCAACTGTAAAGTCCCGCCAGCAGCGCATGCACCTCCTGCGTCCATGCAACCACGGTTATCGTACTCCTTCTTCAAAACTCATGTCCGACAACAGCATGTACGGCACCAGAAGGAGCAGCAGCAGCAGGAACATTCCCAGCACCAGAGGTCTCTACGGCAGCGGCTGCTGCCACGACGGAAGAGCCTTTCTGGGAGTGGTACTGGTGTTGCTGAGGGACCGATACAGTGTCAGACCCCTGCAGAGCTCCCAGGGCCAGCGAACCGACAGACAACTGTTGCAGGGAGTTCTGGTGAAACAGGCGTGGACAGTCCTGCTGTCCAAGAGGAGCCTTCTTCTTCGCTGCGGCTCTTCAGCAAACAGTTCTCCAGCTTCAGTGCCTCTACTGGTGCTGCTGCTGGTGGCGCTTTAGCAGCAGCCGCTGCATCCTTGCCTGCCGCCGCTCCTCCCGCGTCAGCTGGGTTTTCGGTAGCCTCCGCCGCACTTGCTGCTTCCTTGCCTGTTACTGCTGCTGTGTCTTCTCGCACATCCGCTGGTTTCTCGGATTCAGCTGTTGGAACGCGTGTCGGTACATCTAATGTCGCTAGTGGTGGCAGCCATGCTTCTGCCGCTGCCGGCTTCCTCTCTACTTTGGGCGCTACAAGTGGTGGTAACACGCACCAAAATATAGTGAAGAAGCAGATGAGCGTGAAGCCCTCGAGTACGCCGCCGTTTGCCCTCATGCATGCTGCTGTTCTTCCGTCAGCCTCTTCCTGCCCAGGAGTTGCGATGCCAGCATCAACGGCAAGAGCATCAGCGGCATCTGCAACAGTCGCAGAGCCAGCTGGTGGGACACATCCGCTTGCGATGCTGCGTCGGTCTCCTGCGTCTCATAATACCGGTTCACTGGACTTCTTCTCCGATGGTTGTTTACGCTTCACTGCTACAGCAGCACCGTCAGTAGCAGTAACATCTTTCGCAGCAGCAGCAGCAGCAGCCAGGTCCGCAGCAGCAGCCGCTGCATCTACCGCCTCAGCAGGAGCAGTAGGGCCTGAGAGAAAAGCTTCTAAGCAAAGCCAGCATCTGCTGACTGGAAGTACCGAGGCGGACAGTGCTAGCACCGACTGGTGCATGGGTAGGAGCAGTAGCAGCAGCAGTCTATCAGACAGCAGCAGCACGGCACAGAGGATTTCGGATGAACAACAAAGAGACAGCGGCACTAACACAGGGGAAAAGAGCAGTAGCGACGTCCCTGCATCTGGGAAGAAATTGCCGCGTTTCTTTGCGTTCCATCTTACCCATCACACGTCACGGCAGCAGCCGTAGCAGCGGAGCGATTCCACCAGGACAGTGGCGACAGCATCAACAGCCGCAGCAGAGCGCCATCAGCAGTAACGTCAGCAGTACAGCGACATCAGCAGCAACACGACTAACAGAGCGACGGCAGCAAGAGCAGAGTAACACCACCGGCAGCAGCAACCGCAGCAGACCAAGGGACCGTCACGGAGTGTTTTCAATGACGGACGGCAGCAGCACGGTGTAAAGCTGCTGCAGCAACCTCTGTGACAGATCTATCTACTACAGGATCAGCAGTAATTTCAGCTGCTTCGTACAAAGGAAAGCCCTCAGCAGAAGCAGCAGGACGAGTTGCAGCAGAGACTACGGATATAAGTGACCTACGCCTAGATACCTCAGCGACAACCATCTTACAAGAGGTAGCACACGAAAAATCAGCAAGAACAGCAGCTGGCCTTGTAGGAACAGCAGCAGTAGCAGGGGTGTTTTTGTTTCTTGAGTGCCTACCTCAGGTTATACGACCTGATTTGTACACAGATATGTGAACTCGTACATATGAACACACGCCAGGTACTATCTCGTCCCATCCAACAGTATAGCATTTGTACATATTCATGATGCGTATATACACTTTCTTCCTCATCACGGCGATACAGCATACACGGCGATACGATAGATGGAACACGGATGCCACGAGGACCGGTGAAACATGCGTGTGCATATTTGCGAGAAACATCACTCAGGGGGCGAAGAACCATGAGGAGTGTTCGGCAGAAACGAAAACGTTTCTTCGGCAGTCCGGTAGTCGCCACGTCGTAATTGTCGTATTTTGTCATATGCTGCAACTGGACAGCCAGCCACGTGCATGCTCGCACATGTGTGTACCCTGGGAGGCAGGCACTAATGCGTGTATGTGTACATAACACTCGGTTGTGTACGTGCCTTTTCACAGCAGGAGAAAACGTGTTGTAGGTATGTCTATATAGAGCGCATGAGGAGGAACGGCAACCGTAGCTGAATATACGCATCCAGGTGTGTCAAGCAATTTGTCGACAGCTGTATATGTAGCTATTTCTCTATGTATCTCTCTTTCCTATGTTTGTACATATATTATATACGAATACGTAAAGGCGACACACATTCTTTTGTGTGCGTGCTGCTGCGTGATAGTCAGCGCAAAAGTGTTTGTGTGTATGGATGAGGTGCTTCCAGCGGTGCACCATCATATCAGGTGTAGGCTTGGGAACAATTGCTTGTGTTTGCTCGTTCAACGTGAAGCGCAAGTGTGTGTACTGTGTGGACTACGCATGTATATATATGTATACATACATACATACATAGATGCATATTTGTGGTGTTGCTTTCGTCTCTCTCTCTCTCTGTTTCTCTCTATACACTGATACACACGTAGACGTTTGCACATGTGTGTAGACTTACGACGTGGAGTTAAGTCTTATACCTAGAAATGACGTCCATGCGAGTGCATGTATACGTTGTGTACACGACGCAGTCGAGCTCACACGTACGTGTACGTCAGCGCACGGCGTGCAAATGTATGTGTTAGATACGTTTCGCCACGAAAATACTTGTGTGTCGGTGCGCACCCCGAATCTTCTAAACAGGTAGCGAGCCATAAGAACTGCATACCCTGCTTCTCGACGTGCCTGTTTTGGGAAACATTACGTGCGTGGGTATTGTTGAACCCGATTTCTGTTTGCCATACATACTTACGCATTTGTGTCTGTGAGAACTGAAATACGTGCACAGCGTTTAGACGTTTACACGCGTGACTACGTAGGGAGTGAAGGAGTCGGTTTGTGTGTCCTAATAAGAGCTGACGGTCTCTGCACGCGTGCGCACATGTACGAGATCCCGTAGGCTTCTGAGCAACACGATCTCGCAACGTCCGCTGCTGGACTGTCCTCTTTCGTGTACTCGACGTCGACGTGCTGCAGCGGCACACTGCGGGTGTTTACGCTCTCTGTGGATCCCGAAAAAATCGCTTCTGCACTTGTTGCAGCAGCCCAGTGCTACAGGCAGCCGTCTCCGGTTTTTTGTACATGAATTTGTGCTGCAGCCGCATCGTTTTTGCACCGCGTTCAACGGTGTGTGGCATTTTAAGTATTCCTCGCGGTATGTGTACACTTTGCTTCCGTTTTGTCAGCCGCGGTGGCTGTGGTAATCGCTGGAGAGAATGGAGGAAGGTTCCATGTGTATTTGATATACTGAAGAACGCGCAAAGGGTCGATTCTGCGCCCTTAGGGTTGCTGTACATGTGTGACGTGCACCAGGCAACACGAACAACCCATCCTTACAAAGACATCCCAGGAGTCATAGGCGCCGCTGCACAAATATTTGACAACAGCTGCAGTGTTGAGCTGTTTATATTACTCACGCGTAGTGGAATGCTGCTACAGAGATGAGTTGCACGTCAGCTTAGCTAGTTCTCCTGAAGGCAATGGCAGTATTTCTCCCACGCGTGTCAGTTACAGCAGAGAAACACTGTACTGGTGTAGAGGGATGAAGCATCCCCTGTATAAGCTTCCGCATAGTCCAGAAGGCTCCTACAGTGGTACATCGCTCCATTGCGGAACTATACACCTCTAAGTTCCGCCACAACATTGAATTACAAAGAGGGCGGCTGACGCGCCATAAAATGCTAGTGAAGAGTTTCCTTGTCATAATTTTCCCAGGCAATACCCCTCTGCTGCAGTGCGCAATGTCAGGAAAGTCCGCTAGCCGGGTTTACACCCGGGAACTGGTATGGTCTTGAAATCGCTGGAGTCAACCTTTTGCACATCCTTGATGCCAGCAGTAACAGCAACGCGTGCAGTGAACACCTTCGCATCATCGCCATCATCGAGGTTCTCGTTAGCAGGTTTCGACTTTTATGGCAGCGCTCAGGATTTCAACCGTTGGTCTGTTCCGCACTACACTGATGCTGCAGCAATTCGCAGCACGTTACTGCTACTGTCGTACCTCACGCAATCTCAAGCTATCAGTACAGTGCCGTCTCCCCTCAAAGCAGCGCATGCAGGTGCATATACGCACATGCATCTAAAATACGTGCCTCTATCCAGAAAACAGCTAACGCGGACATACACAAGAACGTCTAATATCCCCGTCATGCTAGCTGTTCGCAGCACCTGCACCAGCAGGTGTCCAATAGCAGACGCCGAAGTGCACATTGGGGGGCTGTTTGAGGAATTCCTCGCATTTCTTCGTGCCCGTTGTACGTGAGGAGTGGCAAATAAGTCTACCCACATGTAATTATATGCGTAGACTATTGTTCCTGACTGAATATTACTCGACAAAAAGGGCGTAATGAGCCGACAAGGAAGTGTGACAATCGACATACAAATAACAAACGGACTCCGTCGATGTACAAATTACGGTCCGGTACTGGAAGATGCGGGTACACGAGATGAATCATAACACGCATTCAAACGGAAGTACGTACGTGGCGACGCTCTGGAGCAGCTCACCTGCGCCCGTAGACAAACGTGCCGCCCACACTTCACATGTATGTGCGCACGTGCCACACGCACGCATACACAGTTGTACGGTAGAATATCTAACCGCGTCCCAACATTTCCGCTGCTCGCGTCGCATACATGTACGCACGATCACCTGTGCAGGCACGCAGCTGGATACAGGTACGGACGCGTAATAACGTATCTATGCAATTCTGTAGAACCGTGTGCGCGAGCACGACAGTCGGCCGCATATAGGCGTGCGAGCACGTGTATCCCTGTCCCTCCTTTGTCGATGCAAACGCAGACAAATGTGTGTAACATGTCCCTTTGGCTGTAGGAACGTGCGGAGTTGCTACATTTAAATTTTCTCAACCAGGTACAGGAACATCCCTGTGCCATTTGCATGTTTCTGCCGCACACGCGCGCAGTCGCGCAGATACCCCTGTCATCCTTCACTCACCAGTGGATCCCTGCGCGTATCTGACACATCTGCACGTATGTGTATCCAAGTACGAAGATATACTTATGTGCAGGAGATGCATATACACGCGCTTGCGCACACATCAATACATTTGTATACCCCAGTACGAAGATACACTTACGTGCAGGACATGCATACACACGCGCTTGCGCACACGTAATAAACAGATACATGCAGATACACATACACACAAACAGGGTGTCTTCTCGGATATGTAGCAGTATACAGAAATATACGCAGGAACGTCGATACAGGGTGTCCACGTTCCGTTTTAGAGGCGCTGATCAATGCGCTTCAAACGCAGTTCTCAGCAGCGGATAATCGCCGCTTCCCACGAGCAAGCGTGTGCTGCTGCGGCTTGATCACGTACGCGGGAAGTAGCAGTGACTTATACGTCGACGTTGCGCGCGTTTTTAAGGAGTAATAACTCCTGTTTGTGCGTATCGTAGAAAACTACAAAATTCGAAACAGGCCAATACGCAGATGCGCACACAACACATTCGGCAACCTGTGTTTCTGCAGTCAGTTTTCACTCGACGGGTGCAGAAACCACGTCGCTCGGCCTCGATTTCCTCCTCTGCCCCTCTTTTTCGTCTTCTTCTCTAGTTCTTCTACGTCGCACACGCACATCTGCGTCCAGCTCGACAGCTGTGCATACACACATCTGCACATATATACATGCACTGACACAAGCAAAGAAGGGTTCGTCTTCGAACACATACATTTATATGTATAAATGTGGCGCGTGAGTGCATCCCGATGGGGAAGCATCAGTAGGCAGGCGCGGAGGAGGAGTAGGAGGCACTGCTGCACGCGGGACGCGCTGTGTGAATGGATACTTCAGCACGAGTCAGGCACACCCTCGGAGGGGTGGCCTAACGAAGTGTGGATTTGTCCCGAGCGTGTCTCTAGACGCGCGCGCCTCATATACCCCGAGGAAAAACAACGGGGACTTTTCCACGTGTATGTTTACACATGCACAGTGGGACCCACTCTTCGTTCTTCCTCTGCGCTCTTTTTCGAGGAAACCAAAAGTGACTCCAAACACGGGGGGAGAGGCGCGCTGAGCGTGACGCGGTGTACAGGAACACCGCGCGAGTCCATTCACAGACACTGCCTTCGCATACTCAGACGAATACTTCCTTTTTCCACGGCGGAACAGACACACGCAGACACACAGACAGACACGCTTGATCCCGCACCGCTTGCGATAAAAAAGAAAGCGCGCGCGTGCGCTACACAAAAAGCCAAAAGTTCGTCCCACGGATCTCGTTCGCGCGACGCCTCTCTTCACAAAAAACGCCGCAGGCACACGTCGTGTCTGACGAAGTACGTAGTTCAAACACAAACATAAATATTAGATGAACAAACATGCACATATACATGTATTCTCTTACTATCTCTCTATACACATATCCACATACACGCACATATACATACAAACACATACACAGCGGAGATGCGATGCCCCTACTAGTACGAGTTCTCTGCGACTGTAACACATATGCACACACGCACGTCTGCGGCGACAAAATCACTTCTCTTTTTCTCTCTGTACTACACCCGGTGTATATCTGCGAGGACGCAATTCATACGTGTCTCTACTTGTGTAAATCTCTGGCTAAAACTACGTACATGTGTATACACGCAGATATACACGTCTCCCCACAACAAAACACGTTCTCCACGCGTCTACACGCCTGCAGGACGTGTGTCTGTGTGTCTCCCTCTATATATAACTGCAACAATCTTCTGCCTTCCCCTCCCAGTCTCCCTGTCTCCCTGTCTCCCTGTCTCGCTGTCTCCTTTTACGCCCGTCTCTTCTCTGCCCGTCTACAACATCTTCACATCTACCCGCCGACGCCAATATTCGTGCGCACCTGCCAGCGTCCACACACACACACACAGACATAGCGAGCTGCGGAGACTTTTCCTCGGCTTCTTCGACGCTTCTCTTAGCCCACGTGTGGGGGTCCTGCTCTCTCTATCCATACGCAGAAAGCAACTCCCTCGTCGCTCCGACGCGCGCGCTCGCGCTGTGGCCCTAGCATTGTTCAGCAGCAGCAGCAGCTCCCCCGCTTGTGCTTCGTTTAAACAAACACAAGCCGAAGATGTCTTCTTCTTCCCCTTCTCGTCGTCAACGGGTGCAGTCCATCACAGTTTCTACAAGAAGAACTCCAGCAGCACCACCGCGTGACGTTCGTTCAGAACAACTACTCAGTCCTGCACACCCTACATCCCTGTATACAAATATATACAGAATCAAGTATGTCTTCATATATATATATATATACACGCGTTTACCCAAGTTATATATATATATATATGTATACGTGGGTAAATATATATATATATATATACATACATGCACCTGAGTACGGTCGAAGCAATATATATGTATATATATATGTACATATATATGTATATATATATATATATATGTTCAGTGGGTATATACTCACATATATACATACTCATCTATACATATATATATAATGTATATAATGTAAGTATAGGTGCGACACGGGAACATCGACTGCTCTACGTTTTGCAAGAGCAGCGTAGAGAAGAAGAGTCTCCACATTCTTCCTGCGGCGCACATTTTGTTCAACGGCACGCCCTGGTTGTTGCTGCAGCTCCTGCTGCTTCTTCTGCGAGGAAGACCGGGAAGACAACGCTGGCTAGGCCAAACGTGGACTCTGCGGTACTGCGCATGAGCTGCTGCACGCTGCCGTGGCTCTCCCTGCGGCCAAATTTCTTCCTCTCCTTCTTTTCCTTCCTTCGGCTCCCTCTGCTCACAAGGACAAACGTGACCGCGCACGTGCCAGAGCTTTCCTGCTGCTGCTTCTCCTGTTCCTGGAGGAACTCTTCACTTCTCCTTCAACTGCCGGACCCTCCGCGCCCCCTGCGCTGCGGCAAAGTCCGCTGCTGATCCTTGCTGTCGCGCTGTTCGCCGTGGTGTAGTGTTCTGCGCTTGAGGTGGCCGCTGCGTTGTCTGCTGTTGCCACTGCCGCTGCTGTTGCCACTGCCGCTGCTGCTGCGACTGTCGCTGCTGCTGCCGTTGGTTTCGGTCATGTGTTGCAGCTGCCACGACCCCCCCACGTCGTCGCTGCTCCTCCGGTTCCTCTCTCTTCAGGCACTGTTGCTCTGCTAACGCTTCAGCTGCTGGTCCTTCGTCGAAGCTGCTGCTGGTGCTGCTGCCCTCGGTCGGCGTGCTGCTGCTGGACATGTGGGGATGCTCTTCTTCAGGCGACTTTTGGACGCTTCGCTGCAGCAGCAGCTGCAACACGCGCAGCCTTGCCTTCTGCTGCAGCAGCTGTCACAGCTGCGGTGCTGTTCCTGCGATTGATAATGTGCTTGTAGGCGAACAGACAAACAGCAAGCAGCACAAGCGTTGCAGCAGCTGCTGTGTCGGCAGTATACCACGCGCGGATAAAGTCTCGCAGCGTCTCGCCAGGGCCCTGCGGCTGCTGCTGTTGCGCAGCAAACGGAAAAAAGGCGGCCTCTGCTGCTGCTGTTGCTGCACTTCCCGCCGTGTGGGAGGGCCCCAGCCACGACGGGGGGAGGGTGAGAAGAAACACCGCGTAGAGCGCCACCGGCCACCACTGGTACTGCAGCAGCAGCAGCAGAAACAGGCAGCCGCGGCAGCAGCAACGTGTCTTCTCAACAGTAGCAGCTGCTGCAGTCCACCAGAGCAACACATAGCCATCAACAGCCGCTGGACAACGGCGTCTCCCAGCGCCCGAGTACGCTGGCCGCAGCAGGCGCAGCAGCCATTTCAACAGGTTCGCCCAGTGAGGCGGCAGCAGCCCATTTCAGCGGCAGCACCAGCCGCAGCGCAGTGCCCCGTGCAGATGCAGTAGCCTCACAGCAGCACCAGCAGCGCAACAGCACAGCACCCGGCACAGAACGGCGCGACAGATCAAAAGACAGAGAAGCAGCAGCAGCAGCAGCAGCCATATGAGATGAGACAATGACCAGCAGCAGCAGCGGCGAGCCGACCCCACACCTGCTACAACATTGCTGCATTACGAATGCGGCAGCAAAACGCTACGAATGATCCAGCGGCAGCAACCGCTCTGAGCCCTCGCAGCAACAGCAGCAAGTTGCCAACAGCAAGAAGCTGAAGCATCGCAACAGCGGTCCCCATCCCAGCAAAAATGCTTCAAGCAGTCATCGCCGCCGCAGCACAGCAGCAGCTAGCAGCAGGCGAACCGCAGCTGTAGCAGTCGTATCAGCAGTATCGCCCCAGCAGCGACCGCAGTGGTCCACGCCGCAGCAGTAGCAAGAAGCGACGCTTACCAGTTGCGTACGAACATGAAGCTTTAGCCGAGCAGCGATCATCTCTAAGCAGAGCAGGGAGAAGACTCCTAGCTGCAGCAGCACCGGCGGCTTGAAGATAAGAGACTGCGACAGCAACGCAAAAAAGCAGACGCAGCGGCAACAGCACAAAAAACACACGGCACAAAAAACACACGTCGCAACAGCAGCAGCGACAGCAGCAAACCGCTCACCACAGCAGCAGAAGAACGCGCGCCACACGAGCAGCACTAGCTGGGGCGGTCAAGATAAGCAGCCTCGCGCCCCCCACCAACAGCAGCCACGGACCAGCCGCAGGGTGGCGCGTCCACGCAGCAGCGGATGGCAGCAGCAGAAGCGTCAGCGGTCTCGCCTCCGCGGCAGCAGCCACGGTCAGCACTGCAAAAAAGAACCTCCACGCGCTTCGCCTCCTCCCTCTCTGTGTGCGCGTCTCTACCTCGGCCATCACGTCTATACTTCTCCATACACAACGTTCTTCTGTCACTTCTATCTACATACGTATCTTTCCCTCCCCACGTACAGCCGCGTACAGCCCTGCTGCAGAAGAACGCACACGCGCGTCAAACTTGCGGCAGGCCGGGGGAAAAACAGGTCCTCCATCGCTGGAGCAGCAGCGGCAGAGGACGGATGCACCGCAGCAGCAGACGGCCACTGCAGCAGCAGCAGCAGAAGGGGCAGCCGCTGGAAAGCTGCAGCAGCGGCAGCAGCACAGGGTATTTGATTGCAGCAACAGCGGGGACGGCCGGGTGTCTCCGTTCGGAGCAGCAACAGCAAGAACAGACGGGAACAAATACCGGCAGCAGCAACAGCAGCACAAGCGGCAGCCGCGCCTCCTGCTGGCCAGTGCCCCCACAATTCTCCTCATAAAGCAGACGTGTGCAACGTTAGCACCACCGGCAGAAGACGCGCTGCTACACGCATGCACGTATATGAAGCGCATCACGCACTTCTCCGCTAAAGACAAGCAAAGTGTGCGCGGGATCTGCTGCTGCTGCTTCTCTTTCTGGGTCAGCTGCCCTGGTGGGGAGGACGTACTGCTGCGAAGAGGCAAACACCGGGCAGCAGTCGAGGGACGTAGCGCCAGCGTGTCAAAGTGAAGAGAAGTCTGCATGCAGACATATCCGCCCACACACACATACACACGTACACATGCATGCCGGTTTTGTATCTCTTTCTTTACATATATATTTACGCGTGCAGAAGCTATACGCCTCTCGACTGGGACCATCCACATATCTTGGCTGCTTGCATCACAAGTCTTCATACAAATCGTCGACCTAAAAAAGTCTCTTTTCCACGACCTTCCCGTGCAGACGCATACACATACATATATACATACATATACATACATACTTACGTATGGATGCATACGTACATACACATATATACATACACATACATACATATATACATACATATATACATACATATATACATACATATACATACATATACATACATATACACACATATACATACATACATATATACGTACATATACATATATACATACGTACATCCACGCATATATATATATATACACACGTGAATCCAGGTATACACATACGTACATCCACGGATAGACACAAGGAGCCTTTTCTCTTCATGTGTATCTCCCCTTTTCTTCTGCAGCAGCACGCCTGAGTCTTCACCACGTATTTTGACGTTCCTTCGATGCTCAGAGGCGCGTCCGCACGCGGGGCGCGCAGCACCGCCCTGCAGCTGCAGTGGTGCCCTTCTACGCAAATTTCCCGCTCTTCAACTTTCGGAAGCGGAACTTGGCGAAGTCGTCACAAACTTTTACCACAGCAAAGGCAGGCACACAACGGGAACGCAGGGCGCCTCGTGCAGGGACGCCAATTTGCTGCGAAGTGGAACCGCCTCTCTTTTTTGCGCTGCAGCTGCTTGAGAGATACGTGAAACTGCGCCACACACGTATGTGCACAACACAAGCAGCAGCACAGAAACTGACGAGGCACTCGTGCAGAAGAAACACAAAACATACACATATATATGTGGAGACGAACATACTACAGGCGTCCCCCTCTCTACAGACATATATGTTGTCTTCCTGTATATATACAGTGTCCCCCTTCCCATACACAGACATGTATGTATATAGATGGATGGATACGTACAAACATATACGTATACTGCCTTCCTCTATATTATAAAAGGGTCCCCCTCCCCACACATACGTACATACATATATCTACTGTCTTCCTGTCTCTCTGTGTCTCTGTACAGGTCTGCATATATTTACGCATATGTTTTTAGGTGCATTCACATATATGAAAATCTTCACTACGGCAGCAGAATTGACGCAAGAAGAGGACAGACCTCGTGGATTCCACAAGCGAATGGGACGCGGTGATGAAGAGGACGAGAACGCCGAAAGTGACGTCTTCTTCCTGCTGCAGCTGGAAGAGGCGCTGCAGGAGGTGCAGCAGCAGACGCAGCAGCGCGCCGCACGGCGTCGGCAGCAGCGGGAGCAGCGTCGCAGCAGGTCTCGACCACAAAAGAGGGCAGAAAGCCCGCACGAAGAGCAACCCGGGAATCAACAGAAAGTTCACTTCGTCCACCTGAAGAAGAAGAAAAACCCGCGCGGCTGCCGCACACACAAAAAGAGTCGGAAATGCGACGGGCGAAACAGCAGCACAGGCACCTCTCCACCCCCCACCCTCACGCGCAGCTCTACACATCCACACGTACATACACGAGTATACACACATATGCATTGACAGCAGCAGCAGGCGCTGCTGTCGTGCTGCTGGCCAAATTAATGAGAAGCTCTGCGCATGTGTGCCATCTATATACACCAGCCCATCGGCACGTGTCCACACACCTATCTGTCTATACCTACATATACCTACACACATTTCTCTATCTCTCGCGCTCTATATAAATACACGTAGACGTATATATACGTGAATTCACTTTAATGTATTTGCTCCCGTCCCCCTCTTCTCCATCTTCGGTTTATTGTCGTCCTTTGTATATATACAGTGAATAGAGTCGCACACATATATGTAAGAGTATACACATACATATAACAGTCGCACATATAGACGTACATTTCTATGTATAAGAGTCGGACAAATCTATGCATATACGTACGTATATGTAAGAGCCGGAGATACCTATATATACGTCTGTGTATGTACGTTGGCTATACGGCTTTGGAGACGTATGAATGGCTTGTGTATGCGATCAGATACATTTCTTCCTCCTGTTCGCGAAGGCACACACATACATATTCACGCAGTTACACACTTAATATATATACACATATATGAAGCCTCGAAAGTATGTATATATGTACGTATTAAGAGGGGAAAGTATACTGGACATGCTCTACTATGAAGACCCCCCCCACACATACAGCTGAGTATTCGCAGGCCAACATACAGAGGGACAGCAGGAGAGCCGCATCTGCATGCATATATGTACATGCATGTGTATTAATTTGTATGACGGAAGTGCCGCTTCGATTGAAGAAGCTGCCGAAGGACGGACGACGACGCCGCGAGACGAATCGAGCGGAAAAGTCTTCGCTTCTTCTACAGAAACGACACATATACGACGCATACAGACACATATACACCTACCAATACAGAACACCCACACATATAGAGAGAGATTCATGTATTGATGAATAGATAGATGTTGATGGTTTATGCATGTGTACACATAGATATGGCGATAGATTTATCGATAGATAGATACGGGCAGATAGAGAGATCCACACATATATACAGATATATGTATAGATAGGCATATCTGTGAATACGATACCTCTTACTCAGATACGCAATTGAACAGATATACAGGTACATTCATACAGAGACACATCTATAGATAGATGCATGCATAGATACGGAGATAGGCATGCGTGTATATATATATGTACACATGTATATATATGCGAACATCTCGTCTTCTATCTGCCTTTCTTTTGTCTCCGTTTTCCCCCTTTTTTTTCCCTTTCTTTCCCCCTTTCGCTTCTTATCTCTTCCTCCCTCTGTCTTCGTCTTCCTTTCCCGTCTTTCTCTCCCTTCCTCTCTCCGAGAGCCTCCTCCTCTCCTTTTAGATCCAGACGAAAACACCGCTACTTCTGCTCTTTCTGCTGCAGGTGCCGCTTCTGCTGCTCCTCCTGTTGCTGCTGCTGTTGGTGCTGCTGCTGTTGCTGCTGCTGTTGCTGCTGCTGCTGTTGTTGCTTCTGCTGCGGTGACTCCTGCTGCTGCGGCTTCTCCACCTTCTCCTGTCGGTGTTGCTGCTGTTGCTGCTGCTTACCGAGAAAGCGTTGCAGCCTTCAAGGGCAGAAGAGAGAATCGTTCGGCCAACTATCGGATGGGCCCACGTCGAAATGAAGAAGGGGATTTGCGACAGCAGCAGAAACACAACGCAGTCGAGCGGTGCTAGACATATCAAGTCGGCTGCTGCTGCTGCCTCTGCTGCTGCCCCTGCTGCTGCTGTTGCCCCTGGTCCTCTTCCTGGTCCTGCTCCTGCTGCTGCTGTGTGGTCTGCTGCTGGGGCAAGCCACCACCAGGCGCCAGGGCTGAGGAAGCTGCCGCTGCTGCTGCTCATGCGTTGCGTCAGCGCGCTGAAGAACAGCGGCGACGGCGGCTTGGGAGGCGCAGCAGCCGAAGAAGAAACAGCAGCAATAGACGCAGCTGCAGGAGGCCGAGATAAAAGAGTCTGCAGCACCACCACTCCACTTAGGGAAGCAACGATACTGTCGCCCGAATGGTCCAGGAAATCGCCTCCTGCAGTGCAACGGCGTAGGCGACGGGCCTGCAAAAAAAGAGTAGGACAGCAGCAGCAACAGCAGCAGCAGCAGCGCAATGGGTGCAACAGAACGGACATTAGCAGCAAGGGCTGCAGGAATACGTTGACAGCAACAGCAGCTGCGGGAGAACAGGAACACGACCAGCAGCAGCAGCAGCGCGATAGGAGCAGCAGAACCGGCAGCAGCAGCAGCAGCTGCGCGATAACAACAGCCGCAGCAGGAGTGCGGTAACAGCAACAGCAGCAACATGGTAGCTGCAACAGCAGCACAGCAAACGCCGACACCAGCAGCAGGACTGCAACAACGGCAGCGGCACAAAAATATCGGCAGTCATACAGCAGCACCGGAACAGCACGGTAGCAGGGCCGGCAAACAGCAGCAGCAGAAGCTGCCGTCTTAGAATGAGGGCGCAACAGCAGCAGTGACGAGCGCGCATGGGCAGGCGACCGCGTTGCAGACTACCACGACAGGAGACAGCCGTTCTGCAGCAGTAACGTGCTGCAGCAGCAGCAGCAGAGAAGAGCAGCGCAGCAACGCCCACGGGCCGCTGGCGCGAGAAGAAAGGCAGCCCAAAAGAGCCGCAAGTGAAAAAGGCGTCTCTCTCTCTGTCTCGAGTGGCACAACACGTGCAGCAGCAGCAGCACAGCAGCAGCAGCACAGCAGCAGGACAGTAGCAGCAGCACAGCAGGAGTCCAGGAGCAGGAGCAGCACCCCCTTGTGCCGCGAGAGAACTGCGCCGAAGGATGAGAAGCGTCCACCCGGGAAACGCAAGGAAAGCTGCTGCAGCGCCAGGAAGAGGGGGAGGGACCTTCGCAGAGAGGGAGATGACCGTGTGGTGCTACCGAGCCGCTTCGCACAGAGGAGCAGCAGCAACTCTGAGGAGCGCGACAGCACGTGAGACAGCAGCAGCGCACGTGATGCAGCGGCGTGGAGCGTGGAAGAAGTGGCTCGCGCAGCAGGAGAGTACATGCAGCAGCAGAGACACGGCCGCCAGGGACGGCAGCAGCAGGTGATGCCACAGCAGCAAAGCACCGCAGCGAGCAGCAGCAGCACAGGACGGAGCAGAAATCAGCTTCCACAGCCCAGGGAGGCTCCACATACACGTATACGGCGGTCTGTCTATCTTCTTCTTCCTGTGTCTCCTTCTCTTTGGATCGTAAAATGAAGGAACACTACATAGGAGCGTAGCAGCAGGAAGTGGAGCAGCAGAATAGGCTGCGGCAGACGCTGCTGCTGCTGCTCCTGCGACTGACGCTGCTGTCTACCGAACTCGCTGCTGCCAGGTGCTTCTGATGCCACGTCGTGCGTGTCTTCCTTGCTGCTGCTGTTGATTGCCGCTGCTGCTGTTCTTCGCAGCTGCTGCACCGTCCCGGTGCTCCCTTCTCGCGTCTGTTGCTGCTGTCTGCCCACGTCGCGGCCTTCTGCGTTTTCAGCGGTGCTGCTACGCTTGTCTGTGTTGCTGTTTCGGCTGCCAGCTGCTGCTCTTGTCCTGCTGGCGCATTTTCCTCTTGCTACTATTCCTGCCCACTCTCCTGCTGCTGCTGTGGCTTCTTCCCCTGCTGTTGCTTCTCCCTGTGGCGGGTGCTGCTACGCCCAAGTTAGGCCGTTCCTGAATGGGACACTGCTTCTCCTGTGTAACTCACTCTTGCGCTGCTGCTGTTGCTGATTGCCACTGCCACGTACCCGTGCTGCTGCGGCTGTCGCTGACCCTTTGCTGTGTGACTGCCGCTACTACTGCTGCTGCTGCCGCCTCTCTGCTGTTACTGCTGCCGTTGTTGCTGGTGCTGCCGCCTCTTGACTGTAACTGCTGCTGCTGTCGCTGCTGCCGACTCTCTGCTCCACCCGCTGCTGCTGTTGCTGCCTCCTCTACCGTAAGTGCCGCTGCTGCTGTTGTGCTGCTGCTGCTGTTGTGCCGTTGCTGCAGCTGCGCTGTTGCCCACCTGCTTGCCGTCGAGGTTGTCGAAGAGAGAGTATAGCATCCACAGCGCCCCGGCGACGGCAAAGAGGTAAGTCGGTTCTGCTGCGGTTGCTGCTGCCGCTTGTGCCGCGGCGGAGACGGCGGAGTCACCTGCTGCAGGGAAGGACGACGCACTGGTGGAGACAGCTGCAGCAGCGTCTTTGGCTGCTGCTGCGGTAATCGCAGCCCGGCGTGCGGCTGCTGCGGTAACAGAGGTACAGCAGAACCACGTGCAACCCGCAGCAGCAGCAGCAAAGCAGAGGGCTAGGAACGACAGCAGGTCTGGGGAGACGCGCTGCGGAATATAGCGAGAACAGATGAAGTCGCAGAGAGGGGACAAAACAGCGCGGAAGAAAGGCGAGCCTGAAGCTCCCTCCGGGCAGCTCGATGGCTGTACAATTGCTGCTGCTGCGGGCGCTGCTGCTGCGGGCGCTGCTGCTGTTGCTGAGGGCGCTGCTGTTGCTGCTGGCGGTTCTGCTGCTGCTGCTTCTTCTGGCGGCCCTGCTGCTGTTGGTGGTCCTGCTGCTGCCACTTTTGGCGGCGCTGCTGGTGAAGAAGACGCAGTAGAAGTGCCGTCCGCTGCAGCAATAGGAGTCCTCCCCGCGGGTGCAGCCGCACGCAAGGCTGAGGAGGAGAAGGAGCAGGCAGCAGCATCCGCATCAGCACGTGAGGCCACCTTGGACGAGCAGCTGCTGCGAACCGTGGGGCAGAGGCAACCGTGCGAGGAGGAAGAGAAGGCGGCGGCAGAGGAGAAGCTGTGGCAAGGTACAGAAGTGAGAGGACTGCTGACCTCGCTCTGCAGCGGCCTGTTGCTGCTAGCTGCACCTGACGAAAAAGGACGAGCTGCGGCAGCCGACTCGCACGAGAACGGCGGCCTGCTGCTGTTGCTGTAGCTCTTGCTGCTGTTTATGTTGCTGCTGTTGCTGCTCCTGCTGCTGCTGCTGTTGCTGCCGCTGCTGCTGCCGCCGCTGCTGCTGCCGCTGCTGTTGCACTTGTGGGGTCTGTCTTCTGCTGCAGCTTCTTCGTGTGCGAGGCACGAGAGAGATGCCTCAGCCGCATATAAATTTTTTCTCCCCCGGGCGTCTACCACACACCGTCGCGCCTCGCGGTGGTGTTCCAGTGCTGCTGTTGCTGCTGTTGCTGCTGCTGTTGCTGCTGCTGTTGCTGCTGCTGTCGCTCTGCTGCTGCTGTTGCCTGCTCCTCGGCCACCTGGTCTGGCTGCTGCTGCGGCTGGTGCGCCGCTGCGCAGGCGCGCCATGGTGCACACCTCTGCTGCTGCTGTCTCTTCTTCTTCCTCTTCTTCTCTCGCCGCTGCTGTTGATGGAGAGGAGAAGGGAAGCGTCGCTGCTGCTGCCGCTGTTTCGGGAGGCGGCGCCGCCGCAAGGCCTGCTGCTGCTGCAGTTTCTGCTGCTGCTGGTGGTGCGGATTTGTCGGTCGCCGTTCTCCCTGCTGCTGCTGTGGGTCCCGCATGACGCTGTACTAAAAAAGAGGAAGCACGGGAGGGAGAACAAGACGCACACAGAGGGGAGCAACAGAAAAGAGATGCTGCTGCAGCTGCTGCTGTCCTGCCGCACTGCTGCTGCTGCTGCTGTGCCGTCGTCGTCGGGGGCGGTGGTGGCGCCTTTGGCGGCAGCAGGGCGGGGGGCTGCTGGGGCTCTGCGCCTGCTGCTGCTTGTGTGAGAGTGCCAGCAGCAGACGCGGAGCTGCAAGAAGAAGAAGCGGCTGCGGCAACTGCAGGACTGCCAACGACAGCAGCCGTTTGTCTGTGGAGAGGAGAGGAAGAAGCTGCTGCTGGACGGCAGCACCGCTGCTGGGCAGCAGTGGCTGCAGCAGCAGCCGCAGCAGCAGGGTATCTGAGCGGAGAGGCAGCAGCCGTACACGTGGGAGAGCAGCAGGAAAGTGGTGACGCAGGAGCAGCAGCAGCTGCAGCCGCAGATGCCATATTTGTATTTCCTTCCTCAAAAAAGAACGGGGCTGCTGCTTCCTTTTCCTTGGCGAGAACACGAGGAAGAAGAAAAGTGCTCAAGAACACAGCGGTTCTTCTTCGAGCTGCAGCAGGGGGGGAGCAGCCGCAGCGCAGCCGCGAGCAGCAGCAGCACGAACGCAAGAGCAGCAGCAGCAGCAGCTGCGCCGCCGCGGCCGCAGAGAGAACGGAGAAGACAGAGGAGAGCCACAGCAGCAGAACAGCAGCAGTCGGTCCCGCGCGCACGCAGCAGCAGCAGCAGGCACAGCGCTGCTGCCTTCTACGCTACGCCTATCCGGTACGGTGCAGCTGGCAGCACCCACCGCAGCGCCGGCACGACGAGCAGAAGCCAGAGACCAGCACCACCCGCCGCAACCTGAGCAGCAGCAACAGCAGCCACAGAGCACCAGCAACAACACCACCCAGCGAGCACCAGCAGGAACAGCAGCGCCAGAGAGCATCAGCAGCAGCGAGAACAGTATCAGCAGCAGGAACAAGCAGAACAGTCATGACAGCAGGAGCATCCAGAGCAGTAGTGGCAGCAGCAGGCGGCGCCCAAGCTGTCGCCGCGGAGCCAATGCAAGGCTGCGGGAGCACAAGCAGTAGCAGCAGCAGAAACCCAAGGTGACACGACGCAGTGCCGTAGACAGACCACCGGCGAAACTTCTTCGAGTTCTTCCTACTTTCAAATAGACCGAGAAAGACGCAGAAAACCCGGCTGCTGCTGCCTGTCGGTGGTGGTGCAGCACGCTGCGCTTCGTCGCTCTGGCGCTGTGCAGTGGTGGTGTTGTACGGGTAGCAAAGTTGCTGCTTCTACCGCTGCTGCTGATGATGCCTCCTCATCCTCGCTGCTGGCTGCTGTAGCGACCACTGCTACGCTGCGCACCTCTAGGCGCCAGTGCCTGCCCTCTCTGTGTTGCTGCTGCTGTTGCTGTAGAGAGGATGCTCGCTTCGCGCCAGCTGCTGCCGGTGTTGTTGTGTGTAGCTGCTGCTGCTGCGACGAACAGAAGCAGAACGGCCCTTCCTTCTCAGAACCGCAGAGCTGCTGTCGTTCCTAGCGCGATGCAGCCCTGCCTGGTATTCGTGTCTGCTCGAAGGCAGCCTTCCGGAAGAAGCAGCAGCTGCTGCTGTCGCTATTTCTACGGCTTGTGGCCGTTGCCGCCGCTGCTGCTGTGTGCCGCCGCTCTGGGCTCGACCGCTGCAGCGTGACGGGTAGGATTGAGAAAGCAGGTGCTGCTGCTGCAGCGTATAACGCAAGTGCAGCTGTGCTTGTCGCGGTCCCTAATACTGCCGCTGCTTCTAGTGTTGCTGCTCAGGACAGTTCCTACCTACATCCTGAGCAACGCCCCACGCGTCTCTCCACATACACACACACACACATACACAGAGAAGTACGGACAGCAGCAGCCTGCCCCACAAGGGTAGCAGAATCACTGGCGGTATGTAGGTGAGCGCTACTCATATAAACGATACATGCACATATGTTACGACACACAGGCACATGGGCGTGTTATGGGACACGCACGCGCTGCATACCTGTCTGGACAAACCTGGGCACACACACACAGACATGATAACCTGCGAAGGTTTACACATATCTGTACCCCTGAGCATATGTTTTTCCCAGTTAGTACCATACGCGTAGAACCTACGTAGTGACTTACGCGTACACGTCTCTCTCCGTGTATATACATATTGTGTGAATGTATACGTACATCGCATGTGTGTAACACGCAGAAGCTGCAGGATACCAGCAAAGAACGGTTCCGTCGGGCGGAGAATCTGTAAAGTCGTCTTTATGTGACTGCTCACACGCACATTTCGGCATGCATATAGACACACACATGTATATAGTGCTCGGCAAAACATGACAGACACGCACACTTTGTCTATTAATACATAAACTACGGCTACACTGCGTAAATACCAGAGGGTGTATAGTCCTTCCGCACGCGTTACACACACATGGAAACACATACAACAATATCAGACGGTACGTGCATGCGTGCCAACGAGTACGTAACACGTGTACGTATATCCGTATACACACGAATAACAAGTTCACTGAATAATGTGTGGCGGACGGGCACGTCGTCTGTGTGTACACTCACATATTTCGTACAACAGCACGTTCTCCTGCTTCCACCACTTGTGTGGGGGCGTCCACACGTATCTATATCTCTGTAAGTATGTGAACGGCGCAGAACGGTGCGACGAGCACGTGCTCACGAATGTACGGTGGAATGACCTAAAAGCAACCCTCTAGTATCAAGTCGTGTGGTGTGGAAGTCGTTACTTGCACACTTGCGCGTCGCCGTTTCTCGGTCGCTCCTGCACCGGTTTTGTCCATCTCTTTGCCATTGGTTTGCCCCCCCACACGTGCAGTAGATACATTCATCGACACCTTCGATACATGCGCACGTCTACTACATACGTCTACCTCCGTTTAGTACGTGGGTTCCTACTATGACTGGCCGCCTCTACCTGTGCTAGGTTATGCCCATCCATATATACTGGATGATACATGCATATATCTACACCCATTCACATACATATATATATATATGTGTTTGTTCCTGCATAGACGTACAGCCATCCGTATAGATGGATATAGGGAATGTTCATATGTATACCGATACCCATCCATATATGCACAGATGGGACATATCTACGATTGTGCACACGCGTGTTTAGTCCCATCTCTCTCTCTACATATATACAGGTATGTGTGTGCTCCTGCATAGACGTACAGCCATCCGCATAGATATAGGATTGTTCATGTGTATACATACACCCGTCCATATAGAGACGGGTTCGCGCATGCGTATCCCTATACTCACTCAGATATAAAAGATCTCTTAAGAGGATTTGTCGCACATATATACCTATCCATCCCCACATATATATGGGAAATAGACCAGCTGGTGCACGCGTATATCTGGACCCATTCAGATACTGGCACAAACAAGGTATATACAGGACTGTGCATGCGTCTTCTTGCACTTGCAAGCAGCTGGACATCTGTCACGTGAAGATCGGGGAGATTCCCCCGTTTGCGCAAAAAGACGCGTGCAGCATTTGGCGAAGAAGTGCAGCAACTGCTGTTCCTTCTGTCGCCAGTCGCTTGTGCGTGTCGTCGCCGATTCTGCTGCTGAGCACGCAGCCTGCGTGCTCTGGTCCTGCAGAACTCTGCGGGAGGGACGTCTGCGAAGGTTTTTTTACCGTCGACTTTCAGGAGTAAATTTTTGCACTTCCTTCCACAGCGTAGCACGAAGTCGCGAGGACGCGTACACACACACGTACGCAGCGCCAGCAGCGCAGGGAGACGGCAGATCTCTGCTCGCCCCGTCGCAGTCACACCGTCCGCACAGAGATAATAAGACGGGGTCGACGATGTTACACAGAAACGCATGCATAAAAGTAGATGTGTAGACGTGTGCCTTTTCGTCTGTGCCTCCGTCTCTGCCGTGTGGACGTGTGACGAAGATGTCTCCGGGTCGAACCCTCTGTATCGCTCCGTCTCGCTTTCTGTGTGTGTGTGTGTGTGTCTCTAGCTCTACGCACACGTGTAGACACGTTGGAAGGAATTTTTTTCTGTCTAACAGAAAGCGTCTCTCTGTGTCTGTCTCTCGACTGGCACACATCGCGCACGCACAGCTGTGCGTCTGCAGACGAGTACACCTCAGAACGGTACGCTTTGTTCTTCCTTGTTTGCTTCCGCCGCTGCTGCTGCTATCATCGACGCAGTAGCTGCTTGACGCAGCAGTGTGTGTCAGCTTCTCCCGCTCTGCCTTCCTTTTAAACACCCCCGCCGGCGCCCTCGGACTCGGGACGCGCAGCGAGCGGCCCACGACGTGGCCAGCCCCTCTCTCTCTTTACTGTCTCTGTTCGTTTGTGTGGCGCCGCGAAGAAGTGCACGGCCTGGCTGCAGGGGCTGTGCACCGGTTGGTGGCACGGGAGAAAGTCGTTTCTCACGCATGTTCTCCGCCTCTGAACATGTGGTGTCTCTTCAACTTCCTCTTCTTCTGCGGAGCCATCGCGAGAATCTTCGCGTAGACGCGCTGACGCAGGTGTTCGTCGGCGATCGGCCCCACGACGTCGTCCGCGTACGCCTGCCCGGACAACACACACACCCACTCACGCTGCTGCTGCGACTCGCACGTACGTCAGTCTCCATAAAACCTCAACAGAGAGACGACCGCAGCGAGAAAAAGGGGGGGGGGAAGGCAAAAGCGAAGACGTGGCGGCGGTTTCTGAAAGAGACGCACACACACACGTATGTGGACCGGCGCAGCAGCAACACAGAGACGGAGAGAAAGCGGGGACGGAAAAACGGGAAGGCGGCTTCCTTTCGGAAAAGACGTTCACACCCACACAGACGTACGTATTCGCACACATGTACACTTCCGCGAAGCGCGATAGAAAAGGGACACGACGACGCTTAATACGTTTCGATGGGACTGCGTGTATATACCTGCAGATATACGCCAGTTGATGTGTTCTGCAAGTATCTTAACTTACCACGAGAACAGGCGAACAAGCGCACTTCCCCTACGCCTACGTACATACAGTGAAGCACGCGGATACAAATACCTACATAATATACGACGACACACTTTTACGAGGCAAAGAACACAAGTGTGCATGCACACGCAAGTAGGTAATAACACTGCCATTTGAGCTCCCCCTTCCACACATATATATATGCGTATATTGTGATACCGTGCTGTCACCAGGGCCTGCTGCTTTCCGCCTTTGAGGTATACCCGCACAGCGACATTTATGCGGCAGCGGAAACGGTGAGTCTCCCTTCACACACACGTACGGTGGTATGCCATCGGAGGACACCCCACACATAGAGAGACGCACAGCAGAAGCGAGTTCCCCGGTCTTGCGAGGAGGAGGAGGCGAAGGTGGGGTGCTGCGGGTGCACTCCGCGCAGTGTGCGCAGCAGCCCCACGTCGTCAGACGCGAAGCAGCACTGCTGCTGATTTGCTCTCGGCCGTCGCCGCAGATAAGAGAAAACCGCGCAGACATGTGTCTACATACTTCCATGTAGCAGCATCACCCTGCAGGCGTCCCCCCGAAGAAAAACAGAGGGAGACACGGAGAGGACGAACGGGAGACGCCGAGCTAAATAAAGGGAGACACCGGGATAAATAAAGGGAGACACCGAGCTAAATAAAGGGAGACACCGAGCTAAATAAAGGGAGACACCGGGATAAATAAAGGGAGACACGGAGAGAAATCGAGGGAGACACGGAGAGACGGCGACAGAAGAAAAGGCGCAGTGGCAACGGGGGGTGTCTCACCTTCATGAGCAGCTTGCGGGCAACCAGCTGGTCGATGCCCCGCGACATGAGAAAAAACAGCGGCTCCACATCGAGGTCACGTATCATCGCGCCGTGGTTCGCCTACGTGGAAAAACAGCAGACCGCAAAGGAAGGGGAAGGCGACAGCAGGTTGGCCATCCGCGCGAGTCGCGTTTTTCTCTGCGCGGCCGGCGGTCCACTCCCCTCGGCCGTCCCCCCCCCCTCCGCATGCGGCGAGCAGCTCCCTGTGCTGCTCCTGCTGCCCGTCTCCACCCGTCTCTGCGCGCGCATGCAGCAGCCGGGACCCCCCCCGGGTCCCTCCACCGCGTGATTTAAGGACGGGAGCCGCGCGCACCATGCGAAGACAGTCACGCATTTCAGAGAAGAGATACATATATATGCGCCACGCATGCATGCAGACCGTAGACTCTGGTCAACTCCGGCGAATAGACGTATATATGGACAGGGGGGTCCCGTCCACACGTGCAAGACAAGGAAACCCTGAAGACTCGCACACAGGCAGGAGAAACACATTTATGAACGCCGCGCACATCTTCGTGTGGAGGACGCGCTTTGGCGCATGCCCGCTTGCCCCCTTCGGGTGAGCAGCAGCCCCCACACACGCATGCAGGCAGCCTCGTAGAAGAAGAGACGTCCTCGCGCAAAGCACCCCCGCGTCTCCACGCGCAGGTGCTGCCACATGCCGACTCCAGGAGCGCACATACCCGCACGAGTGTATATGCACATGTGTACATAGGTACGTATATGTATGTATGTGTGTGAACATACATATGTACGCATATATATGTATATGTATGTATATATATGTATATGTATGTATATATATGTATATGTATGTATATGTATGTATATGTATGTATATGTATGTATATGTATATGTATGTATATGTATGTGTGTGTCTGTGCATTTGTGTGTCCGCATTTGTCCGCATTTGTATACGTATGCATATGTATGTATGTGTATGCATGCAGACGTATGTCTCTATATATGTATGCATGCATATGTAGAGACGTGCAAACAATCGGCGCAGGGGGTCGTCGTCACTCGACAGCTGACGGTCAAAGAAGGATGTCATGCACAAATCCAGACGCACACACAGACATACTCACTACATACATACACATACGTATACACACACATACATACACACACGTATACTATATACATACATTCACACATACATGCATACATACATACCTGCATACATACATATTTACGTCTAGACAGGTACATGCACACATATATAGAGGTCCGCACATGCATACATACACATACTGATACACACTTACATACACATACACACACACACACGTATACAGAAACACACATACATACGTTTACCTACGTATCCACATACGTAGTAGTAGTAGTAGGGACGTATACACACATATCCGTATATACACACATATATATAAGAACACGTTTGTGGCTCCATTTCTGCATTGACGCCTCTGCAGAGACGGACACACAAACCCACACAAATCTTATAAGGCCGCGGTACTTCGGGAGCCATCGGTCGCCTCAGCCGTCGCGGTGTGAAGACCTACCCAGTCCTACGCACGCACACATCTACACATGCGTGCACAGATGTGTCCGTCGCAAACGTATAGCAGCATCGTACGGAGACCTATATACCCATATTATATACATGTGTCTACCTTGTGCGCAAGGAGTGGCTCCTGCGTTGGGGTCGTACTGCGCGTAAATCAAATGACGCAGGATGCGTACACCGCGTCAAGCGAAGATTTGTGTACCACACACAAATCTCTCGAAGGACACAACGCCCATGAAGCCCCTTCCCGCCCCACACCGCCCTCTCTACATCACTCAAAAAATATGCAGTTGCCGCAGACTCCTTTTGTCTGCTTATCACACGTAGCTACACGTACAAGCCAGCTACATATATATACACGCACAAGCGGGGACCTACTACTTCTATATACGTAGACACATATATATATGTGTACAAACGAGAACGTGATATATATGTGTACACATACGAAAGAAGATAACAAACGTATATATATGTGTGTGTACACAGGTACGTGGATATATGTGTATGTATGTATGAGCGAGGAGGTGAGTATAGGTCCTTTCAATGCGAGCAGCGATTCGTGACAAGAGTTATGCAGAGCCGTGGCCTTCGGCGTCGGTATATTAGAGAGACGCACAGAGGGCGTTGTTCATCGCCTTCTCTCTGTCTACGGCGTGGGGAGGTGTGCCCCTTCACACGCATGCAGACAGGCACAGCGCCCGCCGACCAAATGAGATGTATTGGGTTCGAGGAAGGCCAGGCGACCTCCCCTCGACGAGTTCGTCCCACCGGAGAGGAGGAGACGTGTCAATGCTGACGAAGACCAAAACACACCAAAAAACCACTTTCTGTCGATTCGCTACTTGGCAGCAGAGGCCACTTTCACCGGGGCGCAGAGAAGCAGACACGTGTAGTCGCCGAAAACCGGGGCCTTCTCTGAATTTGACTTTTGAAGAGATTGACGAGGGGCAGACACGTGTAAATGGGGGAGTTTTACTTTGACAACATCGTCAGGAATGATTTCAAGCGAAGGGATGGCGACGCATCGCGAGCCTCTGTCGAGAAGGACCACGCGGTTCAGAGATTCTGCTGCGGTCCCCGTGCCTTCGCGCTCGATGCGAATTCTTCCTCGCCACACGCCCCGAGCTGCACGCCGAAGAAGCAGAAAAAAAAAGGGGCACATGCGTGGAGGACGCATGCGTGTTCACATGCATATACACACGCACACATACACGTACACACATGTCATACAAACACACACACAGACACATACACACATACACAGACACATGTACATGGACACACGCATACATACATAGACACATACATATATACGTAGACACACGCGTATATACGTACACACATACATACACATATAGACACATACATACATATCATATACATATATACATACATACATGGGTACATACATGCATATCCATACATACATACATGGACACACACACACACACACATATCATACAGATCCATCCATACATACATGGATACATCCACACATACGTATCATACATATACATATCATACATATACACACATATCATACATATATATATACACATGGATGCGACACACGTGATTATCATGTTTGTTGAGGCTTCTACGACGTACACGTATATATAGATGAAATACATGCAGGCGTGCACACCTCCTTACATAAAGAGACGCACATATATATATATATATATGTGGACACACCATGTGTTGATGTATGTCCACGTAAGACAGACACGCACATAACCGTATATATATATATATGTGCATATATATGTGTATGTATGTGAGAGACGCATGAGGCAGACGTTGTTGCGACGACGGGGATGATATGTGCGTCTTTGGGAAGGATCGCATCTGGTGCAAGGAGACGAGCAGCGACTCTCTCACGCCGGCTCTGCAGCAGCAGCAGCGTCTTCGGTCTGCTGTGGGCTGCCTCGTGGCGGTTGCTGCTGCTGGTGGGCGGCAGGGGACACACACACAGAGATGTGTAGACCGCGTATCTTCGTTTCGTCAGTTCCTGCTGCTGCTCACCGTTGCCGCCGATGAGACTCTTCATCACTTGATTCGTCGTCGCCCTCGGCTTCAGGTGGTGGAACATCTCATATTTCCCGTGTTGCTGCTTCCCGTGCAGCAGGGCCAGCCCCAGCGACGTGTGGCTGCTCATCTCTTCACCTTCCACCTGTCCACACACAGCGCCGCAGCAGGAGGCCAGCAGACGCAGCAGCAGCAGCAGGAGCATCGACGAAGCCAGCGGAGGCAGCAGCAGCAGCCGCGAAGAAGCAGCAGCAGCAGCAGGGCCACCAGACGCAGCAGCAGCATTGGCGAAGCCGGCGGCAGGGCCACCACCACTAGCACCACTAGGATGAGCAGCAGGACCGCACAGCGGCAGGCCAGAGACAGCAGCAGCCTCGCAGCAGCAACAGCAGCAAAAGACGCGATCACCGCGGCAGCAGCAAGACGATCTCGACACACGTCTCTGCTGGCACTCGAATATAAGGCGCTCGGTTCCTACGCACCGACGACCCTTTTCCATCAACCTCAACGTGGCTGCTGCCGCTTCTCGCGCACTTCTCCGTGCGCGTCTCTCCGTCTCCGTCTCCCCTTCTCTTCCTCGCCTGCTGTCTCCCTCTTCTCTTCCCCCGTCTCCCTGTTCCGCTGTCTCCCTGTTCATGTGTCTCCCTCTGTGCAACTTCTATCATTTAAACGAGGGGAGGACGGGGGAAGTCTGCCACGCTGTCGTCGGTACTTCTGTGCTTCGTCTCCTCCACGCTCTTGGAAGCCCTGCAACGGTCGAGTGCTGCCCTCGCAACAACTTTCTCCTACATTCTACTACAGCCTCAATATGTGGATACGCGTACAAACCCAGACACACAAAAGGTATACGTATATATTTAAACATCTATACATTCATATATACATACATACATAGAGACATACAGACATACGTGCATATACACATACATAGATGCATATATGTACGTATGTATATACACACATACATATAGACATATAGGCATACATGCATATATATATATATATAGATATATACATACATATACACAGATATCTCTCTATATATATGTGTATATTTGTCCACTCGTGGACAGCTTCTCTTGTAGAGAAGAGAGAGGAAAAGAGTGAGTTGTCTCAGCTGCCGTACCTGCAAATTGAAGCGACCAGCAAGGGCGCCCATGTCAACGTGTCGCAACGTGTAGCTGCTGCCGCGTCCCATCTGCACGCTCACATTCTCAAAGTGCCACGTACTTTCTCCCTGTTCCTGCAGCAGAAGCAGCAGCAGCCCAACAGCAGCAGTGCCACACATCCACCCTCGCGCCGCAGCACCACGCGGCCGAAAAACCGCAGCAGCAGACAGCAGTCCACGGCAGCAGCAGCAGCAGCACACGCCGCTCAGCAGCACCAGCAGCGCAGCAGTTTCAGCAGCAGCAGCAGCACCACATATCCCGAACAGCAGCAGCGCCCATACTTCTCGACAGCAGCAGCTGCGTGTGTCCGCGTACAGCGTTTCAGCAGCAGCGGCAGCAGCACGCCCCTCTTAACAGAAGCAGCAGCAGCACACGCTTTTGAACAGCAGCAGCAGCACCCCATCTCTCAAACAGCAGCAGCCCGTGTTTCTTGACAGCGGGGGGTCTTTGCAAGGACCCTGCTGCTGCTTCTTCTTTTCGTCAGCCTCTGTCTCCGTCTCTTCCCCTTCCCCGTCTTCTCCTTCTGCTCTTCTGTCCACGTCCTCCCCCCCACACACGCACCCACGCGCGTCACGCTTCGCCTCTTTCAGCGTCCCCTCCCTCGTTGTCCCTGCGTCCGCTGCTGCTGCTGCTTCTTCTCCTCCTCCTCGTCCTCCTCCTCCCGGTCTTTTGCTTCTCCCTCGTCAGCACGTCGTTTTCCTTGCTTTCCCCCCCCTCACCCACCGGGCTGGCGTTTCGTCTCGTCTCGTCTGGTCGCTTGTCAGCTGTGTCTTCTCCTCCTCCCGGCCACTTTTACCTGGTCATAGATGTGGTGCAGCTCGGCGCCAGGCTCGAGCACGACGCGCGTGCTGGAGTTCACGAACCCGCCTCTCCCCCGTCCTCGCAAGTACGGCGGCCGCGCCTGCTCCTGCTGCTGCTGCAGCCGCTGCAGCTGCTGCTGGTGCTCCGCCGGCAGCAGGTCTTGCAGGCTCACGAACGTCTGGTGGATGGTGCAGTTGACTCCCCTCCCCACGTGAATGACGGCTCTCGGATTTATCAGCGGGTGAGCAGGGGGAAGAGAAGAAAAAAGAGGACGGTCTTGCTGCGCGCTGTCTTCTCCTCCTTGCTGCAGCTGAGAGGCCCCAGCGGTCAGCAGCGGCTCGAGAGCATCCACGGCGTCAGTTGTCAGAAGATGCAGCAGCTGAAATCGCATTTCCTTCTTCTTCGTCTTCTGTTCCTCCCCCTTCTCCTCTTCCTGCTGCTTTCTCTTCTCTTCTGCCTCCCCGTCCTCCTCCGTCGTTCTCTCCGAGCCACACAAACGAGTCGAGTCCCCATCACCACCGGCAGCAACGTCCACTTGTTCTAGAAGCGACTGCCTCTGTCCTTCCCTCTCCGTTTCCCCTTCGACATCGTCGTCCTGCGCCATCCTCTCCTCCTCATTCTGTCGCGCCTCTTCCTCCTTCTGCTCCTGCCGCTGCTGCTGCTCCTGCTGGTGCTCCTGCTGCTGCTCCTGCTGTTGCTCCTGCTGCAGCTCCTGCTGCTCGTTCTCCCGCTGACGCCCTTCTTGAGGATTTTCCTTCTTAGATACATCATTGGCATCCTGCTGCTGCTGGTGCTGTCGGTGTTCTTTCTCCTCTGGGTGCTGCTGCTTGTCTCCTCCCTGTTCGTGCTGCTGCCGCTCCTCCTGCCTTCCCTGCTGTTGAAGTTTGCGCGGCGTGGTGTCGTCGCCGTGCTGCTGTTGCAGCAGCCCGACCTGCGCCCGCGAAATGCGCTCTTCTTCTTGTTGCTGCTGTTGTTGCAGCGGACTTCTTCCTGGGGAGTTCTGCTTCTTCTCTTCTGCAAAGAGTTCTTGCAGCAGCGCAGCGCCGCGCGCTTTCTTCTCTTCCGTCGCGCTGCTGGTGGACGCCGCGCTGCTGCGCCTGCTGCTGCTCGCCTGCTCTCTTCCTCCTCCGGGAGTTGCTGTTGCTGCTACTGCTGCGGCCTCTTCCTCTTCCTCGACGCGCGGGTCGTCGGCGACAACGATGCATGCAGCGTCCTGCATGCAAGCGAGATTCAACGCAGAGAACTTGGCCATCCCAAAGTCGAACTTCCGATAGTCGTAGATGGGGTAGTCCGAGTCATATTTTCTGCTGGTCTTCCCGACCTGCAAAGCAACAGCAGCACAGAAAAGTCACCTGCGTCGACTACACACACATACACATGTCTACCAACGTATACCCATACATACACATACATATGTATATACATATATATATACTCTCAACAGACACATACTTGGAAGAAGAAATGAATGTAGAGGCCTCACTTAGCCACAAGCACAGGAAGGCATGGCAAACTAATAGAACCATACGCACATGCACTTCGGAGCATCCTTATATACATGATATATGATACCCATACATATATATATATATACAGGTAGATAGAGAGACACATAGGCTGCACGTATATGTACACATGTGAGAATGAATATATTATATATGTACATGGCGAGAGGGACAGAGGCTGGCTTCTTCTGACGGAATATGGAGCGCAGCTGCTGCTGCTGCTGTGGCTCACGGATAGTCGGTGTCAACGCGTCGCTGCAGCGGCTACGTGAGGACGTCAGAGAGGCAGCACTGGGCAGCTGCTCGGCGCGTTCTCCGCGCGGCTGCGGCTGCTGCTAGCGGGGCTGCTGCGACAACACCAGGAGAAGATTCCTGGTGCGGCACGGAGGCCATAGGTGCTGCTGCTGGTACTGCATCATACTCGGAGAGACAGAAAGCTGTGTTTCTGCTGCTGTTGCTGCTTCGCTTATTTGCGGCTGCCCTTGCCGGGGGAAGAGGGGGAAAGGAAAGGAAGCGTCGCGGTTGCTGTTGCCATCTACGAAAGACTTTCCCCCCTGCTGCTGCTGCTCCTGCGAGGCTGATGCTGTGCGGCTCGGCCGCGCCTGCTCTGTCGCTGTCTGCTGCATGCCGCTGCTGCAGCATCCGGTGACTGCTGCTGCCGGTGATATCCCTTTCCGCTTCTTGTGCCTGCACACTTGGCTGCTGCGTCGATCTTCCCAGGAGGCAACTGCCTTCTCTTCTGCTTCTTCGTCTCCCTGCCCTCTCCTCTGCCCCCCTACTTCTTCTCTTCGCTGTGACGTTCCTTTTCGACTCGCCGCCCTGTCTTCCTTTCGTGTGTGTCTCACTCTGTCTCTCTGCCACGGGGCGCGCTTTCTGCTGCTGCTGCAGCAGCAGCAACACCAGGAAGTCACGCTGCTCTGCACATGTGTGCTGCTTGCACATACCTGTCCCCGGTGAAATGGCTGAGTATTCGTTCGCCAGTAGTTCGAGTACTCCGGCACAAAACGCAGTTCCTGGGCGACGACGTCTCGCAGCTCCGGGTGACGAATGTTCAAGAAGCTGCCGACGTACGCGTCGACCGCCGGTCCGTTCATATCGGCTCCTTCTTCTCCTCCTTCCTCGTGGGAGTGGTGCTGCTCCTGCTGCTGCTGCTGCTGCCCACTGTCTACCTCGTGCAGCTGAAGGAAGTCTTCATCCGCCGCGGAGATCGTAACTTCTTCCACGTTCTCCTCATTCACCTGCAGCAGCCGCTCGTCCGCGGCACTTCTCCGCTCTTGCTCCTCCGCGTCCTCGACGGCAGAGCCACTGCCCGCTAGAAATGAAGAGGACGCCTCAGCAGCAGGCGAATTCGAGGAAGACAGAGAGCGGGGGAGAGAAGGAGCGGAGGGAAAGGCAGAGACAGGAGACGAGACAGCCTGCTGTTCGGCTTCTCCTGCTGCGTCTGTTGCTGCTGCTCTTCCACCACTGCAGCCGCTGCCGTTATGAATTTTTCCAGCGCCAACTGGAGTGCAGCAGCTCCTGCTGCCCATGCGATTCTCTTCGAGAGGGACGTTTCTTCTTCTCGACGTGCTGCTGTTGTATCCTCCGTCTTCGGGATTGCTGTCACTGCTGCTGCTCGCATGCCTGCTGCTGCTACTATTATTGCCCTGCCAGTCGCTCCTCGCGGTGCTGCTGCTGCTGCTCGTGTTGTTGCTGCAAGGAAGTCTGGCACGACCCACGTCTGCTTCATTTTCTTCCGCTGCAGCAGCTGCAGCAGCGGAAGAAGAAGACGCACTGCCGTTTTGCATCTTCTCCTGTGCGTCGTCCCCCCTTTCCAGCTGCTGCTGCTGTTGCTGTTGCTGGCCCTCCCGCTGCTGCTGGCCCTCCCGCTGCTGCTGGCCCTCCCGCTGCTGCTGGCCCTCCCGCTGCTGCTGGCCCTCCCGCTGCTGCTGACCCTCCCGCTGCTGCTGGCTCTCCCGCTGCTTCTCTGCGTCAGTCTCCTGTCGGACCGAGATAGCGTCGCCGTTTTCTCGTGCTGCATGCGCAGCAAAACCTGCACGCACCCATGCGCCCTTCTCCTGCTGCTTCTCTTTGCCGCCGGCTGCTGCTGCTCCCGCCGTTCCACCTTCTTCTGCGGATGAGCGGCTCTGCTGCTCCTCCCAGGCCCACACCCGTTCTTTGAACGGCAGCAGCGGTGCGTCTTCTCCGGCTGCAGTGCGACGTCCTTCGCCTCCCGTTGCTGCTGGCGCTTCAAGCTTTGCTGCTGCCTGCCCTGTCGACGGCCCCACTTCTCTTGCTGCAGTCACGCTTCCTCCTCCTGCTGTCTCCTGCTCTCCCCTTCGCTCCCGTGCGGCTGCGTCTCGTGTTGCTGCGTCTCCCCCCGCCTCTTCATCCCGCAAATTCGCTCCTTCTACCCTTTCACTTCCTCGTCTCGTTTCTCGCCCGCTTCTTTCTTGGCCGTCCCCTGGCGCTTCTTCGCTTCCTTCTCCTTCTCTGCGGTTTCTTCGACCCCGTGCTGCTGCTGCTGCTGCGACCACTTCGTCGTCGTCCCCGTCCTCGTCCATCGACTCATAGCGCGTGTGGGGCTGCTTCTTCTCGGCAAAACTGCCGCCTTCCACCTCTTCCTCGGCTCCTTCTACACCGCCAAAAAGTTCCAAATTCTTGCTCAGCGTCGGGTCAATAACACCATCACGTAGAACAATTATCGCGTCCATCTCTTTCATGAGATATTCACCGAGGCGCAAAGGGACGCTCACGTTCTTCCTTGCTGCTGCTTCTCCCACGCCTCGTCCTTCTTCTCCTTCTTCGTCTACTTTGCTGCCAGGGCTGCCACGAGTCAACGGAGTCGTTCTGCCGTCGCCGCTGCTGCTGTCGTTACGCTCCGACCGGCCTACAGACACGTGGCATTCATTATCGACCCAGACTAACTCATACTGCTCTTCTTCTTCTTCCCTGCTTGACAGACAAAGACGCATTTCCTCACTTGCCGCTGCCTCGTTTTTGCCTGCCTCTGCTCCGTCTGCTCCTTCTCCTGCTTCTTCTTCTTCGACTGCTGCTGCTGCTGCTGCGGAACCACCAGCGGTCTCTTTCTCGTTACAACTGCCTCCACCGCCGTTGCCACTTCTGCTGCCGTTGCTATATTGGTCGCCGTTGCTGTTTTTGCTGCCGCGGCTGTATCTGCTGCCGTCGCTGCTTCCGCTGCCGCTGCTACTGCTGCTGCTGTTCGAATTGTTGCTGCTGCCGTCCCTGCTCTTGCTGCGTCTGCTGCGTCGGATTTTGCCTCTGAGGGAGACGCGGTCATCGACGGGCAGCAAGTAGAAGGAAGGGAGAGAGTACTCGTGACGAAACGCTTCCAGGCGACTGTGGGGAGTCGGCAGGTCCACGCATGCATCCCAGCCAATGACGTTTAATAAAGTAAAAGTATTGTAGAGCCGGTGATTTATGTACTGGTAGTGTAGCGGCAGTGGATAGGCTGGCGGCTGCGGCACTGCAGGAAGCGCAGCAGAAGCAGAAGCAGCAGCAGCAAGTCAAAGAAAGGATCGGGAGGGAAGGGTGGCAGCTGCAGCAGCAGCGTCAGCGGCAAGAAGCCTGAGGTGGTGCAGCAGAAGCATCTGCAGCGGCAAAGGCGTGAGATGGGACGACAGCGGCAACGGCAGAGGGGAGAGGAGGAAGCAGCAACAGCGCAGCAGCGTGTGGGGAGCACCGGTCCAAGAAGACTACCGCCAGCGGGCGGGGAAGAACGAGAAACGGGAGAACCACGAGAAGCAGCAGCAGATGGAAGAAGAAGAAGAAGTTACACACGACAGCAGCAGCAGCAGAGTGGAGAGGAGAGGGACGCACCAGCAGAGAGAGCGGAAAACTAAGCGAAACAGAGAAGCAGCAGCTGCACAGACTTCGCACGGCAGAAGGCGGAAGCAGCAACAGCGACAGCAGCAGGAAGCAGAGCAAAATGTTAGAGAAGCAGCCGACACGCGGACGCGCCTGCGAGAACAAGGACAAGCCGCAGCTGCAGCAGCAGCAAAAGGAGGAGACGCCGTGGCGACAGCAGCACGAGGAGAAGCAGCAGCATCAACAAGACAGGAAGCAGCAGCATCAGCACGAGGAGAAGCAGCAGCGGAGGCAAGAGCGGGAAGAGGAGCGGAAGCAGCAGCACAACGAGAAGCAGCAGCACCAACAAGAAGAGGTGATGCAGCAGCAGCACCAAGAGGGGGAAAAGCAGCAGCAGCGGTAGCACAACAACCAGCAGCGGCAGCACAAGGGGAAGCAGCAGCAGCAACGAGAGGAGAAGCATCGGCTGCACGGGGAGAAGCACCAGCAGCAAGAGGAGGAGAAACACCGGCAGTAGGGGGAGAAACAGCAGCAGCAGCAACGCGAGGAGAAGCAGCAGCGGCAGCAAGAGGAGGAGAAACATCGGCAGCAGGGGGAGAAGCAGCAGCAGCGGCAAACGTGGGAGCGGCCACGAGCCACCGCAGCCTAAGAGGCAGGCGGCAGGAGAAGGTGAAGACGTACAAGCATCCATATACCCATACACGTACGCATAGATATACTCAACGATACAACTCGTAGAGAACGGGAGGAATGGGTATTCCATTGCTTCTACATATACACACATATGCAAGCATGTATATCTATGTATAGACACACATGCACAAACTCCCGTACCTCATGCTGTCCTACGCATATATATATATATATGGGTAGGTCGGAGCGGCGGAGCTCCATTGTTCTTCCCGCGTTGTATAGTGTTCATGAAAAATTACCTTTGTAGACTCCCCCGGCAGCTTCAATCGCAGCACGGGCCTGTTCCTTGCGTCTGCTGCGCAGTGCTTGGAGCTCGAGAATTTGCATGCGGTTTCTGTAGGCTTCCTCCTGCTGCTGCTGGTGCTGCTGCAGCAGCCACGGTCGCGCGTAGGCCAGGCGCGCAGCACAAGCCTCCCTGCCTCGCAGCAGCAGCGTCTGCCAGAACTGCTGCCGCTTCTTCTCTTTCGGAGAGACGTAGGCGACCCGAATTTTGTTGCGCTGCTGCGGGTCTGCCGTGTCCACGTTCGGCTTCGTCAGATGAGACCCCGGCAGCACCGCTATCGCGGTCGAGTTCTGCCGACCACACCAGCAGCAGTAAGCACAGCAGCAGGAGTGCGAGCGGCAGCAGCAGCAGGGAGGGCAGCAGTAGCAGCAGTGACGGCAGCCGCAGCAGCAGCAGTAGGGAGGGCAGCAGCAGCAGCAGGGAGGGTAGCCGCAGCAGCAGCAGTTGGGAGGGCAGCAGCAGCAGTGAGAGACTGGAAGTGGAGGCCGTATCTAATTGATAGGATATATAGACAAATGCGTGTACATGTTTGTACATGTGCACAGGGGTTTATTTAGGTAAGTATATATACGAACAGCAGCAGTCCTTTCTCTTCTCTTCTTCTCTGCATGTTTGTATCTCAAAAGAGTTCCACGTGAGTACAACTGACGCAGCAGCCGCTACAAGCGCAGAATACGTCGATACGAATACCTCCCCATACCTACATATACACACAAAAGTAGACACGCGTACGTCTACGCCTGCGGACTTGTGTACAAGCACATGCACACATATATATAAATGTGGGTGCGCAGCTGCCGAGAGTAGGCGTGTGCCCAAGCGAAGTCCACCCAGCAAAAACAGCAGCCACCCGCGCAGAAGACGCGACAACACAACGTCCGTGCGTACAGCAGAGCCGGGCCCTACTACACCACACACCCATATTCACATATATATACATATATAAGTACATATACCTATTCATATATGTATACACGTGTGTATCTGCAGATACACACGTATATAAATGCGTGGGTGGCTATGCTTACGTGTACATGTATATCCATATGTATGTGTCTCTACACGCGTCCACACGTCAGTACATATATACATTTATATACATCTGCATGCACATATATCTATATATGCCCACACACACTATTCTACCCATTTCAGTACCTAGAGGTGGTCACTCATGTTTATTTCCTTGCCAGAAGAGACGCAGCTTTTCGTAGATATATATGTGTGCATGCATGGAGAAGTACGTGTTGGGAGACCCTGTCAGCTGGACCTGTCCATTTACATGCATGCAGGCCTCCTCCTGCACCCCTACATAATATATATGCATGCGCGTTGATACGTACATATATGGACACACACATTGATATAAATAGAGATGCATTACAGTGTGGGGCACTGGCTGCATCGAAGTGGCAGAAATATGTCCCCCAGCAGCGGAGACGGGCGCAAAAACGGTCGTTTCTCTTCTGCGTGGCCACCTCCCCGTCTCCCCGCCTCCCCGTCTCCCCGTCTCCCCGTCTCCCCGTCTCCGTGTCTCTATGTGTGTCTGTGTGTCTTCTATATATACGCATACACATATATGGAGATGAGTACGCCTACCTCCAGATGCCGCACGAACATCATATATATATATGCGTACATGCCTACTGTATGAATAAAAACAAACACATATATACCCGATAACTGTTATGTGTCTCCACACACATCCATAGCGATACGCTGGATCTCCTATCCCTATATATAGACATATGTATATCATATATATATATATGTTTGTGTAGACACATATACATATATATATGTATATATATGTACGTATCCATATATATATGCTGGGTCTCCTATACTTATATATAGACATATGTATATGATAGATATATATATGTAGGTGTAGACACTTATATATACATGTGTACGTTTCCATCTATATACAGTGGATCTCCTATCCTTATATATATACACATATGTATATGATAAATATGTATATGTAGGTGTAGACATATATATATGTATACATATGTACGTATCCTTGTATATACGTTGGATCCCCTATACTTATATATACATATATACGTATATGATAGATATCCATGTATGTGTGGACACACATATATATATATGTACGTATTCATCTATCTACGTTGGATCTCCTATCCTTATATATATACATATGTATATGATAAATATATATATATGCATATGTACGTATCCATCTATATACGTTGGATCTCCAGTACTTATATATGTGTGACAGCTATATATGTACACGCGTACATTTACATATATATATATATATGTACGTATCCACACATATACGCTGGATCTCCTGTGCTTATATATGTGTATATATGTGTGTGTAGGGTAGACGAATATGTATATGTAGGAAGGTATACACCGATATGGAAGGTATACAGACACACTAACACGTAGATATTATATGAGTAGTGTGTCTTACGCGGTAGGGCCGTGGTATGTCAAGCCACGAATCAGGGATGAATCGCGGCTCCGCACTGATGTCCTCATATTCACCGTCTTCTCCGAATTGCAGCAGCTGTTCCTTTGCCCACGTTTCGTCGTCTTCTCCCGCCTTCTCTTCCTTTCCTTTGCCTTCTTCTTCTGCTACTTGTCCCCCTGAGTCGTCGCTCAGGCGCGAGTTGCTGCTGTTGCTGCTCGTAGGTATTCCACTGCCGCCGAGTCCCTGCATGCTTCGAAGAACTTCTCTGTCGATGATCCGTCGCATCCGCACCTCTTCCTCTGCCACTTCTTTGTACGACCTTCTGCTCTTTTCGACCACCCGCAGCTCTCCCTGCTCTCCCGCTCTTGGCAGCTGCTGAGAGTCTTCCTCTTCCTCCTGCTGCTGCTGCTGCGGTTCCCACTGCTTCTGCTGCTGCTCTGCCCCCTCCTGCTGCTGCTGCCTCTGCTGGTGCCTTCGTTCCTGCTGCGCCTCCTCTGCGAGCAGTCGTTGCACGCGTCGCTGCTCCGCGTCCTGCACGGCCGCTTCGCCTGCGGCTCGAATCCCGGGGAGATCTGCGCCAGCTTCTGCTGCTCTCCAGGCGGCAGCTTCGCCGACGCGAGCCAGCAGGCGGTCAGAAGAAAAGGGGACAAAAGTTTCCGTCGCAGTTTTGATGAACTTCTCGGCGACGATACGCGTCCAAGGAGTCAGGCCTGCTGCCACTTCGGGCTGCATGCGAGCCTGCTGCTCACGCGTTAGTCGAAACGGCCGCAGATCACCTGCGGGACTCCACCGGTTGACCCGCTCTTCACTCGTGTCGCTGCTGCTGCCGTCCCTTCTGCTGCTGCTGCTGCTCCACTTCCTTCCGCTGCTGCTGCTGTTTTCGCTTCCACTGCAACGCCTGTCCGTCCCGCTCCTGTCGCCAGTTGTGCTGTCAATGCTGCTGCTGTCTGCACTGCTCCCGTTGCCCGTGTCCTTGCTGCTGCTGTTGGTGCTGCCCTGCGCGCTGATGCTACTGCTACTGTCACTAGCTGCAGCGCTACGGCTGCTGCCGCTCGTCGTCCTCAGGCTGCTGCTGCTGTTGCTGCTGGTCGTCACGCTGCTGTTCTTCTTGCAGTGGAGCCGTTGTTTTCTGCTGGCTCCCCACAGTCGCTGGGGAGCGGCGGTTGCGCAGTCGAAAGGACGCGGCTCTCCCACCATAAACCCGTCGAGCAGCTGCTGTTCGACGCGACGTGCTTCTCCTGCAGCACATAGAGGGAGAGGAGGAGAAGGAGAAGCAGCAGCGGCAGCAGCACAAGGAGCAGGGAAATCGGTAGCTGAAAAAAGAGAGGCAGCAGCAGGAAGAGAGGCAGCAGCAGGAGGCGCCGCAGCAGCGGCATGAAAATGACCAGCAGGAGGAGTAGAAGGAGCAGCAAATGAGGCAGTAGGTGTACACGCGGTGTTAAGACTGCTTCCTGCTGCAGCTGTGAGAAGAGTTCTTTGTTGCTCGTCGTCGATGCTGCTGCAGTCAGATCCGCTGCTGCTGCGCCCGCTATCTGGTGCGGGGTAGCAGGTCCTACTGCAGTTGAACACTGTCGAAAATATGCGCAGGCTCTCCGGTGTAATATCTGCTGCTTCTGTCGTTGCTGCTCGCCCCCGGTCCATCTCGTCTACTTCGTCGCTCTTCCCTCCTTCTGTGCGTGAACCCTCTTCATTGCCGTCTTCTGGAGGCGCTCGTAGGGCAGCTTGCTGCTCTTCTGCTGCTGTCGCGCATGCGCGTGACAAGACGCGGGTGCCTTCTTCTTCAATGGCTGCTGTCTCGGCGGGCTGTTCAGCTGCAGCAGCAGCAGCAGCCACACGCCGTTGGCACTGCTGCGCCGCTGCCGCTGCCGCCGCGTTTCCTGCTGCTCCTCCTGCGTCTGCGCCACGTGCCGGTTCAAGTTCTGCTCCTGCAGCAGTTGCTACTGCTGGGGTCTTTGCTGCCTCAGCACCAGCCGCGGCTGCTGCTACTGGCCGGCATGCTGCGGCTTTTCCACGTGTTGCTGCTCCAGCAGGTGGTGCTCGTGCGGCTCCAAGTGTTGCCCATGAAACTGCTGCTGCGGCCGTCGCGGCTGCTGTTGCTACGGTTCTCGATGCTGCTGCTGTTGTTGCTGCTGCTGCTGTTGTTGTTGCCGGGTGCCGCTTCTTCTTCAACGTGTCGCTCACGGCTCCGTCGTGGACGTCTCTCGTTGCTCCTGCTGCTGCTGCTGCACTGCGCTGTCTTCTTTGATGGAGACGCGGTCGCCGTTCTGCTGCTGCTGCTGTCCTTGCCCCTAGGCAGAGAGCACCTTCTTGACCCAGAAATTCACAGCTGCTGTTGCAGTCGCAGTGGCAGCCCACGTAAGTCCTGTTGATTCCGCTGCTCCTACGAAACCCGCACGTGCTGCCACTAAGCCTGCTGCTGGCCCTGATGGTACTGGTGCTGCTGCTGTCCTTGCTGCTGTTCCTTCGCGCCCCGCTGCTGCCACTGCTGCTCCACGCACCCATGTTCCTCCTCCACCCGCAGTTGCTCGGGCAACACCCGCTGCTGTTGCTATTGCTGCTGTTGACTCTACTGTCTCCCCTTCCTGCTCTGCTTGACGAGGGAAGGAAAACGTCTGCAGAAGAAGCAGCAGCAGAGTAGTTGTCTGCAAGCAAGAACAGCAGAGGGAAGTCCGTCCCAGCAACAGAACTCCTACAACGCACTGCCGCTGCAGGTGGAAGCACGTCACGCGCGGCAACTGAAGAGGAGACAGCAGCCAGGGCTATTCCAGCAGCAGCAGCAGCAGGACGTGCCGCAAGTGTAGAGAGTGAGCCGCACGAAGAAACAGCAGCAGCTCCGCCGGCTGCCGGCGAAGGAGACGCAGCAGCGGCAGCAGCAGCAGGAGCGGCACGCCTAAGACTTGCTACAGAAGAAGCGGCATCAGCTGAAGCAGCAGGAAGAAGAGACGCAAAGTCAGTTATATGCGGTGACGTCCCCCTGGGGTGTTGTCTACTGCTACCGTATACAGAAGAAGGAAGGAACAGACTGCTTCTGGACCTCCTAGAGGGCACGCAGCAGATACTTCTCTGGTCGTCGTCTTCTTCATAGAAACACTTCTTGTGACGGGGCTGAGGTGCACCCGACTGCTGCTGCAGCAGGACACGCTGCTGCTGCACGGCATGGTGCTGCTGCTGCTGGAACTGCTTGCAGTGCTGCTGCTGCTTCTTCTTGCTCCTCGGTAGCTGACGCTGCAGGAGAGCTGCGGGAGGCCTTAAAACGGGCGCCAGACGACTTCCTGCGGCGGTTTTGCCGTGATTTCTCCCCTTGCTGCTGCTGGTGCTGCTCCCGTTGCTGCTGCTGCTGCTCCTGTTGCTGCTGCTGTCGTTTCTGCTCATGGCCAGCCGCGGGGAAGGGAAGGCTGCAGGCGCGTGGACTCTGTATAATGGAACCAGGCTGCAACAAGGACAGCAGCAGATATGCAGCAGCAGCAGCACCCACCAGCAGCAGCATCGCCAGTGAGCTGTGCAGTACGGACTGCGCCTGCTGCTCTGCTTCTTCGTCAGCTGCTGCTGTCTGTCGGTATTCCTCCCTTCAGCGGGACGTACGATGAGCGAATTCTCTGCAGTCCCGGGTCTGGCAGGAGATGAACGAAACAGGACGCTGCCAGCAACTTGCACTTTGTGTATCCCTCTCTCACACCGAGAAACGTCGCCAGCAGGACCAGCAGCAGCAACGGGGGGTGCGAGCTCTTTCCCTGTCCCCCAGTCATCTGCTGGGGACGCTGTCGCCGACGCCGCTCCTGCTGTTTCCCTTCCACGCGCCGCTGCTGCTGCTCTTGCTGTTGGACTCGCAGCCCCACGAAACGCACGGCTTTGGCCCGCTGCTGTGGCTGCCGCCACTCCTGCTCCTGCGACTACGCTGCGTCTGGCTGCAGCGGCTACAGCCCAGTAGCGTGCTCCTGCTGCTGATGCTGCAGCAGGGGTGCCTCTGGCGACAGTCCCAGGCTTCGTCTCTGCGGAGCTCGAAGTCCTACGGAGCACCGCCCTGCGAGGTACTGCTGAGTTTACATGCGGTGCAGCACAGGGACATGCTGCTGTTGCTGCTGCTGCTCCCCGGGTGGGCGCCTCCTCTTCACGTGCTTCTGTTGCCACGGTTGCTGCAGTTCCTGCTGCTGCTGCTGCACATCCCCGTCCAACTCTCAGACCTGGGTCGTCTGCTTCTCCCCCTGCTTGTATAGCAGCTGCTGCTTCCTGTTCCCTAACTTCCGCGGTTGCTGCTGCCCCTTCTCTCAGTGCTGCTGCTGCTGCTGTTACTTGCAATGCTTCTCGTGACGCCACGCTTGTTGCTGCTGCTGTAGACGCCGACGCTCCTGCTGCGGCTGGTGGTGCACGTCCTGCTGCTGCTGCTGCGGTTGTGAATGCTGCTGCTACGCAGGTCCCCCGAGCTTTTGCCGGGCGTGCAGCAGCATGCGGCGCAACAGCAGCCTCGCCAGCGCAGGCAGCAGCAGCAGGAGGAGGAAAAGGACTCACAGACGCAGGACAGACAGAGACAGCGGCAGACGCGTGAGCTGGGGCCGTGGAAGCAAGAGGAACAGAAGCTGGAGCAACAGCAGCAGCAGCGCGAGGGGACTGTTCCCGTTCGTTGCCTCCCAGTAGAGAGGCGCGCGTAGCTGCACGTCCCCGAGAAGTAGGAGCAGCAGCAGCAACGGGAGGAGCAACAGCAGCGGCACAGAGAGGAGCAGCAGCAGCAGCGTCCGCAGCAGTAGCACTTGTAGGGAGAGTCTTGGCGCGTGGAGAGCGAAGAGCCGCAGCGGTGGCAGGTGGAGAACAACCCGCAGCAGCAGTGGGAGGAGCAGCAAGAGAAGTAGCACCAGCGGCAGCAGACGCCTGGGGCGAGAATGCGTCGAAGACAGGCTGCGTGCGACTTCTCTTGAGCGGGACTGCGGAACGCAGAAAGCAGCGCCGCCGTCGTCTGCCGCCTACATGGCAGAGAAGTACCTGTTCAGCCGCCTGAGCCCGTCGAAGAACCGAGAAGAAGAAGCGCAGCAGCAAAGAGGAGGTCGAGAGCCGGCGGGCACTGCAGCCACGCAACAGCAACCGCCGGTGGCTGCATGTTCCCGGGGGGGAGAAAGAGACGAACGGGGCCAAAAAGCTCCGACGTCGAATATAAAAGGAAGGACAGATAGAAGAGGGAAGCGCGGCAGAGGGTCGTAGGGGCGGAGAAGAGACGCAGAAGACCGTCGCTGCAGGAGGTGCTGAAGCGAACGTGGTGGCCGTGGCAGACGACGAGGAGGCGAAGAACAGTCGAAAGGAAGCACCTGAAGAAGAAGGGACTGAAAGGAAGAAGAAGACGGGGCAGCAGGAACAGCAGCAAGAGGCGGGGAACGCACAAGAGGACGACGCGACTTTCGAAGGGAAATGGAAGGGAGCAGGAGGGGGTCGAAGCGCGGGGGAGAGCAGGAGATGCCGCGACAAGAAGAGAAGAGTCGACGACGAGCAGCAGAACACGGGCAGCAGCAAGAAGCAGCAGCAACAAGTAGACTCTGCTGTTTGAGTCGTCTGGCAGGTCACAAAGGAAGAGAACAGCAAGAAAGGAACGTTTGCGTGAGATACGTCGTCGTCCATCTGCTGGCGGGCCTCGGCCGTTTCCGGCTGCTGGCCTGCATGCGGGGAAGTCCCGCGCGGACAAGTTGAAGGAGAAGAAGAAGAAGTTCCCCACGAAGTCAGCAGCTCTGCGCCAAGTCGTCGGGGACGCAGCAGAAGAAGAAGAGACAGGAAGGCAGTCAAAAGGAGAAGACAATACACACGAAGGATCACTGAGAACTGGAGAAGTTGAGAGTCCTTGCTCAGAAGCGAGGAGAAAACACAAGAGAAACACAGACCTCCGCGCATGCGGTCGGGAGGACGGAAGGGGCCCCCGGCTGCGTCGCATGCGTCGCGAGCCGCACGCCGCCCTCCCACATGCACGCAGACACCTGCAGAGGCAGACGCAGCGTAGAACGCGCGCGGATGAGAAGACGTTGCGACGAGTCCCTGAACCGAGAACTTCTCAACCGCAGGAACAGCAGCAGCAGGAACAGCAGCAGCAGGTACAGCAGCAGCAGCAACAGCAGCAGCAACAGCAGCAGCAGGAAAAGCAGCAGCAGGGTCAGAAAGTCGTTCGACAGACGGCGGAGGAGCTGCTGCGGGTGGTGCTGCTGGCGACTGGCTTGGGCGCAGCATGTGGGGTCGAAGGGTTGCTGCGGGAGGAAAGCTGAGGCAGCAGATCGAAGAAGCAACGCGGCAAAAGTGCAGAGGACCGTAGTGCAGGGGGAAGCACCATGCCAGGCACAAGGGAAAGAGAAGGCAGCGCGTGGTCAAGAAGGAGACGCAGAGCTGCTGTTGCTGCGGCTGCGAGGCAGGCACGAGGTCTCGCATGCGACGCACGCGGCGGCAGAGACAGACGCGCAGCAGCTGCATGCCGGTGTCGACAAAAAGACGGGGAGAGAAGAGCCGGAGAGGAGCCGCATGCGCCAGAGCGCGACGGCAGGGAGGGGCAGCAGACAGCAGCAAAATGGCAGAAGCAGAGAAGTGTCGTCGCTGCTCGAATGGTGGGACGGCAGCAGCAGCAGCAGCGAGACAAGCAGCACGACGTGCTGCCTGCTGCTGCTGTCCCCCGCGACCAGGTACAAGAGAGGGCGCACGGTGAGGCGCCTGCAGAAAGGAGAGGAACACCAGCAGCCAGAGACGAAGAAGACGGAGGCACAGCAGGGAAGCGGGGAAAGGAAAACAGCTGCAGCACTGCAGCAAAGGCTGGCAGGGACACGTCGCCACAAAGCGGCAGGGCAGCTTGATGCCTTCGCCTCCTCCTGCTCTCTGTCCTATGCCCGGCGGGACAGTCACTATTGCCCTTGATAATCCTGCTGCTGCTCCTGCTGCTGCTGCAATCGCAGCTGGTTCTCCTCCTGAAGCACGAGTTTCTGCTGCTTTCCTGCCTCCTGCTGCTCGTCCTCCTGCGCTGCTCCCTGCCGCTGGCGCTGCCGCTGCTTGCGCTGCAGTTGCTGAAAGTTTTTTCTGCGCTGCTGTTGCTGCGGCGTCTTCTGCGCCAGCTGCAGCTGCTGCAGCCGCTGGCGCTCGAACATTGCGACGCAGTTTACCTCCGCTACACGACCGCTCTCTGAGGAGCTGCGCATCAGGAAAGCGCCAGGCTGCAGCAGCAGCAGCATCAGGACGGCCTGCAGAAGCAGTAGAAGAAAGCAGCGGTCTTGCAATAGGTCGAGGAGGAAGGGCTGCAGCACCAGCAGGAGGAGCAGGAAGCGCTGCCCCAGCCGCGGAACAAAGCGCTGAAGAAGAAGCAGCAGCAGGAGAGGGCGCTGCAGCAGCAGCAGTGGGCAGGGGCGCAACTGCCGGAGCCGCTGCAGCAGGTGGCTGGGCCAGGAGTAACGCAACAGCAGCAGCGTGTGCAGCTGACGGAGCTCTACGGGGCAGCGACGCTGCAGCAGAAACTGCAGCAACAGGAGGAGGAACGGCAGCTGCAGCAGCCACAAGTGCAGCAGCAGACGTCGCTCCTGCGGCTTCTGCTGCCAAGGGGGGGGCCCCGTGGACGGGAGGAGGAGAGTCAGCAGTTACAGCAGCAGGCGCAGACGATGTCTCGTGTAATTCCGCTGTCGCCTCCCCTGCTTCACACGTTGCTGCTGCTGCTCTTCTCGCTGTTGTCGCTGGCCCTGCATCTGGTGCCGCTGAGGCCACTGCTGCTGCTCTTGCTGCTGCTTCTTCTCCTTCTTTGCGTCGCTCAAAAAGAAAGTGAGAGCCGCTGCCAGTACAACGCGGACAAGTCGCAGCAGCAAAGGCAGCAGCAACTTCTGCAGCCGCAGGAGCAGCGCTTCCTCTTTTCCAGGTGGCCAGTGCCTCTGCAGATGTTGCTGCTATGGCTCGAGACGACGGGACAGCAGGAGCTGATGCTGCATTGGCGGACGAAGCTGCAGGAAGTCGAGAGGCAGCTGCAGCTGTGTCAGGAGGAGAGTACTCAGCGGACGGAGCAGCAGCAGCACCAGAATAACGAGAAGCAGCGTCAGCTGCACCGGGAGCCGCAGAACGAAGAGCAGCAGCAGTGGCAGGAGGGGGAGGAGCAGCAGCAGAAGCACCGGGAGGTGCAGCAGCAGTGGCAGAAGGGGAACGAGCAGCAGCAGCTGCAGTCGCTGCAGGAACAGCAGCAGCTCTCACAACAGCTGCAGCGTGAGTTGTCGCCGCAGTTGTCGCAGTAGCAGGAGGAGTAACAGCAGCGCAGGCGGCAAAGTAAAAGTATCTACAGAGACAAAGCAGGTAAGCGGCGTCACCAGGCGACTTAACAGCAGGGGCGTCATCAACCATGTAGACTACTACTTCTCCTGCAGCAGAGGAAGGCGCAGACGCTGCAGCAGCAGCCGCAGCAGCGCAGGAGGAGCAAGTCTGGTTTGGCGGAGAGGACTCCTGCCTTTTCAGCGTTTGCTGTTGCTGCTGCTGCTGCGGCTCAGAAGAAAGAAGAGAAGACGAAGGAGAAGGACGGCAACGACGTGCCGCATGCAGCGGCTTTGTAGATAACGAGAAGGACTGACAGAAGAGTCGCCTGCGCTGACGACTTCTGAGAGCTGCGGGAAGAAGAATCCACCGGCCTGCAGCAGATGCTCGCTGCGACTCTCCGTCCCGTCCTGCTGCTGCTCGTGCTGCTCCTTCGCCTCCTCCTTCTCCTCCTGTCGTACACTGTGTTGCACTTTCTTCTTCTGCTGTTACTGCTGCTGTCTCAACTGCGGACGTTTCTGTGCCCCAACTTCCTGCTTCTCCTCCTGCTGCCGCCGCTATTTTCGCTGGGGCTGCGGCGGCTGTTCCTGCGAACGTTGTTGCTGCTGCTGACGCTGCCGCTGCTGACGCTGCTGCTGCTGACACTGCTGTTGTTGCTGCTGACACTGCTGTTGCTGCTGCTGATGCTGCTGCTGCTGACACTGCTGCTGCTGACACTGCTGTTGCTGACACTGCTGTTGCTGCTGCTGGCGTTCGAGTGAGACAGGGCCTACCACTTCCCCTGTGCAGTCGCAAGTGGCGCCTGCTGCTCCTCGAACGACTGCGGCCGCTGCCAGACGTCATCGTTGCAGCGCGCGTCCACACCCCCCGCCGCCCGACCCGGCAGTGGCCGCTCCTGGCGGAGCAGCAGCAGCAGCAACAGAAGCAGCAGATGTGGCAGCAGCAGCCGGAGTTGCGGGTTCGAATCCGCTGCAGGGAGGCGTCCATCGTCCCCCCCACAACAGCAGCAGCATTGCAACATGCGCAGTGATGCGGCTGCGACGTGAGCTGCTGCTGCTTCAGTCACGCGCGGAGACGCAGGAGGAGCGCCAGCGGAACAGCACCGGCAGGCCAGCAGCAGCATCAAGTGTAGCAGGAGCAATAGGAGCAGGAGAAACAGCCGGAACAGCAGTAGCAGGAGCAATGCGAATAGCAGGTGCAACAGCAGTAGCAGCCCCAAGAGTAGAGAGAGGGTTTTTTTGTGAGTAAAATGCGGAGCAGCAGAAGCGTCGCTTGTGAGAGAGTTGCCTGCTGCGCTTCTTTCGGCAGCAGGAGCAGCAGCAGCAAACTGTATTTGCTTATACAGCGTCCTTGCAGGTCTTCACGCCCCACAGCAGCACGAGGTGTGTGCCCCACACGACTTTGCAGCGCTGCAGCTGCTGCAGACAAGAGAAGCTGTCAACAGCAACTCCTGCAGCTCCTTCCTGCAGACGCTCCTGCCGGCCCCACACGCCCGCTGCTGTCCCTCAAACTCTTGTTGCTGTTGCTGCAGCGCGCAGCGAACTTGCGCTGCTGCTGCTGCTGCTGTCGCAGAATGCTAACCCTTCTTCTTCTGCGCTGCAAAGGGCACTCTCGGGCTTCTACGGCTGCTGTTCCAGGTGTTAAGGCCCCTCTTTTAGAGGCCCCTCGTCGTACAGAATATACATCTACACTCACAGACTCTGTAAATCTTCTATATATGGACGCGTACCCCCGAGTTCGCCCACCTCTCGTGCTGCTGCACCTCGGGAGAGTCCTCTCTTGCAACGCTGCTGCTGCTCCTGCTGCAGCGGAAGCAGCTGTTTCTTCTACAGGACCGCCGCCTGCTGAGTTGGGCGTTGTTGCTGTGAGCACCCGGCGGTAAACCGCCGCCTTCTGCGGCTGTCGTCGCAGGAGACGAAAAAACAGCCACGCGAGACGCGCGACGCCGGTGCCACAGACGCTGTTTTATGTGGCTGAGACTGCTGCTGCTGCTGCTACAGAGAGGCAACTACGGTGTTGGCTGCTGCTGCGTCGATCTGCTGCTGCTCCTGCTGCGCTGTCTTGCTGCGGCACGGCGGTCCCCCTGTTGGTGAACTTCTGCCGTTGTGGGTGCGTCGCCCGAGCGACTGTGTCCCCTGCACGGGTGTGTGTCTGCTGCTGCTGCTGCTGCCCCTGTCTCCTTCTGCTGCCGTATGTGTGTCGGCTACGGCGAATGCTTCTGCCCTGGGGTCTGTCTGCTGCTGCGGGGAGTATTTTGCTGCCGATCTTGGTTCGGGAGTGCTGCTGCTTTTGCTGCCATCGCGCTGCTGTTGCTCCCGCTGCACTCGACGGCTGCTGCTGCTTCACGGCGTTGTTGTGCTGCTGCTGCTGCTGCCGTTAAGGCTCAATTTAGGTAGCATGTGCAAGACTCCAACAGAAATGCTGCAGCAATATAGGTGCACCACCGGCAGCAGCCCCGACTCTGCAGCACAGCAGTTGCCGGCAGTCGGATCCTCTCCCCGAGGGTCTGTTGCTGCTTCTCGTTCAAGCTGACGCCGGGAGGATCGTGGCAGAAGGACTTGTTCAGACGCTAGCAGAACGGGATGTTGCTCTGTGTAGCCAATTCTGCTGTCCTGCTGTTGCGGAGCTGCAGCTCTCCACGTCAGTCTGCCGTCCAGCTGCTGCTGTGTCTGCGCACACACTGCTGCTGCCGTTCTCACATTCTGCTGCTACTTGTGCGAGTTCTGCAGTTCTGCCGAGGCCGCTGCCGCGGCGGGCTGCAGCTGCTGCGGCAGGACTGCTGGCAATTGCTCATCAGCGCTGCTGGTGCCGCATAGAAGTGCTGCAGATTGCTGCTGCTGAGAAGATCTGCGCTGTCTCGCGCTCCGCTGCTCGCTGCGGCAGCGCGGCGGTAACGTGTCTTTGCCGGGCCGGCTGCTGCTGCTGCTGCTGTTCGACCTGTGGGCGGTAGGGGCAGAACTGCGGCAGACAGGCAGTCGCAGCAGCAGCAGCGACTGAGAGACACAGAAAAGCCCGGTATGCCATTTATTTCTGCAGGTGGCTGCAGGTGTTGCCGCCGTCCCCTGCCCCGATTCTGAGGCTGCAGCCGGAGGCCCCCCCTGCATGCAGAAAATTAGGAAACGTGCTCGTTCCCCGAGCACATCGACTCTCTTGTACTGACGAGCAAGTGGGCTGCTAGATGTGTACGCGCGGCAAACAAAGAGACAGCAGCAGCCGCATTAGCTCTGGCATGCAGCCCTCCTGCCCAGTGAGATGGACCAGGGCAAGAAAGCAGTTGCTGCCGCCACTGCAAGAGCACGAGAGAAATGTGGAAAACTTCTTTCAACCGCGGTGAGCGACCCGCGCCACAGCAACCGACCAACAGCAGCAGCAGCGGCAGCGGGGAAGCCGCAGCGTACTGCCGTCACACTAGCCGTGGAACATCAACCTCGAGCAGAGAGACGCAGCAGGCGCTGCTGCGGATGGCTGCTGCGGATGGCTGCTGCGGATGGCTGCTGCGGATCACCAGCTCTTCGGGGACAGCTCTTTGGCAGCGGCGGCGCAACAACAGCAGCCGGACGCCGACCCCACGGCAGCAGTCGCGGCCGCCACAGCAGCGGTGCCGCCCGCACCCGCCGCAGCCGCGAAAGTTGCAGCCGCCGAAACTCCAGCAGCAGCACACTAACCGGCAGCAGGCGAAGCAGCAGCATGCGTCGCAGCAGCAGAGTTTGAAACCAACAGGCTTACAGCTGCCGCCCACCACGGGCCCGGCACAGCAAGAGAAGTGATGCAGCAGCTGGTGGTGTGACCGTGTCTACTTCTGAAGGGTCAGCGTCCGAGCGCGATGACGACGCGCAGCAGCGAAGACGCACGGGGGAAGGGACTGCAGGAGCCGCATAAGCGTTTCTCCGAGCGCGGCAGCTGCGCTAGCGGCTATACCACGGAAAGCAGCCCCGCAGGAGAAGCAACGCCGGAGAAACATCAGTGATGCTGTCACAGACAGGAGCACCCCACGAAATCCACACACCGAGGAAGGGTGCAGCAGAAGCAGCAGGCTGCAACAGCGAGGCGGTCAGGCATCCCCGCAGAGGTCCGACGGTGAACGTATTGCCATACTCCATCATGGCGTCGGGCAGAATACGACGGTGTGCACGACACATCCATAGCTGCAGCAGCAGATGCTCGAGGAGAGCTGTCTAGTCTGAGACAGCCGCTGCAGCAGTGAAAAGACCATCCGTCTGCAGCATAAACGAGTGCACAACACGAGATGCACCAGTAACATCGTGCCGACCCCCATGGCAAAATATGCGGCAGAAACATGTGCACACGACAAGAGATGCACCAGTAGCAGCGTGGAGCGCCCCAGTGCAAAAATCAGCGTCTGGTGAAGCAACGAGTGCAACAGGCACTGCAGCAGCATTTTGTAGTGCACGAGGACGACAGCAGCGGGAGCAGCAAGAGGAGCAGGGACAGCAACAGCAGTTTGAGTGACAAGAGCAGCGAGTGCTGCAAGGGTTGGGAGAGTCGCAGTGACGCGAGCAGCAGCGCCAACAGCAGCAGCATCAATACGGCAGTGGTTTGTTGTAGGCTGTCACCGTTTAGGCGCCAAATGAAACGGGCGCGGCACGGTCACAAACAGCAGCTGCAGGAGAGTCAGTTGCAGTCAAAGAAGAGGGGGCACAGTGCGCGAGGGGACCCGTCGAAAAAGGCAGCTGCCCGGAGTGGCGTCGCCGCGGCCGCCGAATCCATGGTCAAGCCTGCAAAAGATTCAAATGCGCACTTAAACACTCGTATGTGTGGAGGCTGCATGCCACCGACCCAGTACATACGTCTCCGTCAACACCTGTCCCACTCGAGGTAGCCGTACTTCCCTACTGACTGAACTCTCCCATGAGTGAACTTGCACATACTTTCGCAGTGGTCGTGCGTGCTGCAAGAGTTTCTCACAGCAGCCCAAACACGTTATCTGCTGCTACATACACACTATTGACAATATCTCCACACAAGTTGATACATACCGGTCGCTAGACGGGTCCTGTTTCTCTTCGCAACGGTCGTATATATCTGGATGCCGCACAATTGCGTCCGGTTCGTGCTCTCGTTCCTCGCGCAACTGACTCATCACCGATCGCTTGGCAAAGCACTGGCAGCAGCAACAGCTCCTGCTCCTTCTCACGACCTCGAAACAGCAGGAGCGGGAGGGGGATGCGCAGCACCAGTAGCACGCAGGTTCGTCAAGCGGACCTCAGTTGCTGCTGCTTTTCCTTGCTCTTATCCTCTGTAGGCAGCGTCAGCGCCGAACACGCGAACGCGCAGCAAGATTAGCAGCTTGTAAAACTCACCCAGCAGGAGCACGAAGCGTATCAGCAGGGGCAGCAGTAGCTGGTTCCACGGGCGCGCTGTGGAAGGAAGAAGGCTGCGACACTGCAGGCTTGATTTCCAGTGTTCTGTTCCTCTGCAGCTGCTCCAAACTGTACTCTTGCTGCACGTGCTGCCGCAGCCCCAGCGGATGTTCTTCACGCTCCACTCCTGCCGAGGAAGAGAATAGCGATAGCAGCAACAGGGGTACCAGCAGCAGCGGGAGCCGCTTCACCACAGCGACCAGTCGTTCAGGAGCAGCAACAACTCCACCAGCTTACCGCGGCCTTGGTCCTAGCAGGAGAAGCGGCAAGAACTGCAGAAGCAGGTGGATACGTGGTTGCAGAGGTAGTTTGGCTGTGACCCACACACCTAAGGAAAACTGACATACGATTGCTGCATGTGCAGCAACTAACATCCTCGCGGTGGTCTGCTGCGGGTTCACAAACTATTGAGTCGAACGTATAGAGCTGTATATATAGAGCTCTATAAGTATTACCACATGCATGCATACGTATTTGCACACGTTTCTATGCATCCCTACATATATGTGTCTATAAATCCATCTATCTATCTATACATATATATATATATATATGCACACCTCCCTGTAGACGCGGATGCCTGTATACGTTCACGTGCATATACCTCTTCATCTGTCTGTACACGTTTATGTAGGTGCAAACGTTTGTGTGCGCGTGTGTGTATGTGTCTGCGCATGCGTACGTGCAGCTGTGACTATGACTGCATAGAGGCATTGTAGCCCTTTGTGCACTCGTTTGCAGTTTTCTGCAAGGCGGGCAATATTTTGGACTAGTGGTTGCTCAAAGTGGTGAGCTGCAATGCAGTGCACGCTCATTCTTTCTGCTGTTGCACGGAATCGCAACCAGCAACATCAGGAGTGGCAAAGAATTGCGTGACACCTTTTCTCCTGCCTTATCCTCTAAAAAGCAAATTCCCTCCTGGTGTTGCCGTTATCCTCCGATCCCTGGTTATGTAAAGCAGGGGCAGTAGTGTAGAAAGAAATAGAGCTTCTTAGACACTGAAGCGGAAACGATTGGCGACAGGCTCTGAACTCGTGGTCATCTAAGTGACAAAGTGCCAATTTTTCAGCAGGTGCCAAACAGCCAGCAACGCCTGTAAGGGCTGTGAGTAAAAGAAGGAGCAGTCGCAGTAACAGGCGACGCGACCACACCAGGAAAAAGGACAACTGCAGCAGCGGTAGACACAGACATGACAACAGGAAGAGCAAAAGCAACACTGTCATCAGCAACAACTGCAACAGAAACAGAGGCAACCGCAGGAAAAGCAGTAAGCACTGCATCTCGAACAGTAGGGCGTGTCGTATGCGCGAGCGTCAGAACGTCCTTTGCTTTGCGCAGCAGTCGTTTAAGAGCATGTCCGTTGAAGCACCGGAATGCAGAGACAACGAGATACATTTACGTATGTGGGCGTATATTTGCCTTTTCTTATCGCGTGAACAAGTGCGCATCTGCGCTACGTACTTCAGCGCCGGATTTCTGTAGTCGTAGCACGTCTGCTCCACTGATATTGGTGAACGGGCACTACTGTGTACAAAATACGTGTCCGGATGTATAGACACAGACAGATGTACGTCTGTGTAAATACGAAGAAGTCTCTACGCAGATAAACACGTGGTTGGAGTACGGTTTGATACCACTGAAGAACCAGGAGAAGTGTCCACGCAGCAGGAAGTTCGTAACAACACCCCTATACGCCAGCAGCAGCAGTTTCTCCCGAGCGGCAACAGCTCGCACGAGGAGGAAGAATTCTCCGGGGCGGCACTTGTGCAGCCGCACATCCTTACTATTCTGCAACAGGAGCTTTCTAGGCAACTGCAGTCTCTCGCAGCAGCGGCAGCTATTGTAGTAGCCGCGCGGCGGAGCCTTCCACAAGCATCTATAGCTTCTTGAAGCAGTCATCGTTGCAGCAGTAGTGTGGCACAGAAACACTTTTCTATTGCAGTGATGAAATTGTTGCGTGGGAGCGGTAAGTAGCAAGAGCCTTTCTGGCACCGTAGGATTCTTTTTTTGCAGTTCCAGCGTAACAGTAGCAGCTTCAGCAGCTTCCGCCAGCATCAAACTAGTGTGAGACACGCACACTTGCTCTGCAAAAACAGTCTGACGGAGGCGGGCGCGTCTAAACGAAAGCAGTTGAAATGTAATAGCAGCATTAGCGGCAACACCCACAGCTTTGCTAATGCGGCAGCACTAGCACTTCATAGCATCGGCGAGCACCGTTGCTACCAGTAGCAGGAGCTAATGAAAATGCTTCAGGTGCAGCAGCATTTTGTTTGAGGTAATGACTCTCCTACGGAAATGGTTTCCGCGGAAAACGTAGACACCTTGGCAGACGACATAGCCATCTTGTTGCTGGACATCTGTCTCCTTCTACACTGAAGGTTAACAGACCCGATGTCCTCGCATTCTTTCAGCAGATCTGACCTTCTCTACCGCGCGGGCCTGCAAACAGTTACGGACGTGTACGCAGCCGAAACATATACGTGCGCAGGGACGCGTAAGACTCTAGAGCCCCTTGCACAGTAGTACTCTAACCGCGCGCAGACAGGCTTCCATGTGGATCATTTTGCGGCAGGTAGAGAGCTGCGTGCAATCAGTGTCCCACCCCTGAAGCTCCGGCGTGCTGTTTTGCTTTCAAATCATAGATTTAAAGTTACACGCCTGCCCTCAGTAAAAAAGCCGAGGCGGACTACAGTAGTGGAACACGGACAGCGAGAATCGACCACACTAGTCATTTTAGCACTCCTGCAACAACAGGGGCTGTTGGGGGGGTGCCAGAAGACTTTCTGCTGTGGCAGCTGCCGTCGCTGTCACTATCGGCTGCGTGTGGGAGACAAAGCAAAGTAGGCGCTGCTGCTACTCCTGGTTCCACCGCACCACCACGCACAGTAGCAGCCACTAAGTATATTTCAACGTAGCTACGCACGGAGTTCACCTCTAGTGTTTCTTTTCTGTACATCTGTATCCGTAGGTATTTACACTAGCGAAACTATATGTAATGCGGGTTCTGTGCCACGTATGCGCGCATACGTGATATCTATAGTGTCTCGTGTCCTGCCCTAAATACACGTATAACTGTGCAGAAAAACATCCTCCACATATTCATCGCGTATACGCTCGTACACACCAGTTTGACGCACGCCTGCATCTGCTAGCAAGGTGAACATGTGTATGCCATATTTATCAGTAGCGAATGTAAAGCAGGTGTACTGCACCGTCAGGGACATGTTGCATGTTTAGAAATGCACATACGTCAACGGCGTCGTACACGCATTCTGAAAAAGGAAACCGATACACGCATCCACGCACATATGTGTAGATTTATATGTAGCGGTAGCGTGCCTGCTTTTTTCTGTCGGGTACGCATGTGCCTGTGTGTATGTACGTCCCAAAATGAAAGACAGACCTGTGCAGACACACTTGTATACACGTATACGTGGCTATGAACATATGGCTATTTGCACGTGTTGCCTGCGTATTCCCACCTCGACGAGTTTTCACACCGTAGAACTGCACGTGTCTGAAGAAAAGAAGCACGGACAAAGGGGCAAAGATAAATTCCGAGAGTCTCTGCTACACGCGCTAATGCACTAAATATACGTGTACGCATAAATACTTTTGTTGCTGCCTTCTCATACTAGTGAGCACCTGTAGAGTAGAGGTGTTCATGTGTCTGTTTCTCAGTACATACGGGTGCCCAGTTAGAGAAGATCTGTGGATATCTGCTTCACCGTGCGTATCAATATTGCAAACAGGGTATGTGTTTCCCTGAGTATACCTTCGTACACATTTGCGTGGTCGCGTCCGAGCGTAGAAGCAAACGTGGGCGATAGAAAGATAGACTTCTGTGCATTGATCTATATTATGTGTACCTGTTCTGTGTAGACTGTCAAGTGACGCAGCAGAAAGGTTCTTTAAGGTGCACATATATATATATATATATGGTTGAGACGCAAAGTAAGAACCATGCTGCAAGCAATGGAGCTGAAAAGAAAATGGCACCAAATTCGTGAAAAGATTAAACGATACACACGCGTATATACGTCTCCTTTTTTAAATGCGATTTTCGAACCTTTGTGTGTAGTGCAACGCTGAATACATCTGTACGTACATGTAGAGAGAGAAGTCCACAGCGAGACGCATACGGACACGCAAGACTAGATACATTTCAAAACACCTGCGGCACACATACAGACAGATGGGTGGTTCCCCCTGTCAACAGCTTTATGAGTACGTTTATTTGTTAGTGGGGTTGTTTGAAAGATTAAAGTTTGCAGAGCTACGTTCTTTCAGCCGCCTGTGCACGTTAAGGATCACCACCACGTGGAACCACGTGCGTCGACGCTTCCTTCTCTGCATTTTTTCTTGTCACTATTAGTGGTGCTGCGTATAGCGCCACTACTCGTACGACTTCACTATTCCTGTCTCCGCTGCAATATAAGCACATGTAAGAGATACGTGTGTATGTCTATGTTTGAATTCTCCTGCGCACTACACCTGCACGTATATACATCTACTGTTCACCAGTCTGCGGCACCTGCTAGTGCTAATACGGTTGAGTATACTGTCCTTTTTCATACGTACGTCACTATGTGTGCATATCCATTCTTGTTGTGTGCTATACATGTATTTCGGTGTACACGTTGGGTGCTGCAAATGTTCTTCGTGGTTTACCGGTTGTGTGTGATACCTGTTTTGAAGTAGGTCTCCGCATTCTTGTGTTCTCACACGTACACACCACCACAGTGGACAGGACACCTACGCTTCTCTGATTATCTTCCACTGCCTCACAGTACTACTAAGTAAATAAAGCGTCTTTCTCGCCCCTCCACCTTTGCGGCCGTACACGAGAGAAAAGGACCGCTGGAACCACAAGAAGAAGCGGGTTTCTATGCAGGAGACCCACGAAGAGTTTTCACCTCTGTTGCGCTGACGTGTGCGAGTGCGATATTGATGCAGCACCAGGAACCGTAACGCTTCCTGCCCTTGACATTTGCAAAGCTCACGCTAAACGTGTTAAGCAAGCAGACGTTCCTTCTTTGTGAGTCGATGGCTTCACAAGCTGCGTCGTGCAGAGAGAATGTGGGCACTTTCCACAATGGGACACTGGTACGGTTATTCGTGGAGTGCACGGCTGCCGAGGAGAAAACACTTCCTCTCCTCTGGCAAAGGTGTCATTTGTTGGTGAAACTGGCGAAAGAGGAAGAACTCAAGACACTTTACACGTAGGGGAAGTGTCGGATTTCCTCGGCCGAGACGCAGAAGACGACCAGAGTGTCACTGGGGCAATTTGAAGAAGCTAATTCGAGTGGGAGGAGCATATTATTCCCTTCTGAGGCATTAATTTCTCGCAGCGGCAAGATGTGTGTGACTTCCAGGGGACCGGCGCGCTAAAATGTGTTCTGCGAACAAGGAGAGGACGGTATCAGTTCTATGGACGCCGTGTCTACACGCACATCGCGTGGATTCCACATACCGCCGTGGAAATTTCTTCCACTTTTCATCCCGAAACGCAGAAGGTGCGTCTTCTCCACGTTGTGAATGCGATCTAACGAAATCGACGACTACTTGTGTCTTTCCTGCCGACGGTGGCACTGCGTACGTCATCATCTTCGTGTGTGTGCGCAAGCATAGCAACGTATCCAAAATAAGCAGGCCCTCACAAATGTAGTATGTAGCGGAAATGACAGAAAGACACACCTCTCTCTAGAGAACTCTGCTTCCTTCTTTCTTCTGTCGACCACCCTTCACCGCTTCTGCGCTCTCGTGCTTCATTTTCCTCTCCTTTTCTTCCACAGAACTCCCCGTCTGGGCTGCAGAATGTCCACTGCAAAAGTCACATTTTACACACACACTCACACACACACAGACACACACACAGAGAGAGAGAATACCCGCATCCACCCGTGTGTGTCGACTTTTTTCCCCGTGTACTTCTGCCTTTATTTGCCCTCTCTTTCCTTTCCTTTGTGCGCTTCTCCCTGACTAGAAAAACAGAGTTGCGCACATATATGTATATACATACGTATGAATGTGTGATCTGACGCTTTCGTTCTTTGTTCCTCTATTGTCTACATTACGGGTCTCCCTTGGGTAGCGAAACCGCTTCCTAGTCTTCCAATATTTCCGTCCATCCCGTCCCCTGCAAATTTGTGCAATTTTCCTTGTCTACAGGAGAAAAGTGACGTGGACATTTATCATCTCGACGTATTCCCATTTCTTATTCTGCTCCTGCGTGCCATCCGTCTTCCCTACTATTCCTTCTCCGTCCGCAAAGACACCCACAGACACAACGAGAATTACACGTACACATGCACATACACAAATGAACACAAATTTATGCAAGTACGGAGATAACTCTCTCCGTACTATCTCTAAGCGTGGATTCACGGTAGATGCTCTCTGCACTTCTATCTTTTCCTCCTTCCTTCTGGTCTGGGACCGCGGACTCGCCGAAGGAGCTCCCCCCCGCAGAGAAGAGCCGCAGAAACACGCGTGGACAGCTGTGCCCTCCTCCTGTGACATTTCTTCTTCTTTTTCTTGTTCGCCTTTATTTTCTCCTTCTGTTTCTTCTCCCCGTTTTGTCCCCTTCCTTCTCTATTCAGCCCGCAACGTCTCTTTTTCGTCGTGCCCCCGTCGCGTAGCATCGACAAGCCGCCAAGCGCCCACTTGCGGCACTTCCTCCGGGGAACTCTCTTCTCCTTTCTTCTCCACTCCCCTCCGGCGAAGAGAGAAATTTTGACTCTCCGTGAATTTCTCCGCGTGAAACAAGAAAGGAGTTCTGTCTGTTGCCCAAAAAGCGCGGCAACAACACTCGAGACGAAGACGTCCCCGCCCCCCAGCACCCACGCCGCAGTCTCTTCGCCGTCCCCCTTCTTCACTCTCCCGGTCACTTTCTCTAAAGATGGTCGCCTCCAAATATATATAAATTCACATATATGTATATGCGTGTGTGTATATGTGTGTGTCTATTTACCTCTCTCTCTAGGTGTGTAGATCGTAATGTATATGCACATGCATATAGACACACACATGTCTATGCAGGCATACATATATATATATATATGCATAGGAGATTCCACATATGTTTCTATACATATATCTACAAATGTCTCTGTTCTTCCTCTCTTTTTTTCTCCCTCTGTGTCTTTGTCCGTCACCACCGTCACAATTGCGCCTCTGTAAATATGTATGTATATATATCCCTTGGAGTTGGCAGAGAGCCCTGGCGCAGAGGACTTCCAGGAGAACTGCACGAAATATTTGCGTTTTGTGTCTCGCGTCAAACTTCACGTCTTTGTGCTGAAAACCCCTGCAGACGTCTCGGGGCCGTTTGTCTGCCTTGGCGAAACTCCCGTCTCCGTCCCCCCGTCTCGTCTCCGTCTCCCTGCGCCTCTGCCAGACGCCGCCGCCGACTCGTTGATGTACGGCCACTACGACTGCGTGCCCGCGTCTCGCAGGTCCCCCCTACTTTCACATGAAAAAGACATACACACACGTACACACATATACACATAAGAGGGGAGAACCCCACACGTGCAGGTGCATGCATTTGATACTGCGGTCACAGGGAGGTAGCGGTGGAACCCCTGTATCTCTGCATATAGACAGAGACACACAGGAAGCAAGTTCAGCGGAAACAACCTCACATATGTACGTACATATATCCCATGAGGAACCCCCCCACCATATATATATATATATGGATGTCTATTTGTGCATATATATATATATATATGTCCCGGGTCCTTCATATGTGCATGCATATACGTGTATCCGTATGTACATCCGTGATAACCTCATATATGAGTGTATGTGTATAACCCCGCAGGACCCTCATATGCGGATATATGTGCATGTATATTCAACCCCAATGCCTCAGAAGTATGTATATATAGCCCCGCCGTGACCTCCTGTACCTGTATGTATGTATAACTCCGTAGTGACCTCGTATGTACGTGTATATATATATATATACATCGGACCCTGTAGCACCCTTGTATACAGAGGTGGATATATATCACATCGTAGGGACCTCACAGGCACATATATATGTGTCCCGGGTACCTCCTATGAGCACCCAGTATGGATATATGTAACCCCGTGGTATGTGGACATGTGTCATACGCACACACGTGTGTATGTGTATAGCTGTAGAAAGAGCGAAGGGCGTCGAGGCCAGGGGAAGAGAAGCCTGGGCGGTGGGGGGTCGAAATCTGTCGTCCCCCCTGCTTTGTGGTGGTGAAGAACAGTCGGGAAGGTGGGTGGTGCTTCGTGCGGCCGCAGATGAAAGGAAGGTGGACTTGCATGCGAAGAACGGCGGAAAGGGAACTCCAGACACTCGCCGTTTGAGGGGGAAGGACGCCTGGGCAAGCGAGACCTGCGTGGGGACGGCTGCCTGGGCGTGTTGCTGCTTCTGCCTCCCCTGCTGCGCTGTTCTTCCCGTTACGCTGCTGCTGCAGCAGTGCCCCCAGCGGTGCAGCAGTGGGACGTGCTGCGGGTGCTGCACCTGTGCTGCTGCTGTGTCCTCCTGCTTCTTCCGCATAGGTTACGCCTGGCGCCGCAGAGTTGCTGCTGCTGCTGCAGGAGCTGCTCCTTGTCCTTCCCCCGGCGCTCTGAGACGATATGAATCGTAGTGCAGCAGCTGCTTCTTGCCCCGCGCCGCTGCTGGTTGAGCGCACTGCTGCTGCTGCTTCGGCGCTAGTCGTTCGTGCTGCTGAGAGGGGAGGCGCCTTCCTCAGCAGCGGATGCGGCTGTCTTTCTGCGCGGCTGCTGGGGCTGCTGCTCCTGCTGCGCCTGCTGCTGTTGCCGTTGGATCTGCTGCTGTTGGTTCTGCTGCAGCAGCTGTCTAAGGACGCGCGTCTGCAGAGGAGCAGGCCTTGCCCTTCCACATGCAGTCGCTGACCCGCACGAACAGCGCAGGGCCGAGCCTCAGCAGTGGCAGCAATTCTCCTGGATTCAGCAAACAGCAGCAGGCACCGTATTATTACTCTCACTCCCGCTGCTGCTGCCACTGCAGTTCCCTGGGATCCCCTTCTGACCCTCAGGGCTTGCTGCTGCTATTTCTGCTGCTGTCCCTCCTGCTGCACGAGGGGAGGACTGTCCTTGTAAGCGCTACTCCTCGCTCACAAACCGCGTCACATGCAGCAGTCTCCTCAGTTCCTGCTGCTGGTGCTATTTCTCCTGCCGTCTCCTCTTCGCGGTCGCCTCCGCTGCACGTGCTCCCTGCTGCTGCTTCTCCCTCCCCTGCAGCTTCTTCTGCTGTTGCTGTGGCTGCCGCAGGCAATACCGTCCTGCCTTGTACCTCTGCTCTCCCTGTTGCTGGTACTGTTCTTCCTGCGACTGCTGTTCTTGTCGCTGCTGCTACGACTACAGTCTTACTTGCTGCCGCTGCTGCTCTTCCTGGGGCTGCAGCGCTTCGTGCCGCTGCTGCTCTTCCTGCGGCTGCTGCTCTTCCTGCATCTGCTGCTCTCCCTGCGACTGCAGCTCTTCCTGCGGCTGCTGCTCCTTCTACACCTGGTGCGTGTGTTCTGGGAAGAAATCGGACCGCATGTGCTGCCATCTTCCCGCGTAACAAGCAGACAGCTGCTGCGGGCGGGGCGGCCCCAGCTGCAGCAGCAGGTGCTGCTCTGCCACATGTCTTGGGGAAACAGCAGCGGTATGCGAAGCAGCGGCAGCTCTGCTCGCTGCTTGTTCTGCCGACTGAATGGCTGACGGCAGCAGCAGCTGCTGCTGCACCAGCAACAGGGACAGCAGCAGAACGCTCACGTTGCAGGGAGGAGGCAACCCCAAATTCTCAACAACCTCTGTGGCGTGCGCATGTAGCAGCACGCTCGCATGCTGCAGCAGCAGCCGCAACCCCGCTGGCAAAACCTGAGCCCGTAAGTAGGAGCAGCACCACAGGGAGCCGCATAAAAGCCGACGGAGGAGAGAGCAGCAGCAGCGGCTGCAGCTCTCCTAGCGCTACGTGCGACAGCTGCAGATCGAGCAGGTTCGGGGTGCCCACCAGCGGCAACGGCAGAGGGGGTACCCAGCGGAACACGGTTCTGTTCAGCAGCGCCTCCGATAAGAGCCGCAGCAGCAGCAGAAGAAGAACAAGTAGTCACCTCCCCTCTCGCGACAGCAGCAGCACACATGCTGACCCCACTACCGACAGCAAATGCAGCAACACTAGCGGCGCATGCAACAGCTTCGGCACTTCAGAGACGAGAAGCAACAAGAGAAGCAGCAGGAGTAGCAGCAGCAAGAAGAACAGGAGCCGCAGGGACAGCAGCAGCAGGAATAACAGGACCACCGTCTGTAGCAAATTGGCAGGGAGCAGCAGCAGAAGCGCTGACAGCGAAGCGGCGAGGCATGCGCTGCTATCTCTGTGCGCGACATGTCCATCATGTCTAGGGCGGCTGCAGCACACCAGTGGCTCGTACGCTTCTTCTCCTATCTCTGGCAAGAAGGATTCGTCCGAAAAAATTCGTCGCGAGCGCATCCGCAGAGCCATAACGTCGGCGTGCAGCAGCAGGCGCAGCAGTAGCAACAGCAGATGCAACAATGGCAACAGCAGACGGAGGAACAGCAGCAGCAGCAGATGTGGCAGCGGCAGCAGGGGGTGGAGCACCGGCAGCAACAGGTGGAGCAGTAGCAGCGGATGGGGTAGTGGCAGCAAGACGAGGAGCTGCGGTGGACATAGTCCCAGCAGTCGTAGAAAGAACAGCACCAGCAGCAGTAGTGGCAGCAGTGGCGGCTGCAGCAGCAGCAACCCCACGGGGTGCGGGAGTAGCAGCAGGAAGTGGGGTGTTAGCAACAGGGATCGCTGCACGGCTAGCGTGTGCAGTCCTTCTGTTGCCCTGCATGGGTTACTCTTCTTGTTTTCCCCGCAAGGACAAGTGGCACGAAGCAGCTGGGGTGGACGTGCTGCAGCAGACACAAATAGCAGCGGCAGGGTACGTCGCGGCAGCAGGGCCGTGGGACAGCATGCGGTTTCCTCTGCTGCCACATGCGAGCACAGCAACGCCGCCAGGTTTCTCCTACCTGCTGGCGTCGGCATGTGCCGGTTCGAAGCAGGAGCAACAGCAGGCACCCCCCCAGCAGCAGCAGCAACATCAGCAGGAGCGAGAAGAGCAGCTCCTGCAGTGTTGACCGCGACGAAAACGGCAGCCAAAACAGCAGCAACGGCAGCAAGAGCAAACGCAGTGAGAAACGAGTGGGCTGAAGGCGCAGACAGCAGAATAGACGCCAGTTTTTCATGTAATCCGGTGGTCAGCGTGACGACCGGGCGGCATTGCAGTACGGATATATTTGCTGTTACTGAGAGGAAAAGTACCGCCGTCTGCACTGCCGTTCATTCTGCTGCAGCTGCTGCTCCTTTTCATGCGAAGAAGACAAGCCTCTTAGAACGTTGCGCCACCGCTCGTGGTGGTGGCGGGTGGCTTCCTGCTGGTGCTGCGGTTGACGCCGCTCCTGCCGGGGCTCCTGCTGCTGCTGATGCGTCTGCTACTGCTGTAGCTGATGTCTCGACTGATTTCGTTGCTGCTGTAGGCGGCGCTGCTGCTCTCATTCCCGCCGCTGAGGCTGTCCCCCGTCGTGACCTTGCAGTTCGCGCTGCTGCTGATGCTGCTGCTGCTTCTACTCTCGACGGTGCTGCTGCTTCTGCTCTCGACGCTGCTGCTAGTCCTGCAACACCTGCGTCCTTCTCATCGGCGTTCGTACGGGACGCAGTACGAAGAGGAGTGATCTCTCACTGTAACGACCTCCCTCGGCTCGACCGCCTGCTCTGCCTTTGGGCAGAAGCAACACAGCAAGCCTGCAGCAGCAGCAGCAAAGATTGCAGCGGCGGAGAGAACAGCAGCAGCAGTGAGAGCGGCAGCAGCACCCGCAGAGAGAGCAGCAGCAGCAGCAGAGAGAGCAGCAGTAGCGGAGGAAAGAGCAGTAGCAGAGAGGGCAGCAGCAGCAGAGAGGGGTTTAGCAGCATCAAAGAGAGCACTGGCAGCCGCGGCGACAGAGAGAGACTTAGCAGCAGCAGCAGAAACGGCGGCAGGACGTGCGAGAGGAACAGCAGGATTGAAGAAGAGGACCCTCAAGACGAAGGCGCTGAGGGAGAGATGCAGCAGCGAAGAAAGAAGCAGCCACTTTCATTTTATTTCGGGGTGGACCTAACAGCAGGCAGTCTGCATGCGGGCCATTTGCTGCCGCTGCTGCTGCTCCGTCGCCTGCAGCTGTTGCAGCATGTCCGTCCCGTGCTGCTGCTGGGCACTGCCACTACCGCAGTCGGGGACCCGTCGGGCAAGACGAAGAAGCTGCGAAGCAAGCGAGGCTCTCACTTCCCTCTCGACAACACCAGCAGCGGTTGCCTACGCATTCGCAGCACCAGCAGCAGCAGTGACACGCAGAGCAGAAGCAGCGGCCTGCGTGACACCAGCAGCTTTTATGTGGGCAGCGGGGGCTGCAGCCCCCACGGCATCAGCAGCAGCAGCAGGGCCAGGGAAGCAAACGACCTTTCAGATAACAGCGGCAGCACAGATGGAGGGGAGAACTGCTGCGACGTTTCTTCGGCTGCTGGTGGTTCTGTCGCCAACAGCTGCAACACCGGTGCTGCTGCTCTGCAGCTGCCAGACGCGAGCCACCCTACATTCCTGCAGCAGCTGCAGGAGTTGCAGCAGCACCAAGAGCAGCAGAGGGCAGGGGCCTCGCCTATGCCTTCTGCGTGCGAGGCGTCGCAGACTGTCGGACACCCCACACTGAAAGAGGAAGAGGAAGAGGAGGAGCACCAGGCGCAGCGGCGCATCCGAGCGCGAGGCCGGGTGATAGAACAACAGCTGCGAAGAATTTTTGGCGTAGAGGAACACGCAGCAGAACGGCAGCAGCAGCTTCATACAGCGGCGGGACAGCAAGCAGCAGCAAGGAGGCAACGAGAAACAGCTGCAGCAGCACGAGAGCGGACTGCAGAAGAAAAGGCACCAGACGGGCCAGGGGGACGTCGAGAGGAGGCGGCTGCGGCAGCACCGACACCACCAGCGGCTGCAGCAGGAGCAGCAGCAACTGGCCAGACCGGAGCAGCGAGAGCAGGTGGAGGTGTCACAGCAACAGCAGGAGAGGCCAGGACAGCAGCAGCGCCCTTTGCAGCAGCAGGACGGCACGGGGGGGCTGCTCCATCAGCAGCAGAACGAGAAGCAGATGCGCATAGGCCGACTGCAGCAGAGACATTTAGCGAGACTTCCTCTGCTGCTGCTGGGTTGTTGCTGCAGCAGGCGTCGTCGTGGACGCACAGGCCTCCAAGGCTTTCTCCGCCGTCTCCTGTGTTCGTTTACAACCACAGGTGGCTTGGCAAACTGAGCTGCGTCTATTTCCTCTCTCGCTTTGCTGCGGCAGTGCCAGCGCAGCGACTGCTGAGTCGGTCGTCTGCATGCGCGTGGACGCAGCCCCACACCAGTGGCCCGGGCTGCAGCCCCGCAGACGACGCCAGACGGACACATGCGGACGGCAGCAGCAGCACCAGCGGACGGAGGAGCCAAGAGGAAACCAGCAGCGTTAAAGAAGGCAGCATTCCCGAGAGCCGCAGCAGGGACGACAGCAACAGCAGCGGAGAAAGCAGCAATCATGGCAGTGAAGGCAGGTGTAGTACTAGTCGTAACACCAGCGGCTGCAGAGGCTCCCTACCCAGCGCGACCAACAGCAGCAGCACGCGCGGCGTCGGCGGCAGGTTCGATAAGCGTCGGACGAGTCTTGACGGGGAGATGGAGGGCATTGTTCGTAAGGAGAGCGGCAGCAGAAGCCGGGAAGCAGGTGCGTCTCCTGTCAACAAAGAAGAAGAAACAGCAGCAGAAGGACTGCCGCTGGCAGCTCTGGCATACCCGCTGCTGCAGGCAGTTGACTGGCTCCAGCTTCAGCAGCAACACGGTGTGTGGGGTCAAGTAGGAGGAGGGGACCAGTGGGGTAATATTGCGACCGGGCTTGAAATGTTGCGGAAGACAGCAGGACTGCAAGCCTTTGCTATTCTCACGCCGTTGCTGCTGAAACGAGGAAGCGCAGAGAAAATGGGAAAGTCAGGCGTGAGGTGCGCTTCACAGAGGAAGCACGCGCTAGCGAGGGGAGAACAACAGCAGCAGCGATGCATGCAGGAGCGACAGGAACAGCAACCTCGAGAGAGGAGCTCGATGGTGGAGCAGCAGCACCGGTGGGCTCCGCAGCTGAGCGCGGCAGAGGAGCGGCAACGGCAGCAGAAGACGCAGCATCCGCAGACGGGGACAACTGCGAGGCCGGCCACTCGCCAGCAGGTCCTGCAGCAGCAGGAGAGCCTCGGGCGACAGCAGCAGCCGCAAACGCGGGTGCAGAGGCAGCAGCACGAAATGGACCAGCAGCAGCAGCCGCAGCAGGACGCCGGAGAGGGGGACTTGCTGGCGCCAGGACAGGCGTGGGAGACGCTGCCGCAGCGGCAGCTGATGCAACAGCAGCAGCAGGAACAGCAGCGACAGAGCAGGGAGCCAGAGACGCAGCAGCCGGAAGGAAGGCAGCAGCAGGAGCAGCAATGTAGAGATCCAGACAAGGGTCAGGGAAGAGACCACCGAGGAAGGGCGAGACACGAAACTGCAGACGAAGAAGACGTTGAAGAAGAGACGCCGGGAGACGAAGGGGTGGTGTGGCTGCGTGCGGAGTGGACGGCCCCGGTGGAGTTTTGGCAGCACTGGCGAAACGTCCGAGACGAGGAACTGCCGCAGTACGCCACCGAAGCCTCCGCCATCTTCTTCTGTATATATGCGGATGTATGAGTGAAGAAGGTGGTCGCACATATACAGATAGATAGGTAGACACACCGATATGTGCGTGGGTGTATGTGGCGGGTGCATGGGGTCGGATGCATGGGGGTGGATGCATAGGGGTGGATGCATAGGGGTGGATGCATAGGGGTGGATGCATGGGGGTGGATGCATGGGGGTGGACCCCCTGCATGCGCAGAAGTGTGCTGCTCAGGGAGACTTTATGAAGCGTCCATATGTGTCCCTCTGCGTCTCTTCCCATATACTCACACATGTAGACAGGCGTATATTCGAACGGACTCATCTGCAAGTATATATATTTCTCTTCTTTCCCTGTATCTCTCCCGAAAGACACGTATGTACGTATGTGTGCTCCCCGCTCCAGGCCACAAGCCTACACCGCGTTCTTTGCTGGCAACATATACATACACGCACTCTACATACATATATATTAATATATACATATATTCGTTATCTATCTGTCTGCCTCTCTATACGTATGTGTGTGTACTTGAACCCCTACGTATACTCCCCCCCCTCCTGAGCGTCAAGGCCACACCGCGTTCTCTGCTGACCACACGTACACACACACACACACACGCGTGCGCTCTATGTTACCCTCTCTATATATAGACATATATATATATATGTATGTATGTACACTTACTTTCTCTGTGTGTGTGTGTGTATGTGTATGTATTTAGACGCATATATATGTGCTCCCCTGCTTGACGCTACACCGCGTTGTTCGGTGACCACGTCTTCCCTCCCGCAGACCCCCATATATGCCCCCCCCCCTCTTTGTAGGCGACCGGCGTATACCGCGGGTTATTCACTGGCCGCCTATATATCACTCACATCTGTATCAACATAGAGGACGAAGGACACTTCTCTCGATGCAGCTGAAGCGGATACTCCGTCCTTCGCCCTGCACCACCATCGCTGACAGTCGCGAGGCTCTCCGTCTCTCTGCTGCACGTCTGCACGCGCTGCTGTTCGTCTGCACGCGCTGCTGTTCGTCTGTCCGTCTCCGTGTCTCCGTCTCTCCCCCTACAGGCGCCGCTCTATCCGTCTGTCTCGTTGTTTCGGCGTGTGCACGCCGCTGTATCCTCTTCATATTCGCATACCCACGCGAGCCGGGGCCTGCAGCTACGTGCGCCAGTGCAGCTGCAACAACCGCCAGGCGTTCTATCGACAGGACACCACCCCGTGTACGACCCGTCTTGCCTATGAAAGACCCCTGCATGCGGAAATCACTTCGCTCACGTATATATATATATATATATATATGTACATACATATACGTATACGTATGTAGTTCTCCACTTGCTTCTGTGTCTCGGAATTCGAGCGTTCGAAGCAAACCGCGTGCATGTGCAGATGTCTCTACTCTCACGTATAAGTATACACATATATATACATATATATACATATATAAGAAGACATCTGTCTGAATATACATACATGTATGTATGTGTATAGGACCCCGTTTGCTACTCGGCGCACACTCTGTCGCGGATTCTCCGCGTGAAAGAGACGCGCATCCATGCAGGAATCGTCACACTCGTATTCACGTAGTGGTAATACATATCCGCTGAAACTTCTGTGTATTCAAGTCTGTATACCTACCTACGCATATACACAGAAATCTTCCCACGAAAGCTTCTGTAAGTACATGTGTACACAGAAGGTGTTCCATTTGCATACGTCTGCAGCCACGCGGAGGGGGAACCGCATAGGCCCGGGCTGCTCACGTATATACGTGGAAATACTCGTATACACGTGTGGGTGGGTCTGCCGTCTTGCTGACCCGTCGGCGGCCTTCTATGCAGCAGCCACACGAAGCGGGAGCCACTTGGCGACTGCTGCCCGTCTGCCGGGGGGCAGGTGCGTCTGTCTTGTGTGTGGTGCCCCCGGGCGCATGCGTGTATAAATGGTACCTACTGTATACACGGATAGACATTTATATATAGATATATGTATTGCTGTGTGTGTCTACAAATGTGTGGACTGTACGCATGTGTAGACCCACGTCTGTGCCGGTGTGTCGCGGCCTTCTCTTCTGCTGCCGCCCGCTCCGCAGACGGACCGCCCGGGGCCCTTTGCGGACGTATTGCGAGGCTGCAGAGGAGACTGCCATACAGCAGATATCACATCGGCAGTAGGAAGTCGGGAGACACAAGTGCCCGTCGAAAACTCGGGGATGCCTGCACGCCACATACGCTTGGCACTGCTGTCCTCTGTATATGCGTCCGTGTGTGCATGCGCATGCATAGCGTTTGTGTGTGTCCGTGTCTCTCTGTGTCTCCACACGCAGGGAGAGACTGACTTCGTAGATAAAATTTCTGCTGCTGCCAGTCTCAGTCTTGCACGCGTTTGCGTGTGTGTGTGTGTGTCTGCACGGGCCTGCTGGGTGTGTGCGTGGGGGCGCTGCTGTTGAACACTGCTGGCAACCGTCGTGGTGGAGTCTCTGTGAGAGTGAGGCACACACATAGGCGCATGCGTCTCGCAGGGATGACGACGCAGACTTCCACGGCCAGAAACGCTTCTGAGCTGCGGCGGCTGCTGCTGCCCTTGCTGCTGCTGCTGCCGTGGCTGCTGCTGCTGCCCTTGCTGCTGCTGCTGCCCTTGCTGCTGCTGCTGCCCTTGCTGCTGCTGCTGCCCTTG